>JAGIQG010000017.1:34242234-34384734 GCA_024679065.1 Sphyrna mokarran | reverse complement strand
TAACCAGAAGATCATGGATTTCCAGTGCAGTCTGTCACTCCTATGTTCCATTAGCTTTTGGTGAGCCATTGTATAATGTCAGGAAGCTAAGCCTATGAAGAATACTTACAGTATTCATATTCGACCTTCCCCTTGGTTGGATACTCAGATATTTGACCTTTTAATAAAATGGAATTGCAAACAGTAAGTACTTGTTCACGGAATTTTGTTGCTCACTGATCTGCCACTGCTGCCTTTTGGGTGCTTCATTAAAATTGCACTATTTATTTACAGAATTTGGATTTTGAGCCTTGAGTAATTTCATATGTATGTGTAGCTGGTGTAGCCAAGTACTCAAAAAGGGAGGAAAAATTACATATTTGAATAGACATGTTACTCCTGTAAACTTGATTTGTTAACTATGAGGTGACAGCTCCAGGAATTCTATCTCTGCATGAGAGACAAGTTGACACAGACTAACTCACTCTGCTGAACTGTACCTTATTCTCCCCAATTATGAAGCAGGATTGATGACAGCTACAGGGAAGTCCATAGCCCAGACTATCCTACTCTTAAAGCTAGAGTGAATAGCATAGTTAGAAACCAATAAAATCTCAGAGAGAAAAAAATAAAGAAAGCTAGATAGATAAGTTATCCAGAAAGTAGTCACGATTTAATGAAAAGGAGGTCATAGAGACCTGCTAATGTCATTGGAAACTGAACGTTTGTTAATGCAACGTTTGTTGAAAACTTCATTTTCTTTTGTTTGACGGAAACGTGTTAAAAATAATTCACAGTCAGCCTGACAGAAAATTTTATAATTGTATTGGCACTGTTACAATGGGAGGGGGGACCAGCGGGGGTGCAGAGGAAGACAATCCCATATGAAGAAGAATTTCAGAACTCAACTAGGTCATTGGTGGAGGTGTTTTTCCAAACAACAGATAGAAATCAGAAACGCACGTCATTTTTTTGCTAGGATTAGGCACTTTCCAGCGCTTGGCTACAGGAACAGTATCATAATACATGCTTTTTGATCAGAAACCTTCCTTCTTGATCAGGAAGTAAAGCATCTTATTGTTGGAGGGAGGATTTTAAGAGGAATAACTATCTTATAAATGAAGAGGGGGGAGTGCTATTATCATAAAACGTGACCCAGTGATACAGTACAAAAACATATTTAAGTCACGAGATTTATAGCCCATTGAGCTTCTGTGAAAATGTGCCTACACGCTAGATTTTATGGGAACTGTTCCTGTCTCCATAATGTCCATCAGATATTAATAAATAAGACATAATTTTTTGAAACAAATCTGTCAACATGTATTAGTACATATTTAGGCTTTCAGCTGCAACTCCAGCCAAATTAATATCTGATGTACTTTGGAGAGTGGCAGATACAATTCATCACAGAGACATAGAATAACAGACACATGGTCATCTGCACAATACAACACAATTGTAAATGCTCCATTAGTTTTATGGATTGTTAATCACAAGCTAACATTTGCAGCTGAAGACATTGCTAAAATGCTGATTGCTCTCTCAAAAGATTTCACTTAATTTTGGAAAAGTGATACATTAGACAATTATTTTGCAGGGGGAGGTGTGCAATTCTCAAGTAGCAGCCATGCGTCTCCCAGCCAGATCAATTCAAACAGGCATTTAATGGACGTCTAACCAGCCCACCTAAATCAGGCACAGGAAACTGTTTTAAGTATGGAAAAGGCTGCAAAATACATAGTCAGACACCAGGATGTGGTCAAAGGGATGGGTATTGGAGCTGGGAAAGATCCCAGTTCTGCAAACGTGCCTCTATTAAGGAGGTTTCTGCCCCCGTATTTTTGTTCAAGTGGTGTGGGGATGGACAGGTTGGGGGGGGGGGGCAGTGTGTGTTGGAGTTAGGCTTATCATCTCTAGAGGCAGGGCCCAGGCAGCAATGGAGACAGACAGACTGACAGCTATAATATCTACATCGGTTTATTGGGACATCAGCCCAGTTGTAATCATGATTGTTAGGTTCTCAAGCCCTTGCTCCCTCCCCTTCCCTCCCTGCTCTCACCTTCCTGCGAACCACCATGCCCCCTTCCATTTCTCATGCCCCCTTCCATGGCTCCCCATATTAAACATTCTCCTATAGATCTTCCATTTCCATGTACAGAACCAAAGAGCCATTGCACATCTGACAAATCTTTGAAAGGCTCCTGAAACTGACACAAAAGGAAAAGATATGTTTGCAAATATCTTCTGCGAAAAACTACTCATCTTACAATCTCACAGGGATGACACAGTGGTTAGCACTGCTACCTCATAGTGCCAGGGACTCGCGTTCAATTCTTGGCTTGGGTCACTTGGGTCATGCATGCTCCTCCCATGTCTGTGTAGGTTTCCTCTGAGAGCTCCTGTTTCCTCCCACAGTCCGAAAGAAGTGCTGGTTATTTGATTTGATTTATTATTGTCACATGTATTAGAATACAATGAAAAGTATTGTTTCTGCATGCTATATTGAACCACTAAAGTCCACATGATGTTGGTTAGGTACGTTGGCCAAGATAAACTTTCCCTCAGTGTATCCGAACAGGTGCTGAAACGTGTCAATTAAGAGATTTTCACAGTAAATTAGTCGCAGTATTAATGTAAGGGTACTTGTGATACAAATAAATAAATTTAATCGCTTATAGTCTGTCAATCAATCACAGTCAGTCACAATACTAATGAAAGATCCCCTTGAAGAAAGATCAAGTTATTAAAATGTAATAAAGATTGCAATCAAACAAAGCTATTATTCCTCTCCAAGCTGTGTCACCATTGCCTACAGTGCTGAGTGTAATAGCTATTCTTTTAAAAATTTTTTTTATGGAGGGTGGGCATCACTGGGTAGGTCAGCATTTATTACTCATCCTTAATAGTCCCTGAGAAGGTGGTGAGCTGCCTTCTTGAATCACTACAGTCCACATGATGCAGGTGCACTCACTGTGCTGTTAGGGAAGAAGTTTTAGGATTTTGACATGTGACAGTAAAGGAATTGTGATCTCATTCCAAGTCAGATTGGTGTGTGGCTTGGGGGAAACTTGCAGCTGCTAAGATTACCATGTATTTGCTGCCCTTCTCCTAGGTGTTGCAGATCGTGGATTTGTTTTCGAAGAAGCTCAGCCAAGCATTCATAATGAGGCCAACTGGAAAAAGACACATCTAGCTATCTGTTCTAACTGCTTATTTAGTATGGTGTCAGATGAAATGTGACCACCCTCCCCCCCACCCCCAACAGCAGTTGAGTTCGCATTCTATCTACACCGGCCTCATCTGTTGAACAGTTGTGTGTCACAACCGGATGTACACAAACAAAATTCCTGTTTCTGAAAGATTCCAGATATAAGATGCCTTGAAATCCAGAACAAAATATGATTCCAGGTCTTTAAGTTGTTGGGCATAAAAGCTAATTTTTAAGCATGAATGCTGAAAATGTTAAAAGTTTCGCAAAGGGAGTGTGATCAGTTAAAGAAAGGAACAGAGTGCCGATTTAGTGGTAAGTCTGCTGAAGAATCAGAAGAGCTAAACTTTGCCGTAGATGGTTATTACAGCAAGTTCTCACTTAACATTGTAGTTACATTCCTGAAAATTGCAACTATAAGCAAAGCCAACTTCAAAAAAATTAAATTTCTTCATTAAAACCAATGGAAAATGTTCTGTAGAACATTTCTCATCAAAAAAAATGTAAACAACGTTCCCTGCAAGTTGAAATATTTTCCACAGACTTCCAACAGTGCAGAAGAACACTGTTCAGCCCATCTAGTCTTCACTGACTCTTGACAGAACATCCCACCCATGTCCTATCTTCATATCCCATTAATATTTACCCCACTAATTCCCCTAACATACATATCTTGAGATACTAAGGGACAATTTAGTATGATCAATCAACTAACCTGCACATCTTTAGAATGTGCGAGGAAACCAGAACACCTGGGGGAAACCCACACAGATGGTTTAGTGGTCTTATCACTAGTCTATTAATCCAGAAACTCAGCTAATGTTCTGGGAACCTGGGTTCGAATTCTGATATGACAGATTGTGAAATTTGAATTTGATAAAATATATCTGAAATTAAGAATCCACTGACGACTATGAAACCATTGCTGATTGTTGTAAAACCCATCTGGTTCACTAATGTCCTTTAGGGAATGAAATCTGCTGTCCTTACCTGGTCTGGCCTACACGTGATACAGTAATGTGGTTGACTTTCAACTGCCCTCGGGCAAGTAGGGATAGGCAATAAATGCCAGCGATGCCCACATCCCATGAATGAATAAAAAAAAAGACACAGGCAGAACGTGCAAACTCCACACAGTCACCCAAGACTGGAATTGAACCTGGGTCAGTGCTAGCCACTGTGCCACCAGATTGCCCCAAACTTTTCATTGCCAATTTCCTAAACTGGTAAATGAAATAACTTTTAAATATAAAACAAATATGCTAACTTCTTACTGCATTCAGCTTATTGCTTCTTCTGTTCTTCAAACCTCTCATTCCCTGACCCTCTCACGGCTGACCCTTTCTCTCGTTAAACCTCCCAGTCCCTCTCTGTCCTGTTCACTGCTTCCCTCTCCCAAAGCCTCAATGAATGGGTTCCGGAAAGAACAGCAAAAGGTGGGGAAGCAACTTCCACTTACAAAAGAATAACCGTAAGCAGGAAGGTTGGTAATGCGAGGAAAGATCAGGGAGCAGCAGAGGTTGTGTACCAAGATGTCCAAAACTTTGTCATCAAAAGGACCAATCTATTCCATAAGTCTCTATGTTTACAAGAGAGTGCTTAAAGATATAATTTTTTTTTTCTTGGCTGGATTGTAAAAGCTAGAACCCTCTAGAGACAATGACAAAATTGCCCATGTTGCAACAATACACACAGTTTCGCATTCCACCAAGAAGGATGAAAACACAGACACTGAACCTCTGGTGAGGGTGGAAGATTTCACATGGAGACTTTTCAAATTTTTCTGAGGCGAAACATCAAAATACAACGATTTATTCTGATACAATAACTGTAGCAGGCATGAAGTAATAGAATATCCTGGAATGTACGGCCAGCAGATACTTTAATTATTCTTTACCAAACAGGAGAGACACAACAAAAAATACTGACATACTGAACACTGAATGATGCTTTGTGCCCTCTGCATCTCTCTTTCTATCTATCTGAAATACTGTGGCCAGCTTTGCAAAATAACCATTCTGAGAAGAGACATCCACTGTGAACTGAGGGCTTTTGCGAAGAAAAGTGGAAACAATTACCAGGACATCGACTGAACAAAATGATCACAATGTGGAATTACTTTATTAAGGCTCAGCTAAGGAATAACTAACTGTAAACTCCTGCTTTATTTTTCATATACCGAAAAAACCTCATCAGCCTATTCTCTTCCTCTGTCATCTGTACTAGTGTGAGTATGATCCAGGAAAATGCTGTGATGCATGAATGGTGTATACAATTTATCTACCTTTTTTTTAATGTGGAAGTAGTTTCAATGGGTCTACCTTGTTCTTTGTTTAACCAAAGGAAACCTGTATTTTTTTTACAATCTGAAAACTTAAATAGTAGGGCTCTTACAGAATTCGTGAAGCACACCTTCTCTAAATGCACAAAAAAACTGTTTTGGTCAAACCTGGAGTGGGAAAATAGGGGAGTAATTTCATCCCTCCGCACATGGTTGTAGCACTACTGGTATTTCACCATTTTGCAGAAATATACTTGATTGCAAAATAGCAAACCATGCCCAGCTACTCCAATTAGTAAAATGATTGTATTATCAATTAGATGAGTTATCATGCAGTTACTAGTGTCAAATTAGCATCTGTGAGATGTTGTACACAGTCAGCAGGCTAGAGTTGACTGTTAGCTCTACATCCATCAAGTCTCAGTGACAAAGAGCAAAATAAATCATGTGCCATGAGAGTACGAACACATGCAGAGTTCCAATGGCCACTGGTATTTTATTTTGAAGAGCAAGGAAGTGACAGCCCTATTCCCTCATTAAACACATCCTATACAAACTAAAGAAAAAAAACACATTTGCATTTATGTGAAACATCATAAAGCACATTACAGCCAATGTAGTACTCTTTGAAGTGTAGCCATTGTAGAGTAGGAAATATGTCAGCCAATTTGTACGCTCTCTCAACCAGCCCTGAAGTAATAATCATAAAATCACAGAATCCCTACAGTGCAGGAGGCCATTCGGCCCATCAAACCTGCACTGACAACAATCCCTTCCAGGCCCTATCTCCGTAACCTCAGTTTTTTAAACTCTGCTAGCCCCTCTGCCAGTATGGTGCAATTTAGCATGGCAAGGCAACCTAACCCATACACCTTTGGGCTGTGGGAAGAAACTGGAGTACCCAGAGAAAACCCATGCAGACATGTGGAGAATGTGCAAACTCCACAGAGTCACCTGAGGCTGGAATTGAACCTGGGTCCCTGGCCTGTGAGGCAGTAGTGCTAACCACTGTCACACACAATGCCACACAAATGTCAGGAGTGGGATTTGAGATGGTGTTACTTGAGGGATAAATATTGGCCAGGCGTCTTGGAGGATGGGGGAATTCCTTCCAATTTCTTCAAGCAGTGCTATAAAATCTTTATATCTAGAGGTCTTGGTGCAACAGCCCATCCAAAGGTTGGCCCTTACCACGGTGCAGCACTTCCTCTGTACTGAGTATGGGTGCCTGATGAGTTATATGCCCAAGTCTCTAAATGTACCCAGGAATGAATTTTAGACCACTTGGCATGAATACACTCACATGCCAGATTAGGCTCTGACAACACATTTACACTGCCACATTGATGCATACTCAAAAATCACTTTGACATTAAAAGTCAGGACAACTGCAGTCTCAGTTCTAGTTAAAGTTGTAGACAGCAGCATCTTCAATAACATCCTCAAGCCAGTACCTGACAAAACAACGTGGTGACAAAGAGTAGACATGAATTATTTTAATATCCAGCGTGCGACATTTAACAAGATAAGTATTATCGTTTAACTGCATCACCCTTAGGGTTATTAAGTATTCTGATTCTTATGGTGTCATGTAAAAGTACATGATGTCCCAAAAATTGCAAGCTTGAAAGAATCATAAATTAACAATGGAATATCAGATTTCAGTGATTCAACTAGCAATTATATCTCCAGAAAGATATTGCTAGCTGGTGGCAAAAAGCAGTAGAAGTAGATAGTGTCCTGTGTAACTTAGCCACTTTAGGCATGGAGGAATGTAGTGTATGATATTAATCCACTTAATGATTTTAAGAGCATAGAGGAATTGGCTATTCAGCCCCTCAAGCCTGTTCTGTCATTCAATGCAATCAGGGTAGAACTGCAATCTCACTCATATCTGTCTTTGCATCATATCCCATAACACCTTGGGTGAACAAAAATTTACTAATTTCAAGTTTTAAATTAACTACTGTGAGGGCATCGGTTACCATCGGCAGGAAGGTGTTCCAAATTCCTATCGCCCTTTGTGTGTAGAAGTCTTTCTCAATTCAACTCCTGCTAGGTCTGGCTGTAATTAATAGACTATGCCACCACTTGCTCTGCCCTCTGGTCACAATACTGCCCCCACTCCAACCCAACTCCCATGTCACAGGCTCCTATTTATGCTGAATAGTTTCTATCTTCTCCATATGTTTTTTTCAACATTTTAAAAACTTCTATTAAATCATCTCTTAACCTTTTAAATTCTGGGAATACAGCCCTAGTTTGTTTAAGTGTTTCATGCAGCTTAACTCTTGGAGTCCAAATGTCAATCTGGTAAACCTACCCTGTACTTCCTCAAAGGCTGATACATCCATCCTAAGGGGTGGTGTCCAGAAGTAGAACAAAGAAAATTACAGAATAGAAAAAGGCCTTCTGGCCCTCCGAGCCTGCACCAACCATGCTGCGCGACTGAACTAAAACCCTTTCTCCTTCCAGGGACTATATCCCTCTATTCCCATTGTTTTCACATATTTGTCAAGACACCCTTAAAAGTCACTATCGTATCTGCTTCCACTACCTCCTCTGGTAGCAAGTTCCAGGCACCCACCACCCTCTGTGTAAAAACATGCCTTAAACATCACCTTTAAACCTTGCCTCTCACACCTTCAACCTATGCCCCGTAGTAATTGATTCTACCACCCTGGGAAAAAACTTCTGACTATTCACTCTGTCCACGTCCCTCATAATAAGTATTTGCAGGACTCCAGGTATTGTCAGACTTATGTTCTGAAGTCTTTAGCAATACAGGGAAACCACAGGAAAAAGGTGCACGTTTTTTAGCGGCAACATATGAATGATGATTTGGTCCATACTAGTTAGGTTTAATGAACCAGAGTTTCATAGTGGCTCTCCTCATTGTGGTCCAACACAGGATGATGAAAATCACCAGCAGGATACACCTATGCTAATCCCAAAGTACACATTTTGCAAAGGTGTTTTAAGAAAGGAAATTATACAACACACATTAGAAATACGCTGACCCACGGTCTTCAGAAAGATCCTTAGACATTCAATGTGAGACATGTTATGGCCTACTGAGTTTGATAGAACCACTCTGAACAAACAAATCTCCCGAGAGTCTACAGATTAGTATGTAGCAGCTACAGATAGTCATCCAGTCTAGGTGAGTTACCTGGCGCAGGATCCCTCTGACATGCCTGGTAGTCACAGTATTTATACGGCTATTCCAGTTCAGTTTCTGATCAATGCTAACCCCAAGGATGTTAATAGTGGGATTCAGCAATTGTAATGTCATTGAATGTAAAAGGGCAATAATTAGATCCTCTCGTGTTGGAGATGGTTGGAGACGGAAATTTTTGTGACTGGTATTCTCCATTTGTCAATCCAAGCCTGGATCCAAGCAAGTCTTGCAGCGTTTGGACACAAACTCAATCTGAATCATCAGGAATGATGCTGAACATTGTGCAATTATCTGCAAACATCCCTACTTCTGACCTTGTGATGGAAGAAAGGCCATTAATGAAGCAGCTGAAGGCAATTGGGCCTAGGACACTACCCTGAGGAACTTCTCCAGTGCTGTCCTGGAGCCGAGGTCATTGACCTCCAACCACTACAACCATCGTTTTTTTTGTGCCAGGTACAACTCAAACGAGCAGAGAGCTTTCCTCCTGATTCCCACTGATTTCAGTTTTAAAAGGGCACCTTGATTCTAGTCTTGGTCAAATGCTGGCTTGATGTCAAGGGCAATCACTCTCACCTCATCTCTAAAATTCAGCTCTTTTGGTTTTGTTTGAACCAAGGCTTTAGTGAAATTAGGAGCAGAGGACGGTGGCAGAACCCAAACTGAACATTCATGACCAGACTATTGCTGAGCAAGTGCTGCTTGATGGCATTGCTGATGACCATTCCATCACTCTGCTGATGATCGACAGCAGACTGATAGGCCAGAATTTTACCATTTAATTTCTAAGTGCCAGGCAGGCGTGAAACTGGGAGAGTTTCAGATCCGTTTTTTGGGCATGTTTTCAGTCCCCCTTATATAGATTCTGGCTGCAAAATTCTGAGTGAGCTTGTTGCTCACTGCAGAAGGCTGTGCATAGGCTTTAATGCATTTGAAAACTGTAGAGGAAGATAGTGCACATGTGCAGACCTCTAATGTTGCACATGCGCATTAGTAACAGCAGGGGTCTGACAGACAAAGAGAGAGCTGTCAGGCCCCTGCTGCTGAAGGCAGCCTGAAACAGCTCCCCTTCCTGCAATCACAGGCTCCAACTTGAAATATAGACCTCCCTCCCTCCCCATCCAAACCAGTCATGGACCACCATTATCCCATCAATTGCAACCCCATTGATCCCCTCCCCACCATTGATCATGGCCCTAGCTCCTTCCCTCCATCCTCACCAACTGCTGCAGAGTGGCAGCAGATCCCCTCTTCCCATTAGCCCTGCCCCATTGCTCTCCCTCCGCCACTGGCCTCACCCACTGGCATTGCTTGATGGGCATTGTCCAGATGCCCAGGGTGGTACTGCTGCCCAAGGGGCACTCCCCTTGCCCTCGACCTCTCCGGGGGGCCTTAATGACCTCCGGTTCACTGGTGAGACCAAGTCGACTGATCTCCATTCATGTGGAGCATGTCTATTTCTCACTGGCGAGAACCTCCCTTGGAAAAGCCATAAAGGCAGGTGATTTTGGGTGATTGAGTGCCGGGGTTGGTAATCACATTCAAGCTGAATTTTAATAAACTTAAATAAATTAAATCAGGTTCTAGCCCATTTCCGGCAAGAGGCTGACTTCGCCAGAAACCCTGCACTCACAAAACGGCACCAGTCATGAAAACCTGCACCAATTGAGCTATTCACTTTTTGCCCCACTTTACAAATGTGCTGCAGCCGAAAATGGGTGAACATGTGGTAAAATGCCACCCATGGGGTGCTTTCTGGGCTGATTGTGTACACTTCCTGCTGCCTTGAAAAAACAGCCAGCATAATCAAGGACCCCACACACTCTGGACATACTCTCTTCTACGTTCCTCCATCGGGAAAAAATATTCAAAAGTCTGAGGTTACAAAACAACCAACTCAAGAACAACTTCTTCCCTGCTGCCATCAGACTTTTAAATGGCCCTACTTTATATTAAGTTGATGTTTCTTTGCAGCCTAGCTGTCTCTGTGACATTATATTCTGCACTCTCACCTTTTTTCTCCCCTGTATACTTTATGAATGCTGCATCTTGTCTGTATAACTTGCAAGAAACAATACTTTTTACTGTATCCCAATATACATACAACAACAATAAATTAATCAAATCAAAACCGTGCATTACATCCCAGCTTTAAGTGTGACAATAGTCTTTGTCTCCTGCTTTAGGAATGCATCCTGATTCCTTGATATTTCTATAGTTGCTAAATTCTCCTTCACTTGAACTGCGTTGATAGTGGTGGAAATTTGTTGAAGGATTGAGGTCATTGCCTGTTGAGGTTGATGATGATTTCAAGTTTGTTTTTTGTATTGAGTTGTGCTTTTGATCTATCCATAGGTTTTGGAAGCTATGGAGTTAGGGCTGGACTTTTCAGCTCCAATATTCTGTCTATATTCGTAATGTTTTAGTGTCACACATATATAGATCCGACTTTATGCTAGCCTCTAAAATATGCACAATGCTAATATCTAAACATGTGGCTGAGAGTGTGAAATTGAGTACTTATGCATCTTTATTATCACTAAGTTCTTGCCGGATGACCAAGTTCCACTCTGAATGTTGTGAGATAGGTGGAAGATGAGGGAGAAAGTAATTAGTAGTTTGGAAGTCAGCAAAGAGTTGGGAATAAAAGGGAGTGTGATGCAAGAAGGAATTAAGTATGAAGATATCATCTTTGATGGTTTCAGATCAGATGTAGAGTGCAGTGAACTATGAGACTAATAGTGCATTTGGTAGGAATTAATATTTGAAGACATATTTATTAACCGTAGCCGCTCATGAAAAGGTCACTAAACTTATTATGGCACTACATAAAAGTCCTTGGGCTTGACTCCTCATATTGGCCTCCTTGACTGTCTAATTCCATCGCTTTCCTAGAATATGTATGGAGAGCCTACTGGTTATCTGTCAATACAATAAGCTGTTCTTCCTTTCTAACTCCATCACAAAGGCCTCTAACTGCAGCTCTTAAAAACCTGAGAGCTGGCTCCTCCCATGTGTAATGTAGATATGCTGGCATTGGACTGGGGTAGTAAGAACTCAGTAAGAATCTAGCAACATCAATTTTAAATCCAACCAATTTATTTGATAGTAAATTTGCGAGCTTTCGATCTTTTCGTCTTCAAAAGACAAAAAGATCGAAAGCTCGCAAATTTACTATCAAATAAATCGGTTGGATTTAAAATTGATGTTGCTAGATTCTTAATGAGTTCCTCCCATGTGTGCCATTCTTCAATGTTTCCTCAGAGTCACCTCCTGTACAATTGTTAGTACCTTCAGGCTCAATGCTCCTCTCTTTTAAGAGGTGCAGACTAGATTTAAATGGTGCTAGCCTTTCACAACATTAGCTTCCTGCTGACGTATTTAAGAAATCAACAATGTGGTTAGGTAGATGCCGAAATCATTGAAATGAGAAGACAGCTTGAACTTGGTATGCTGTGCTACATTGAAGACACTCCATTCAATTGTACATTCAGATCTCCTGTTCCAGTCCTTAGGGTCTATCCAATTTAGCTTCCCAACTTCACTGTGTCTTCATTCAATTTAGTAATGATTAGCAACATTTGCTCTAAAGTGTGGGGAAGGATGGCAATGCAGTAATCCAGAATGTACAGAAGAATGTACAATGTTCCTTTAAAATGAGTAAAATGCAAAAAACGGGATGTGCACATCAAAAGGAAGGATATTAGAGAGAACATTGATGTTAAGTATCTTTGAACATTACCTATTGCAAGATTGGCTGAAGTAAATATTAGTCTTTTAGAGGATGAGATTTAATAACGGGAAATGAGGAAATGACCGAGACATTGAACAGGGGTTTTGTGTTGGTCAAGACACAAATAACATGCCACAAATTGAAAACAAGACGACAATGGCAGGTAAGGATCTAGAAACCATCATTATCACTAAGGAAGCAGTGTTAGGCAAGCTAATGGGATTAAAGGTGGAAAAGTCTCTTGGCCCTGATAGAATGCATCCTAATGCTTTAAAAGAGATGGTGGGAGAAATAGCAAATGCACTCGTAGTAATTTATCAACATTTGCTGGATTCTGGGATGGTTCCCACAGATTGGAAAACAGCAAATGTGACAGCACTTTTAAAAAAGGAGGTAGATGAAAGGGAAGTAACTATAGGTCAGTTAGCTTAATTTCTATAGTGGGGAAACTGCTTGAATCTATCAAGGAAGGAATAGCAAAACATCTGGATAGAAATTGTCCCATTGGGAAGGCACAGCATGGGTTCATGAAAGGTAGATCATGTTTAATTAATTTAATGGAATTCTTTGAAGACATTACAAGGGTGGTAATGGGGAACTGATGGATGTGGTGTATCTGGATTTCCAGAAGGCATTCAACAATGTACCACATAAAAGTTTGCTGCATAAAATAAAGATGCACAGCCTTACAGGTAATGAACTAACTGGACGGAGGATTGGTTAACTAACAGAAAGCAAAGAGTGGGGGTAAATGGGTGTTTTCTGGTTGGCAATCAGTGATTAGTGGTGTGCCTGAGAATCAGTGTTGTTTACGATTTACATAGATGATTTGAAGTTGGGGACCAACTATAGTGTGTCAGAGTATTCAGATGAAACTAAGATGAGCAGCAGAGCAAAGTGCACAGAGGACACTGACGTCTGCAAACAGACAGATAGTTTAAGTAAGTGGACAAGAGTCTGGCAGATGGTGTGCAATGGTGGTGAATAAGAAGTCATCCACTTTGTAGAGATAACAGCAAAATGGACTATTATTTAAATGGTAAAAAATTACAACATGCTGCTATGCAGAGGAGTCTGGGTGCATGAATCACAAAATTTGGTTTGCAGGTGCAGCAGGTAATTAAGAAAGCAAATTGAATTTTCCCTTCATTGCTAGAGTGGATGGAGTTTAAAAGCAGTGAGGTTATGTTGCAGCTGTATAAGGTGCTGGTGAGGCCATACTTGATTACTGTGTGCAGTTTTGGTCTCCTTACTTGAGAAAAGACATACAGGCATTAGAGGGGGTACAGAGGGGATTTACTAGGTTGATTCCAGAATTTGGGGGGGGGGGGGGGGAGGGGGTTTGGCTTATGAGGAGAAACTGAGTAGGCTGGGAATATACTCATTGGAATTTAGAAGAACAAGGGGAGGATCTTATAGAAACATCTAAAATTATGAAGAGAATAAATAAGATCAAAACAAGGAAGTTATTTTCACTGGTGGATGTAACTAGAACTAAGGGGCATGGCTTCAAAATAAGCGGGCGCAAGCTTAGGACCGAGTTGAGGAAGAACTTCTTCAGCGAGGGATTGTGAATCTGTGAAATTCCCTGCCCAGTGAAGCAGTTGAAGCTAACTTGTTGAATGTTTTTAAATCAAAGATAGATTTTTGAAAATAAAGGAATTAAGGATTATGGTGAGCCATGGGTAAATGGAGTTGAGTCCATGAAAAGATCAGCCATGATGTTATTGAATGGTGGAGCAGGCTCAAGGAGCCAAATGGCCCACTCCTGCGCCTCGTTCTTATATTCTTATGTAATATAGATTCCACAAAAATAATATCCTGGGAAGATTGTAAAATATGATCTCTATGGGTTCATCAGTTGACTCAGCTGCGTGAACATCTGCTCCATTTGATAGGGACTGTCTCCTCGGAAATCCCCTGGGAGTAAACGTAAATAAGCCAATCATCGATGTGTGAATAAACATGGAAACCCTCAAGAACTACGGTGACTATCTGAGACAGATATTTTGCAACGATTCTTATATAGAGATTAGTCTGAGGAGTGGTACCTCAGACTGAAGACAATTCCCTCCTACCTGAAAAACTCAAAATCTTTGCTGATGATCTTTAATGACTAGGCAAAAAAAGGCTTTCCAAAATAGGTATTTGTCAACAAATTCTTAGTGCATATTGTCCAAGTGTTGGCTCATATCAAGTATTATTTTTCCTAACAAATCTCCTTAAGTCTTTGCAGTTAAAGATAGGTCTGCATATTAACGTCTTTGTAACAATTTGGAACATTTATCAGTAGAGCCAGGAAAAATTTTGTCTGTTTTTATTTATGTTATGACATTGCTATAAAGTTAGATGCAACTGACAAGAAATGATGTGGATTTTGCAGTAAGCAGTGAAGCAATGGCCTTTGCCGTTGACTGCACAGAGGAAAATAAACTTAGCCTTTCATTGGCTGCAGCAAGAACTTCCTCATCCTGCTGCCATAGGGCCTAGCTTCAGAAGAAGCAACAAGGTCTCCCAGCAAAGCAATACCTCCTAATGATATGATGAGCTGAACTTACAGGGTAACTAATCTCTGAAAATCTCCACCATAGGGAGATGCTGGGACACTGAATACATTCAAGGTTGCGTGGGACCGATTTTTAATTTGCAAGAGTCAAGAATTATGAGGACAGGCAGCAACATGGGCTTAAGATCACAAATCAGGTCAGCAATGATATTATTGAATGGTGGAACAGACTGAATATGCCAACAACCTTCTCCTGCTTCTATTCCTTACATAATTATTTTATAACTATTTTTACAAGTTTGTAAAATTTTAAGTACTGAGGCAGAGAGTGGAAACAGATTCGAGATAGATAAGATAAAGTAATGTGTTGTTGACAATTTTCTCTTGCCCATGACTTTGTCTGCACCACCCACCTGCTGGGTTCTGTCCCTTGCTGCCGAGAGAATCGCCTGTCCTTCCCAGCACCCAATGGTTCCCTTCTGCTCATCATCCATCCCGGTAACTCCTCTACGTATCTCCCCAGCCAGCCATCTCTTAGATCAAAAATTACTGTACAAGTCATAACCCTCAATGAGACAGGTTTGAATTTAAACAAAGCTTGACAGTTAACTATCAGTCATAGTTTAGCCAGTGCATCCTCCATGGCAAAGCTTCTACCATTAAGTGTCCATTTGCCGACAAATCAGCACTCACCTCTCATGAAGTATAAATTGTTGTTTCCTTTATATTTGATTTTCTTGCCAATGTTCTGAAGAGTGCAAGACAAAAAGTTTCAATGTTTGTCTTTTTCCAACAATACTAAAAGCATGTTCCTAAATTGTAGATACTAGGAGCTTGCTGGCACTCTCTTCAATTTATTATTCATTCATGGGACATGGGTGTTGCTGGCTGGCTGGCATTTATAGCCCATCCCTAATTGCCCAAGGATAGTTGAGAGTCAATCACATTGTTGCTGTGGCTCTGGAGTCATATGCAAGCCAGATGGGGTAAGGATGGGTTTTTCTGACAATGGGTTCACGGACATCAGTCGATTCCTAATTCCAGATACTTTTTATTGTATTTAAATTCTATCTGCCATGGTGGGATTTGAAGCCCGATCCCCAGAACATTAGCTGAGTTTCTGGATTAATAGTCTAGCGATAATACCACCAGGCCATCACCTCCCATCTTGGATTCTGAAATTTGTGTGACTGACTGAAACCTGGAAGACACATTTTTATTTTTTGGCCTGTGCAATATCAAGACCCAAAAGCATGATGCTGAGATTAATTAATACGATTAATGCTTTATTTGAAGGCTTCTACATGTTCTCTATAGAAGAATTGCACCTCACAGGAAAAATCTCAGGAAATATGTATCAAGCATAAAGGGGTGGCAACCTGGCAGAATAATGCTGTTTCCTTTCCTTTGAATCTAACAAGAACACATGCCAGGAAATTCAGCTGAATCACTTCCCCAATATAAACTACAATGCTGGTACTTCTGTATTGGTTTACAAATAATTTTGTGGACAATTGAGGTGAGCAGTATTTCTGCCTTGCCTTTGGAGCAGAAACTTAATCCAGTACACCACGTGGATAAGAATGCACTCTGCTGGGGTCTCCTGAAGAAATTGTCCCCTTTACCTAGGATCCTAATCCATACTTGGACCTTGGATGAAAACACAAAGATTGTGGAATATTTTTTCATGGTAAATGGGCTTCGCTTTTGAGCCCAGTATGTGTCATCCATCGCTAATTGCCCTTGAACCAAAATGGCTTTTAATGACAATCAACAATGGTTTGTTTTACAGTCACCATCAGTCAGACTAGCTTTTTAATTCCAGATTATTAGTTCAAGTTAAATTCCATTGGTTGCCAAGCTGGACTTTGGGATTACTATTCCGATGACATTACCATTATGATACAGTTGCCCCTCAATGTATTTGATAGAAATAGAATCCCTACAGTGCGAAAGGAAGCCATTTGGTCCACCGAGTTTGCACCAACTCTGTGAAACAGCATCTTACCCAGGCCCTCTCCTCGTACCCCATATACTTACCCTGCTAATCCCCCTAACCTATACAGCTTGAAACACTAATGGGCAAGTTAGCATGGCCAATCCACCTAACCTGTACATCTTTGGACTGTGGGAGGAAATCCACGCAGAGATGGTGAAAATGTGCAATGGACATTCACCACATGGACAATCATCCAAGGCCAGAATTGAACCCGGGAGCCTGGTGTTGTTCGGTAGCAGTGCTAACTATTGCGCCACCGTGCTGCCCAAATGGTTGACTACAAGAGGTCCTTAGGGCAAGTTGTGTTGGCCGTATTTCACTTAGTAATTTGCTTCCAAGCTGGGAGAAGAATGCAATATCTTAAAACAACTTTCTGATAGAATTTTAGAGCTGCTTGTTACTGAATCCCCTTGATCTCCACAGGATTTTGAAATGCCAATAATTATGTCACAGGTTATCTCAAAATTAGGTTTGCACATCCCTGAGGGGTTCTACAAGGTAAACTATAGTGAATCAGGTGGCAAGGAAGGGATGGGGGGGGGGGGTTGATTTAGATGTGTGGGCATTCATTCACCAATAGCAAGAAGACCATGATGGCTCAGCAGGGAGGGAACCACTTTAAAAAACTTGTTTCCTTTCCCTCTGATTACCCATACTGCAACAAAATTGGCTGGAGTGAATCACAGGAGGTACAATAAATTCAAAGGTATTTTATGTTAGCAGCCCTGAAAATATTACTCATGATAGTTGACATCTTTCATTGAATCTGGCTTTTTACTATGTGTGAGATTCTGCTGAGAATTGAGAAACACCTTGGCTATCACCAACAGACATATTACAAAAGATTCTCGTGTGTACTGCAGCAGTACCTCAGACTGAATGCAATTACCCCACTATTAGAAAAGATAGAAAAAAATTTAATGGTAATTCCTAGTGGCTATGCAAAAAAAAAAGGGTTCCTGGAATGGACACTATAGTGTAACGGGACAAGGCAGATCAGTAATTTTTGAAGATCTCTTGAAGAGGAATGATCGTAATGTCAGAATTTCATATTAAGTTTAACAATAATGTGGTTCAGTCCAAAACTAGGATCTTAAATTTAAACAAAGGCAATACCAGAAGTACGAAGGACTTGTTGAGTGTACAAAAACAGATTGAGAGAGATTTAATACGCAAGCAAAAAGAAAGAGAATAAAAAAGCAACAGAAGAGCGATCACAGAGAATGTGGAAATCACAGATATTACTAACTTCATAGTAAAAGACAGAGAATCACAGAACTGTTACCAGCACAGAAGTCCAATCAGCCCATTGTAGTTGTGCCAGCTCTTCAAATGAGCAACTCACCTATTGCTATTCCCTCATGTTCTCCCTGTAATCTTGCACATTCTTCCTTTTTATTCCTCTTGACTGCCTCGATTGAATCTGTCTCACCACACTGTCAGTCAGTGCATTCCAGATCTTAAGTGCTTGCTACATGACAAAGTGTCCATTGCCTCTTTTGCTTGTTACCTTAAATGTGCGCCCATTTGTTTGTGATCCTTCGACCAGATTTTCCCCATTTACCCTGCCCAGATGCATCATGATTTTGAATAAGTTGGTCCAATTCTCCTCTCAATCTTCTTTGAGGAAAACAGTCCTAAGAATCCACATAGTTCAGAAAGAGGCCATTCAGCCCATTGACATCAGGCTCTATCTCCGTAACCACTCGTATTTATCCTGCTAGTTCCCCTGACATGAAGGGACAATTTAACATAGCCTATCAACCTAAGCCACACACCTTTGGAATGAGAAAGGAAACCGGAACACCCAGAGGAAACCCAAGCAGACATGGGGAGACTGTGTATACTCTACACAGACAGTGACCTGAGGCCAGAATTGAACACAGGTGGCACTGTGAAGTAGCAATCTGACTACTATGCCGCCATGCTGACCTCCAATCTATCCAGCTAATTGAACATCTTCATCCCTGGAACCCATTCCTGTGAATCTTGTGTCACAAAGAACATGCTAGAAATTGTAGGGAGCCAAGAGTATAATGAGAGTGAGGAACTTATACTGCTGTTCATTAAAAAAAAGTGCTGGAAAATGAATGGAACAGACTTGATGGTCCATATTCAAGAAGTGGCTGCAGAGATAGTGGTTGGGCTGGTTTTGATCTTCCAGTATTGCTTAGGTTCTAGAATGATTGCAGAAATTTGGAAGTAGAAAATGTAGCTCTACTTTTCAAGTAGGGAGGGAAAAAAACCATTGGCCACTTAGTCAGATATCAGTAACAGGAAAAATGCTACAATCTATTACTGAAGACATGGTTACAGATAAATTATAAAATCATATTATGATTGGGTAGAGTCAACACAATTCTGTACAAGAGAAATCGTGTTGGACAAAGTTATTCAAGTTGTTTTAAGCATGAAGCTAGCAGGATGAATCAGGAGGAACCAATTGGTATAGTATATTTTGAAAAAGGCATTTGTTCAGTTGCTGTTCAAGAGGCTGTTACATAAGGTTAGGTCACATTGAATTTACAATATGTTAGCATGAATTGAAAATTAGTTAATAGAGTTGGAACAAATAGATCATGGAGTAAGTAACAGAGTTTCATAAGGATCAGTGATTAGTTCTCAGCTATTTACATCAATCTGGACTGATGGCATAAATAAAAGGATCAAGTATAATATATCCACATTGGATGATAATACAAAGGTAAGTGGATAAGTAAGCTGAGAGGATGCAAGCAGACTGGAAAGGGATACAGATCAGTTAAATGATTGGGCAAGAAGGTGGCAGCTGGAGTGTAATATGAAGCAGTGTAAAATTTTCTACTTTAGTGGAAAGAATTTAAAGACCAGAATTTAAAAGATGAGAGGCTAGTAAATGCTGGTATTCGGAAAGATTTGAGGATCCTTCCACACAAATCACAACATTAACATAGCATACCAAACAACTAGAAAGGCAAATAGTACATTTGTTTTACTGCTAGGGAGGTGCAGTTTAACAGCAAGGAAGTATTGCTACAATTATACAGGACTGGTGAAATGAAAGTGCCGTGCAGAGTTTTGATCTTCTTATCTAAGGAGCTACTTTAGAAGGGATGCAAAAAGGATTCACTAGACTGATTTTTAGAATGAAAGAGTTGGCCAAAGAAGAGAAATTTTGAGTGATATGAACCTATCAAGACCAAAGCAAACTATTGCCCATAGGGAAAAAACTTGGCTTATGCCTAGACCAGATAAATAAAGTAAATGAGTTAAGCATAAATGAATTTTTGCAAAAATGTCTAAGTTCCTGATTCATATGCTTCAGGAACATTATATTTAAAAACTTCAATCTGCACGAATATTAAGTAAGGGAAACACCTGGCTTGGGAGGCTCATAAACAGTCTTAAAGTACTTGCAATTCAAAGGATGGCTGTGTTTACTTAGAAATTCAGAGTTAGAGACAGGGAAACAGTAATCAAGAGGTGACCCCTTTCTGAGTTGCTTGGTAGAGGTGACTTGCCTACAGATGCCTTCATATGGATTTAAAAATGGTTTCCCCAAACAAAGGGAATATTTGGGAATGGGCAACAATGAGTTAGAATATCTCAGATAGAATTTCAAAGATATGCCACATTGCCATGGGGATAGATTGCCAGGAGGTACATTTTGGTTTTGGATTGATCACTGTGTATTTCTCATTGCAGCAGTTCTATTTGGAGCCTGGAAGCAACTCTAAGACAGGCAGAGGGAGAAAATCTGTCAGGAGCTGTATATGATAACGTGGCAGTGCCAGCATTGGACTGGGGTAAGCACAGTAAGAAGTCTCACAACACCAGGTTAAGTCCAATAGGTTAGAGTCGTAGAGGTTTACAGCTTGGAAACAGGCCCTTCAGCCCAACTTGTCCATGCCACCCTTTTTTTAAAAAATCCCTAAGCTAATCCCAATTGCCTGCATTTAGCCCATATCCCTCTATGCCCATCGTACCTATGTAATTATCTAAATGCTTTTTAAAAGACGAAATTGTACCTGCCTCAATTACTTCTTCGGGACAGTTGTTCCAGACACTCACCATCCTATGTATGAAAAAATTGCCCCTCTGGACACTTTTGTATTTCTCCCCTCTCACCTTAAACCTATGCCTTCTAGTTTTAGACTCCCTTACCTTTGGAGAAAGATATTGCCTATCACCTTATCTATGCTCCTCATTATTTTATAGACCTCTATAAGGTCACTCCTCTGCCTCCTATGCTCCAGAGAAAAAAAGTTCCAGTCTAATCAGCCTCTCCTTATAAGTCAATCCATCAAGTCCCATAGCATCCTAGTAAATCTTTTTTTCACTCTTTCTAATTTAATAATATCCTTTCTATAATAGGGCACTCAGAATTGTACACAGTATTCCAAGCGTGGCCTTACCAATGTCTCATACAACTTCAACAAGACATCCCAATTCCTGTATTCAATGTTCTGACCAATGAAACCAAGCATGTCGAATGCCTTCTTCATCACTTTGTTCACCAGTGATTCCACTTTCAAGGAACTCTGAACATGTACCCCTAGATCACATTGTTCTGTAACTCTCTTCAATGCCCCACCATTAACTGAGTAAGTCCTGCCCTAGTTCAATCTACCTAAATGCATCACCTTGCATTTGTCTAAATTTAACTCTACCTGCCCAATTGATCAAGATCCTGTTGCAATTGGAGATAATTTTCTTCACTGTCCACTATGCCATCAATCTTGGTATCATTTGCAAACTTACTAACCATGCCCCTTTATTCTCAGCCAAATCATTAATATAAATGACAAATAATAGTGGGCCCAGCACTGATTCCTGAGGCACACCGGTGGTCACAGATCTCCAGTTTGAAAAACAACTCTCTACAACCACTCTCAATTTTGTATTCATTTAGATCCCTCACCCTGGATCCTGTGAGATTTAAGTTTATGCAATGATCTACCATGCAATATCTTGTCAAAGGCCTTGCTAAAGTCCATGTAGACAACATCAATTGCACTGCCTTTATCTACCGTCTTGATTACCTCTTCAAAAAACTCAATTAAATTTGTGAGACATGATTTTCCACTTATCCAGCCACGCTGACTGCTCCTAATCAGTCCTTGCATCTCTGAATGCCCGCAGATCCTGTCTCTCAAAATACCTTCCAACAATTTACCTACCACAGATGAGGGGCTCACTGGCCTGTAGTTTCCAGATTTTTCACTGCAGACTTATTTAAAAAAAGGCATAACATTTGCCACTTTCCAATCTTCAGGCACCTCACCTGTGACTATCGATGATTCAAATATTTCAGCTAGGGGATCCGCAATTTCCTTCCAAGACTTGCACAATGCCCTAGGATATACTTCATCAGGTCCCGGGAATTTATTTACTCCGAAAGCTTGTGGCTTGTGCTACCATATAAACCTGTTGGACTTTAAACTGGTGTTGCGAGACTTCTTAAAGAGTGTATACTCATAGCAATCAAAAATCAGGGATATTGTTGAAGTTGGAGTCATTAAGCAAGAATGCAGTAAAGCACATGCTTGAGTAAAAGTGCCTGATATCATGAGGTGCTTAAGGAGGATTGGTAGGTCGTAAAGCTGTATGTCAATGACGGACTGCAAGAAATCTTTTGTTTCAGAAATGGAGCAGGAACACCGAGGATAATCAAAGTGGAATTCCTGAGATCTGTGGCACACCCTGGTTTGGTCCTCAGAATTGTGAAGGAACCGTTAAGATCCTGTAACATAACAGGGAAACTCTTGGGGCAAACCAAAGCAAAATGGTGAGTGTTCTGTTGAGCTTTCTGGGCTAAAAGTACAAATGTTTATGAAATGTAGTGTTAGGTTAGTAGTTGCTTCATTTAACTCTTGGATAGCATCATGCCTAAATGTTTGCATTCTCTGACACCTGTGATCAGTAAAGTCTTGTACCAAAAGAGATCTGTTTTCTTATGCTCAGATTGCATATCCCAATTAAATATTCAAGCAGCAAGATTCTTGAGAGTTTAAAAATAACAAAGGTTATTTATTCTCTCATACTTAACCCGAATTTAAAAATGCAACATCTCGCACACTCATTCCCATAATACTCAAGACTGGTTATAGGGAACGTTAATACAGATTATGGTTAACTTAATCTCTGATCTATGACCTGCAGTCTTCTGCAAGGTCGGCTTGGTTTCTTGAAGGAAGTTGATGCCTTAAAATTAAAAAAAGATTCCTGCAAAAACAGAGGATTCTCAGTGGGTCGGGAGGTTGCCTATAATCAAATTTACAGGAGATTGGCTCTCAGTTGAATTTGAAGTTGGAACAGTTTGGAGAGTCTTACTCTCTGTTAGGATCTCCCACTTACAAGGTATTTCTCAGCTGCTTAAATCACTTATAGCTAGTTTGATGGCTCTGGCAGAATCACCTGCAAACAGCTTCCAGCCGAAAATATCAGATCTTCCTCATTCGGTGACTTTTACAAGTTCAAAGTATTTCCCAGCCAAAAAAAGGTGGTATGTATGTTGATTCCAGCATCTTGTGTTATTTAACACCTTTGAGATTCGTCTAGTATAGTCCAGATGGCTAAAAGAATCATAATACAAATGGAAGGTTGGTAAGGTCCATTCACTTGTACCTGCCGCAAATTCAATTGTCCAGAATGAAATACAAAGAGAGACAAGCAAGCTGGAAATTATTTTTCTGTTAGTCCCTCCTCACACAAAAAAAGATGTAAACTCCTCGGATGGCTGTGAATGTCCATATTTAATTTGGATTTGTTTGAGACATCTGTCACGTCATTTGCAGCAGCCATTTTAATAATTTGCTTATGTCCAGTTATAAGATGTATAAAAAAAGTTTGAAGTTCAGCATTAGGACATGCCAGAATTGGACATGGTGACAATAAAAATGTTCAATCCTGTGGTATAATTCTTTTATTTAATGAAATAGAGTTTGTATTTCTTTTATTTAAAGTTATTTGTCTCCCTTGAGCTTGATAACACAATACACAACCACTGACAGACTCTTGCTTATGATTTTTAAAAAATGCTTAATGGTCCTACTTTCAGAATTTGTCTAAGTGACTCTCCCATCCCCAGCACATGCACATTCCTGCTTTATTTGGATCTCGTATCCAGTGCTACAGCACATGAGATCTTAGAAAATAGCCCAGGTTCATAGGACAGGATTATTGGTGGTTGCTAAGAGACCACCTGTCACTAAATTTATCATGCACAGATTACCTGCAGAATGGGGAAGAGCACAAGGTAAGCACACATTCAAGATTACTTACCAGATTATTGCAGTTTTGAGGTCACTTTCACAGGCTGACCACTCTCTGGGTAAAGAGACTTTTCTGTCCTAAACAGTCTACAATATATTCTTTCACTTTGACCCCTGGTTCTGGACTCCCCCACCACTGGGAGCATTCTTCCTACATCTACTATGTCCAGTCCTGTTAAAATTTTATATATTTCTATGAGATTCCCCCTCATTTTTAGAATATCATCTTAACTGACTCAATCTCCTTTTACATATCAGTCCCGTGATCCCAGGAAGCATTCTGAGAAACCTTCTCTGCACTCCTTCTAGAGCAAGAACATTCTTTTCAAAAAGGAGGACGGATGCACACAATACATCAGTTGTGACCTCACCAAGGTCCTGTATAGTTGCATCAAAACACCCATGCTCTTGTACTCGAATCCACTCATTAGAGGGGCCAACATACCATTTATCTTTTTTACTGCCTACTAAATCTGCATGCTTACCTTCAGTGACTGGTGTATGGGAACATTCAGGTCTTGTTGCATATTCCCCTCTCCCAATTTATGGCTATTAGTTAGTGATCTGCCTTCCCATTTTTATTACCTGTTTAGTCACCGGAATGGTGAAATGTCTATATCATAGAATCATAGAAAAACTACAACACAAACAAGCCCTTTGGCCCACAAGTTGCACTGATCATATCTGTACCTACTAAGCCTAGCTATAACCCTCAATCCTATTAAATCCCATGTACTCATCCAGAAGTCTCTTAAAGACTCTAACGACTTTGCCTCCACCACCACTGATGACAGCCAATTCTATGCACCCACCACCCTCTGAGTGAAAAACATACCCCTGACATCTCCTCTGTACCTAAACCTGTGATCCTATTACAAGATCGATGTAATCTTGTCAAATTTTTACATTATAAATCCCAACTGCCACATTTGTACCAGGGATGAGGTACTTCAGTCAAGTGAGGAGATGAGAGTGGCTGGATTTGTTCTCTTAGGAAGAGAGAATTTAATAGAGGCACTCAAAATCATGAAGGATATTGATTCGGTAAATAAGCAGAAACTGTATCTGGTCACAGAAGGGTCAGTAACTGGGAACACAGATGTCAGGTAATTGGAAAAAAAAACAGAGGGTAAGCAGCAGACTTGCAGGCCCAGTAAAAACATGAATTACAACACTGTTGCTGGATAAGGTCTCCACAAGCGATCTTGGTGACCTTTCAACAACTTCTGCCACCTCGATGGATAATGCTGGCAAACAATGCATTTTAAAGACTGGCACAGAATCACAAGGGTGGATGGAGAAACAAAAATCCATTGACAGCTGCGGCTCAGTTGGTGGCACCTCTGCTCTCAGGTCAAATGATTCTGACAAGTCCTGCACCAGGACTTGAGTGCAAACATCAAGGCTGATACTCCGATGCAGCATTGAGGACTTGTTGCACTGCCGGAGATGTTGTGTTTAGGATGTGATGTAGATTCAAATACATGATTAGGTCACAACATCAAATGCTGTTTTGGATGTCATATAGAGGCCTGACTGACTCTACCCCTCTATATAACTTTTCTGGCTTCATTCTTTGTTTAGTTTAACCTCCTCTGACAGCAATCCATTGTTCTCTTCAACATCCTGTAACCATGAAAAAGAAAGAGAACATTTCACATAAATTACTTATAATGCTGCCATCATGCCAGCGATCTTAAGAATTCAAGAGTATAAAAGAAAGGGTTAATATGACAGAATATTTCTAACATTAAGATACCAATTTTCAAGAAAAATGCAATCATGCAACAAGACCTGAACAATATCCAGTCTGGGGCTGACAAGTGTCAAGTAACATTCATGCCACACAAGTACTAGGCTATCGCTGAAGTATTGAATCTAACCATCTCCCTTTGCCATTCAATAGAATTACCATATTGAATTCCCCACTATCAAGACCCTGGGGTTTTCATCAACTAGAATCTAGACATCCCTAACCATATTAATACTGTGGCTACAAGAGCAGCTGAGAAGCTCGCAATTCTTCTGCGACTTGCCAAAACCTGCCCACCATTTATAAGGCACATGTCAAAGAACAACAAGAACAAAGAGCAACACAGCACGGGAAACAGGCTCTTCGGCCCAAAGAGCCCGCGCTGCCGTCCTAACGTCTTAATGACATATCCATGACTTTACGCTATGTCAAGAGTGTGATGGAATATTCTCCATTTTTCTGGACGAGTGCAACTCCAACAACACTCAAGAAACTTGATGCTATACAGAATTGATGGGTATATCACCAGCTTAAACATTCACAGCATCCACCATCAACTGCAGTGGCAGCTGTGTACCATGTAACTCACCAAGTTTCTTTCAACAGCACTTCCAAACCTGCAACTTCTACTACCAAAAACAGATAAGGGCTGCAGTTACAGATACACGTGAACACCACCACCTTCAGATTCTCCTCCAAGTCACACACCGGCCTGATTAGAAATTATCCCTACGTGAACTTCCTCATATCATTTGAAATCATCTGCTTTCAACAGCTTTGTTTTGACATCAACTGCACTCAATTGCAAATATTTTGAAATTACTTGATATCAATGCAACCATTTGGCAACAATTGATAGCATTTGCATTCAGAAGCAATCATCTAGCTATTAGTCAATTTCATTTTCACTCAGAATTGACCATTTAGCTATCATTTTCATACAAAACCATACTTGTCAAATGATGACTGACTGACATCATTGTCATCAACTGTCGCCCTGCAGTGATCATGACAAAATATGGCTACATATATATAGTTAAAATGTACTCAGGTCCCAGCTTATTATGTATGCATTGTGTGAGGTCACACATCATACCATCCTCCCGAGGCAGGCACAGGCACAGATATCAAACCTTTCACTTCCTTTTCTCTCTCTTCTCATCACCCCAAGGCTATTTTATTCCACTCCCACTTCTTTTCACACTCTCTCTTGTACTCTCCTGCCCCATTCCTCTTCTTGTCCCATACCTCCTCTCTCCCCACCACTCCTCCTTTCTCCCTCCCCTCCAGCTCTATCCTGCTCTTTCCCCTTTCCAACCAACTGGAGATCTCTGTTTGCTGGACCTGCTGTAAAGTGGCGTTTTCCAGGGCAGCCCTGTGTAGAATTCGGAGTGGGAGCAGCAGGGGAGGAAAGTTCATAAGAAGTCAGGGATGGATTTGGAAGTGCTATCTTTTTTGACTAAGATCGGGCCCACGATCGGGTGAAATGCCTTTTTTTTTTAAACAGATTGGATCTGATTTGTCTCACTTGTGGGCAGCATAAATTGGATTCAATCTGAATTGGTTTTTGGAGTAAGCAAGGAGATGAATTAAGAGTTTGCGTTGTCTGATCTGAGCATTGGCTTTGTAAGGTTAAGAATGGAGTGAAAATTAAATTAAAGTAGTCATGTGGAAGAATTTGTTCAATGGAGTGACCACAAGGAGATGAGTTCCTGTGTGTGGGTCTTGTTGAGCAACTGGTGTTCTAAGTATAACTATTGTTAGTAGGTTAAATAATGATCTTCGCATAAAGTGGGAATTGTATCCATAGTTTGTTTAACGTCATTGATACCAAAGAGCGAGGACATTAGAGGGTAATAAATCTTCATAATACTGCCATTGTAAAACTCCTACTAGTTCAACACCTTTATATTTAACACTAAAACCCCAATTACCATTGCCATGTCGGTTCTTGGGTAGGAAAAGCCCTAGAGACACATTGTAATCTACCAATTACAACTACTAATATAATTTCTCAGGGATTTCTGATGAAGTTACAGATACAGTTCATGGAACCCCACAAAAATTCAAGGCTCATCAGACATATGGATTTTCAGAGTAGCTAAAATTGACAATCATCCATGTGAATTCACCCAACTTTTCCACCAATTTTCACCACTTCATTTTTAGCATGAATGTAGGAATGTGCAGAACTAACAAAGATTATCATAGAAAACTGTTAAACAGCTAGCTGGTCCACTCATATTTGTTAGCACTTCGTTCCTCTACAATTGTGCCATAAAAAAGCTGGATATCATTAGCTTGCATATGCAAACTGATCTCATATGTATGAATGTTAACACCAGTGGGCAATGTATTCATGAGTAAATTAAAGTGGGGGGGGTGGAATGAGGAATGAGCCTTGGAGCACAACAGATGGCTGTCGGATGAGAGCAGGGCTAGCTGAATGGAGGAAGGGCACACTTCAGATTATGTTCCTAATTCTCCTATTGTTTGGTGCCCATTTTATCAACGGTAACTACAAGACATTTTGTATATTAAAGCCACTGCATATAAGCACAAGCAGTTGCCTTATTTTTCTGCCGTCACGCTGTAAGGTCTTGTTTGCCTTCTTCGTTGGTGTTGTGCACAGCAGGGGCAATTTTAATGAGCCTTCCCCTGTACCTCCAGATCCCTCCCCTGTGTTTTGGTTCGCATTTCTGAATGGACTTTACAGCCATTTAATGAACACGTGCAACATCCAACAAGAGGTAGCCAGCTGCAAATAATTCCAAACGTACAACATCTCAGCTGCTCAAATGAAAAGCCTGATTCATAGACTGCTCTCTGTCTCAATTTGCAGATGTGGCCCTGAAGAGGAAAGGGGCCCTTTTCAGCTCAGCAGGTGTTATTACCACAAGATCAGGTGCCATTTTGCCTGGTTGCAAGAGGTTGCTCACCTGACTCCAGATGAGGTCAGCAGAAAGTTCAGATACAAAGACGAATCAATGCTAATATTTAAATGAGGGGTCAAAGGATCAAAATGAATTATGAAACTATCTCTGAAAAGTTACATGCCACGTAGAAGTTCTGTCACTGCCACAAATGATGTAAATAAAGTGTGGCATTTGGTATTTCTGAGTCCATGGCTAAATGCAAACCATCCACACTGCAGAGAAACATAACTACGCTGTTATTGTAGATTAGTCAGCAAAGCAAAGATTGTCCAATTGGAGGGAAGAAGTAATTATACTGCTTAAGAAGTGTCCAGACCAAGTACTGCCTTATTGAAGTAATGTGAATGAAATAATATTCCAAATGCACAGTATGAATGTCCTTTAGTTTGAAAGTGTTACCCATTTTCTTCACTTATTAACGCTGAATATTTAGCTTTCTATAGGGCATACTGTATCAAGACCAGAAGGGGCACTAGAATGGCCATTATTTGCAGGGAAGGCACAAATGTCAGAGGTGATTTTAACCCTACCCATCCAGTGAAAAGCAGGCAGTCAGCAGTAAAACTCTTACAGATTACTTACAAGCCCTGGAGCTGATCAATCACAATTATAACCTGCTTGACTGAGCAGGCAGCAAAGGCCCCACCATCAATAAACATATCTGAAGTTGCAGATTTTTCGGTCCTAATCAAAAGTTCCAAGGATTCTCAGGTTTGCATGGTTTTCATTCTCTTCAGCCTGCTGCTAGTGTTGGGCTGCTGCAGCACTGACCATTTCACGCAGATCCTAGCCCTCAAGTAATGAGCTCCCAAGCACAGACAAGAGGCTGCTGGAAAACATTAAGTATATCGACTCTAGAAACTTTGCTGGAATTGGTGCCAATCAGTTACAGGGGCCAAAATCCCTCTTCACGGCACATAAAGATTCTAGCCACAATAACTTGCTATGTTAACAGCATCCGGGACTGTTTCATATCATGAACACTGCAATACATTTATTCCCTATATCTACAGAAACACTGCAAAATTGAGGGATCATGCTCCTGTGATGAATCAAATTTCAATGCTTCCCTACAACATTACACTGACACTAGGTCAGGGATACCCCACTGGGGATATGCAGAATGAAGGCCAAGAAGTAGAAACCAGATGATGGGCACTCAGTTCACACTGAGGAAGAGGATGGAAAGGTGGTAGCTGAGAAACCCAAACGAGCTGACTGGATATACTCCCCTGCTTCAAGTCTCATGAATGTTGAATTCACAGCGACTGCCTATAGTAAGGCACTCATTGATCAGTAGGAGTATTTATTTCAGTTCTTTTGCAATTATTCACAGCAACCTGCAAGAACTATCAGACAATTCTCATGAGTTAGAGCCCGAATTTATTTCCCTAGTGCATGATAATTCACAGCCATACAGGGTCATTGTCTAACATAAGGCAACTCCATGGCCAACTGCAGGGAAACCATTGGGCAGAGATCCAGAACAGGGTCTCAACCAAAAGACAACACTTCAACAGTGCAGCATTCTTTCAGTACTCCACTTCAGACATTCAAATCTGAGGTGGGACTTAGATGCAATACTTTCCTACTTGGGAGGATTTGGGATGATTGTAATTTGACGCTTGTTTTTAATTAACATGACTAATGGAGTAATAGGAGTGGGTACTATTTCCTGAATAGTCCTTTTTATTATTAATTAATTCAAGATCTATTGTCAAATGGAATAACGATCCATTGCTATGTTCTTATATAACTAAATTGGGCAGTTCCTACACTTAAAATAACATTTATTGAGACTAAATAGGCACTTGGTGCAGGACTCTGGATGTATGAGAAAAATAAACTGAGGTTTTACTTTGAATCGAATGGCCAACTTGAATCCTTGGTGGCAAATCTTTAGAATACATTGAAAAGCTATGTGACAAAAGGCTAATTTCTTTCTCAAGGAAAGTTCAAACACATTAATATTTCTTGAAACGGGGCTACTATCATAACCAAATTACTGCTCTTTTAGAGAACAGTGGGTTCTTAATTGATCTTTGCTTGAAAGTAGCATTTGCATAACTCGTAGTCTCTGATATACCCTGATTCAAGATCAAATCCAAACTTAAATGTGCAGAATGAAGGACATGATGAATCTGATGTGAGGTAATGAAGGCTATCAAGAGAATTTTAAACTTATCAACTATGTTTATTATAACTGTTTTGATTTAGATTTTATATTACATTTATTGAGCTGAAAAAGCTACATTTTCTAATTCAAAATAGAAACAAAAGTTGTTGGAAATATCTCAACGTCAGTCGATGAAAGGAAATAGTGCTGACACTTCAGATCGATGACCTTTCATCGTAACTGAAGGTAGGTCTAAATGTTAGAGTTTTTAACCCTGTAACATTGGAGGGATGGGGAAGGGAGAACAGAAGACAATAGCGGTGATATGGAGGAGGGCAGGAGAGATTAAATAATATAATGCAAAAGTCAAAGAGGGGTAATAGATGTAGAAAAGAAACAAATGTTTTGTCCAGATGAAGCATGATAATAGCCATCTCAATGCAACATGAAGGGATAATGAAAGAAACAGGTCAGTTAAAAAAAAAACACAACACACAAATAAGATGGAGGCACACGTTATGATTTAAAGCTGTTGAACTCAATATCGAATACAGAAGTTTGCAGAGTGCTGAGAAGAAAGACAAGGTGTAGTTCCTCGAGCATGTGCTGAGCTTCATTGAAACATTGTTGCAGGTTAGGCACAGAAAGGTCAGAGTGAAGGGAAGGCGGAGGAGTAAAATGACAAGCAACAGGACTGAATGGAGGTACTTTGCAAAATTGTTACCAGATCTAGGGGAGTGCAGAGGAGGCCATATCGTGAACAGCAAATATTACACAGTATAATAACTTGAATGATTTACAAGTATATTGCTGTTTTACTTGTTAGGGTCCTGGACCAGAACCCCACGTTACATTAGAAAACCAGACTAGATTACAATAATTTTTTTACTTTAACATCAATGTGAGGATCAGATGTTTCTCTCCAAGAGTGATTCCACTGAAAGTAGAAATCTTTTTTATGTTGAAACAAATTTTATTTAACAACACAGTTCAAATAAAGTTCTAACTAATGAAGCATCTTAGCTAATAACAGTTGAACAATATTTAAAAATGAAAGGAAACAACTTTGATTTTTAGCTCATAACTGTTCCAGTTCCAAATAAGCCCCATTCATACACTGATCAACACCACTTTCAAATAACTACAATTAGCAAACCCAAACATACTTGCTATGAATTATGTTTTGAAACTTTTAGAGAGGGATGTGGGGGCAAATTCTTCTGTCCTGTTTGCCATGGGAATTGGAGTGTGCAAGGAGTGGACCATGGAAAGATCTGTTGACTTTGGGCAGGGTTTTCCGGTTTCAGGGCGAGCAAAGCTGAAAATCCTGCCCCTTGTGTTTCAGAGTAGCTTGCAGAAATCTTTGCCTTCAAACAATTTTCTGCTAAAACTGCAATTCCAAACAGCAAAAGCTTCCTTTTGCTACAGACCCAGCTCTACACACTAACCACATTCTCACATGACCACATCGTGAACAGCAAATACTACACAGTATAATAAATTGATACCTTGCTTAAATAAAAGCCCTTTAGCTCTATCAGAGTAACAAATTCCGAGCTGAAATTAGTAATTAACTTGCTTTTATAATTCTTGAGCTATTTTTCCGAACACATTGACTGCTGATAGAATAAAGCTGAACTTTTAAACATTCTGTAGAGCCATAAATATATATCACTCGCGCACTTTCATCACATATTTTGAAGGAGTGCTTGGGATGTTGGTTGGTGAGAAGGGAGGAGTTGAAAGAACAGGTGTTACATCTTCTGCACTTGCATAGAAAGGTGCCATCAGGAAGGGAGGGGTATTTGGGGTGACTGAGGAATAGGAAAGGATATTGTAGAGTGAATGGTCCCTAACAAATGCTATAAGAAATGGGCTATGGAAGACGTATTTGATGGTGGCCTCACGCTGGAGCTGGCAGAACTGGTGGAGGATGATCTGTTGAATATGAAGAGTAGTGGGATGGAAAGTGAGCATGAGGGGAACCCCATCATGGTTCAAGGAGGGGAGGGAAGGGAGGCGGGTGACAGTAGAAGTGTGTGCAATGAATTGGATATGGTGAAGGGTTCTGTCAATCACACTGGATTGGAATCCTTGTTTGAGGAAACATAATACATATAAGGGCTGGTGTAGAAGGTTGCATCAATTGCAACAGAAATGACGAAATTGGAAGAACAGAATGCAGTGCTTCTTGAAAACAGAGTAAGAAAAAATGTAGTCAAGGTAGCTGTGGAAGGCTGTGGGTTTATAGTAAATATTATTTGATAGCCTATCATCAGAAGTGAATACAGAGGAGTTGAGGAAGGCGAGGGTGAGAATAGATTGGAAATACAGCCAATGAAATTTACCAGTTCATAGTGAGAGAAGGAGATGGAAAAAAAAGAGATGAGGTAAGGTGAACTGTTCAGAGGTGGGAGGCCATGAGTTTTAGAGGTTGTGGAGGGAAGGTCTCCAGAGGAAATGAATCAGTGACAGTGCTATACACAAAGACTTGATGTTCAGCAGTGGGTTGTGATCCAAGGGGAGGTAGAAGGACATGTCAATTTGTTTGGCCCCTGTTAGATAGAGATCAGTACACCATATAACAGCAGTGCCACAGGTTTGGTGATGATGTTACTGTTGGACCTGAGAAGAGTGTAGCAAGTTGAGAGAGAGAGACATGTCAGTGTGAATGAGAGCAGAGAAATTGAGAAGGCCGATGTCATGCCAGTAGCTTTCAATGAAGATCAAGAGAGGAAAAAAGGCCAGTGGGAGGAATCTAGGTTGACACGTTCTAATTCATTGTGTCCAACCATTAATCCTGTGATCCTGAAAAAGATGGCAAACAGATACTTTGTAATAAAGCCTAGTTTGCATTAAAAAAACATGGATTTCAGTATTTTGGGACATATTTTAAACTGTGCAAGTTGAGGAGTGTTGAATACGTTAAATTTCACTCCTTGCATTGGACTCTGATTAATTGCCTTGCAGGAATTCAGATCTGATAAATTTGACCAGATTAATTTTTTTGTTGGGTATTTATGATGTTAATGGCTTGAGATCATTTGAAAGTATTCTTCTTAGTGTATTGACGCCCATGAGATGCCACCTTTCTTAGTACTAGCAGTTCTTTTGACAAAGGTGATTGACCTTATGTTTCACATATTAAAAGAATTCGACTTGGGACAGCAATGGCCAGGATTCACTGGGTCTGCTAGCCCCTGGCAGGAATCCCGACAGCCTGTTTAAATCGGGTGTTGGACCTAAAATGGGATTCCCACTGGGGGAACAAATCCATCTTGACGGTGCCGGCTGCTCCATTCACCTTAATATCGCTCCCAGGCGGAAGCCTGATGAATATTAAAAAATCTGACTAAACAGGTAATTACTGGGCTGGAAGCCCAATTCAGCAACCTCATGCACTGCATCAACCTCCAAAGCCGTTAAGATCCTGAGGGGTATTGACAGATGCTGGGAGAATGTTTCTGTTTGTTGGAGAATCTAGAACTAAGGTTTACTGTTTAAAAAAAAAATAGCTGCTCATTTAAGACAAATGAGAGGAATTTTTTCTCTTGAAGAGTCACGAGTCTTTGGAACTCTTTTCCTCAAAAGGCAATGGAAGCAGAATCTTTAAACATTTTTAAGACTGAGTTAGATATATTCTTGGTTAACAAGTGGGTGAAAGGTTATTGGGGGTATGCAGTAACGTGGGGTTGAAGTTACAAATCATATCAACCATTGCCTTGTGAAACGGGGCGGGGGAAGCAAGTAGCCGACTCCTGCTCCTAATTTGTACGTTTGAATGGATGTGATTCTGATACTTCAGAGGAATTTAGGTGCAGCCCTCATTCTTTTGAGGTTCTTTTCCATTGCTTTAAGTTAAAACCAACTTGAGGGGATTTTTTTTCTGCTTGCACCTTGTAACAAAATCAGAAACTCATGTATAAAGAATCAATTTATGATTTTGCTACTTGGCAATGAAAAAAATCTGTCTTCTTGTTACTTATTCATGAAGAAATGACTGGTCTAGTTAATATATTTTCAATATTTTATAAAATGATCCTTGTTTCATATAATAATTCAGTTTTTGATACAGATAATTGGGCATTTATAATGACTTATAGATTGACCGTGAGTTTGTCTTTCATTTGGGAATCTCTCCTGGCTGATTGGGAGGAGGAAGAATATTAATTGGATCGAATGGAACTACAGGCTATCCTTCAACTTATCTAAACGTGTAGCCAGATGGAAGTACCCACTGTTCAAAGAAGCTTCCGGATAATTTTACACTGCCATCAAGCAATTTCTGTACTTCATGCAAATTAAAGCATGTTGGAAACGAATTATGGAAGGATCACATCATGATGCCCCTATTGGCAAACTTCACTGAACAAGCTAACGTTCATTACTGCGAATTTTTTTTTTACATAATCAGGACTTTAAATTGTTAAAGAATTGGATACTTATCCGATAATGTTTAATCTTTCAGCAAAAAAGTAGCAATGCATCTTAGGATTGCATACTAGAAAATGCTAGGTTTTTGAAAGAAATCCTATCAGAATGTTGACCTGGGAGAAGGCAGTGTGCACTGCCTAACCCTACATTTTAAGAATACAGATGGTTGCTTCCCTCCCTGACACTGCTCTCTAATCTCCCAACCCTGGTCCTCCAAAGTAAACCAGTTGCATAGTGGTGGTCTCAAACTAGTGCAACACTCTCATATATGCAAATAGCCCCAACGTCTGTTTCACTTATGGACATATTCTGATAATTTTTGTCCCTTTTCCAATATGATAGACAGTGCACTTCCAGTCATAAGTGTTCTCATGCTTCCTGCCAGCCCACTTGGAGCTTCGGCAGGGTTTGGCATCTTGAAAGATACTTTCATGACCTTAATGTGTTGAGAGATTGGCAGTATCCACAGTCCTTCTAGAAATAAAATGATGGTGTAGTCTCAGATTGCTGTATAAATCCACCTGATTCACTAAGATCCTACAGGGGAGTAAATCTCTTTTGATAATCTGTGACTCCAGTCCTGTAACAAATATGGTTGACCATTAACAAGCTCATTCAGAGATAAGTTGAGGTATTCAGTTGCGATTTATAATGAGGCAATGGTTGAGAAGGCAGCATACTTGTACCTTCTCAGGGAAGCTTGAGTTAGGCAATAAATGCCATCCTTGCCAGTGATGTCTGCATCCTAAGAATGAATAACTTTATGCCTGATTTACCATTAACATCCTGGGCAATGTCCTATGGTATGTTTCCCAATTGAGTTCTAAATTTCACTTTAGCTATATAACGGGACAGAGTCAGCATGGATTTAAGAAAGTCATGCTTGGTTAAATGTACTGGAATTTTGAGACTATTAGAGTTGATGAAGGGGAGCCAGTGGATATGGTTTATTTGGACTTTCAGAAGGCTTTTGACCAACTCTCACATAAGAGATTAACGTATAAAACTAAAGTGCATGGGATTGGGGATAGCGTATTTAGATAGATAGAAAACTGGTTGGCAGACAGAAAACAAAGATTATGGATAAACGGGGCTGTTTCTGCAGGCAGCGACTAGTAGGGTACTGCAGGGATGAGTGCTAGAATACTAGCTACTCACAAACTCTTTTCTCCTGTAATAGGAACTGCTATGATCACCTGAAATCGAGCATTCTTATATTTGTCCCGTTGAATGCCAGGAAGTATCGTGGTGACATGTCTCTCTCATTAGCAATACTCATGTCCTGTACCTGAGGACCAGGTTTGATTGATTGTAAGGGATTCAGAGAGCACAAAATTCTTACTTAGCATATTGGGCACCTAATATTTAAACTACATTAGTTGACCTAAAGGATATGGTTCAATCACAAATATCCTGGCCGTTGTTAAAGATTGTCTATTCATTCAGTATTGATACATGGCTGGATGTTGATCTCATGAAATTATGAAAGATGCAATTATCTACAGTTTCTATTTGACTGAAAAGCTGTTTTATTTTTATGTAAACTAACCAAGAAAGCAGTCAAACGTCATCAGACCTTAAATTTAACACTGTTGTGCAGGTTTCAAATCCGTAAGCCAATTTAGCATTACCAAGACTGGCATCCAAGCTGCAAGGTTCAGGTCTTGTCTTTTTCTTTAAGCGGCATATTTCAAATACAAATTTCTAAGTTTAATTTCTTTACTGAGAGCTTGTGAAGAAAGGGAAGTAAAGGAGTGGTTTATGAGGCAAGAACCAAAGATGATGGTTTCAACCTTCCCAACACTGAGCTAGAAAGAGGTATGACTCATCCAATACCAGCACTGATCTCCCCTAACTGCAATAAATCATCTTCATCACCCACGAACAACCACAGTCATATTATTTAGCTGATACTTTCTTTCATCCTTATGACTAGTGATTTCTGTGCAATGCAGGCAAAACCAAAATTTATCAACATTTGATCTTCACTTATTTCCATTTTCCAGTTGGTAGGATTTTTATTATTGCAAATAATATAGATTACATAGAATTTTAAATTTTTCTTCAGTAATAGACAACAAATCACTTTGAGAATGATGCTGAAAATTATTTGAGATTGTATGATATTAAATATGTCTATGAACATAGTGTTTATTAATGCCCAGAGCTTTCACATGACAAACAGCGTCCTCTCACAACCTGAGCAAGGTTATATTAAAGTTAGGGAAATAAATGGTTATGGTGCCACGTTCAGTGCTCAATAATGAAGATCCTACAAAAATGAGTTAACACTAGCTGTTGGACTGAACTCAAAAGTACTTCCATCAAATGTTGGCAGAACATTTTGTCACCCTCTGCTATGATGATATCAATAGAAAAAACTAATTAAAAAGCTTGCAAGATTATACTAGTAGTTTGATTTCCATATCTGATCCCAGTGTTCTATATTAACAACGAATTACAATACTCATATTAATAAGATTTCACACCGGTGCATTTACAGCCATCAGATAAAATTAATAGCTGCTTTTATCTAATGTTAAGAGAAAAAAATCGTTCTTCTTTATTCTACTTTATTCTTAGAAAATCAGTCTGAATAATTGAGTACTTCCTTTAACTCTTTGAGATCTGGAGCAATATTTTTGCCCAAAAAAGAGATTCATGTTTGCCACATTAAAGTGTATATCTTATTTAGTAATTTAAAACAATATTTTGCTTTTACAATTTTGATCACGTAATTCAGAGCTGAAGTTAATAGTTTGTAAGAGTTAATGGTGAAGGGGCCTAATGTAATTAGCAACCGTCAAGTTCTTGCTTAAAATAGCTGTTGTATCACAAATTAATGGGAAGCTCCTGGTCTTATTTCAATTATAGGGCAATTTTGAAGACACAAAGATCATTCACGAATTACAATCCTTCATGATAAATTTTTTAATCCCTATAGTTAGAGCTGCATCGAAAATATTCTGTTCTCAGTCTGAAATATCAGAGCATTTTGCATTAGATGAGAGCTACAGTTTGTTGGCCATCATTTTGGAGCTGCAATTCAACTTGGAGAAGACAGTAATCCGTGTCACAGAACTCATGTCCCCGTGATTTGTAAACATATGTCTGTAGGATGCTGATTTTGAACAGAAAAAGAAATCTGCAATGCCCCACAATTGGCCTCATAGAGAGAGGACTTTTTTTTGCACAACTTGTGCATGTCACTGAACTCACTTTCTGTCCCTGGGATCTGCTTCTGTGATTGTCAGGAACCCAGAAGCAAAGACCGCAGCCTAGAATGTGCCTATGTACATAAACATTATCCCTGAAACTGATCTACCCCGCACAAATTTGAACAAATTCACTGCAGTTTGTGCCACCAATAATATTTTGAATGAATGTTCTTCCGCAGCTCTCAGTTTTATCTCAAATAAAACAAAAACACTGAAGGATGATGGAGTGCTTAAGCTTTCAAATGTTCTAAAAATAGACAACATTGCAGATGTGATCTTTAGTGGCTTAATTATTTTCATTCTTAAGGACCACAGCACCATCTTAATGGAGAATTTTAACTTGCAGAACAGATACTATATTTTAATGCAGCTCAGGAAGTGTTTATGTAAATTATAGTTATAGAGTGAATTTTGGTACAATGCTCAATAAAATATTTATTATTGAGCATTTATTGCTGATTGTTCCAATAGCCCATCAACAAGTGGGAGCTTTCGAAGAATCATAACTTCATAGTAATTTATCAGATTTAAATGATCCAATCTGTCATGTGAAAAATGATACTGCGTGTGAATTTCACTATTTATAGTCATAAGGACTTAACTTTGTCAAATCTGTGAATTATACAAGTTAACGCCAAATACCTGGTAAAAAGCTCCTACATCAACTTGTTGTAATACTGCTTTACTATGGAAGTATTGTTCTGTTAATCGAAGGGTAATAAAGCAGCTATTTCAAACCTATGCAACTACAACAAGCCCAGTCTAAACTGCAAATTTTTTGGTTCATTTTACTGAGCAACTGTGTTTCGATTCTCCAGTCAGATCAACCCTTTCAGAATTCTATTTCCTTTACCATAAATTATTTCATAGAATCCCTTTAGTACAGAAGGAGATCATTTGGCCCATCGATCCTGCACCCTCCAGGTCCTATCCCCATAACCCCACCCATTTATCTTGCTAATTCCCCTGACACTAACTCACACATCCTTGGAGTTTGTGTTAGCAATGATTGTTTCAGTTTTGAAGGAAGATGGAAATTTTATTTCGTAAACCGATTAACAAGTACACATGAAGCAATTTTTAAGAAGTACCACTAAAAGATTTAAACTCATTAAAAGTAATGAAAATGGTGCAAATATCACAAACATGGCTAACATGCATCAAAAAAAATTCCCCTCAAATCTGTCTAAACAAACATTTTCTGCTGTCAGTGAGGAAATATTTCAGTTCAATTTCATGTCTTCATAAAAGAGGTAATAAGTCTTATTTTCTGTGATCGCAGCCTTTCTTTATGAAATGCAAAACAAGATTACATTTTTTGCATAGTTCCATAAAAAACAAACGAGTACCCGTACTTTGTTATTTATGAACTATGTACTGATGGAATTTACATCTCTAGGCAAGGCACTGCTGGAGTAAGTGCTTCTTAATTAGTTTCCATGCCAAGATAAAGTGATTTGCTCCACATTGGATTCACATGACTATTGAAGAAATAAATGATGTCACACAATCACAGTGAATTACATCACAGAAGGTTATTTCAAAAATGATTTTGAAGATCTTTCTCATGAGGAAAATAATATTTGTAATTTACTGACATTAATATGACAGACATTGTAGGATTCAGTAGTTAAAATGGAAAATTGCTTTCTCTTTCCTTTTTTCTGCAACGTGTCCTGCTTAATATCAATTTTATATAAAGATGACAATAAAGAACTTGCATTTGGATCGCACCTTTTTGTTAACTCAGGACATCCTACAGCACTTTACAACCAATGACTGACTAACAAAGAACTTTTAACTTCATGCCATTGTTTTAATTTGGGAAAGATTATTTATAAACAGCAATGTTACCTTGGGTTAGATTTTTCAATCAGCAACTAAGCTTTGGTGCTTGCCACAGAACTCAAGGAAAGCTGCCCCCAACTAAAGATTGAGCGATTCTCATGGCACAAAAGTTTCCCTTTCCCAACAATGATTTTCATTTTGGCACCATATGAAGGCAATTTCCAGGAGTCCAGCAGCAGGGTAAACAACTAGCCATACTGAAACACTCACATAGAGAGTAAGCCTGGAAGTTAAAAGCACTGAACTCCTTGATTTTCAGTTTAGGTTTTCAGGTAGGAAAATAAATGATGATTGGCTCAAACTAGGAGCAATAGAGAAATGAACAACAAACTTTACAAAATATTTTTAAAATATGTAGAATATTAAATCATAATGGGAAATTTCACATTGCACAAATATAAATTTAGCTTTTCAGGGCCCTTTTGAGCTGTAATTGTGAACTTAATGCAAGATTAAAAACCCAGTTATACCTCACTAAGTTTCTTCAAGAGATTTCACAGCCCGACTAACAGCATAAGAGTGGAATAAGTTTACATCAATTCAAAGGTTTAGGGATTGCAGTCTGAGGGTGGACCTCAACAACGTACCTTCTGAAAGAATTAAAAATTGTTAATTCCAACTTCTGGATTTATGGGGCAAGCTGAAAAGAAGCAAAGTTACTCAGCTTTTCAATAGAGGACAACCTTCTCATCCCATAAACAAATTTAGTGAACCTTCACAGTACCACTTCCATTGCAAACATATCTTTTCTTAAAGGTAGAAGTCAAAATTGAACACACTACTCCAGATGTAATCTCACTACACCTCTGTACAATTGTAGCAGGACTTATTTATCCTGTATGTCAATCTCCTTGCAATTAAAACCAACATGATATTTGCCTTTTTATACTGATTACTGTACTAACATGCTATCTTTCTGCAATCCTTGTAACAGGCACACCCGAGTCTCTGAGCATTAACATTTACAAAATTCCCGCCTTTAAAAATATCTGTATTTCTATTCTTGCAACCAAAGTGAATAAATTCACACTTCCCTACATTATATTCCATCTACAATCTTGTTGCCCATTCACTTAGCCAAATCTGAGCAATTGTGGCAAACTTAATACTGCATGCTCACTTATATATTGCATTATGCAGTCAACAGTAAGTGCACTGTTGAGTGCTGGCATACTCAAATGGGAGCATAAAATCTTCAGAGACTAGTACAAGTTCAACAACACTGCACTACATAAAGCAAGTCTGTACTCCACAAAGGGAAGCTACGTTTTGTCTGCAGAAGGTGCTGGGATTGGCAGCAGGAGTAACTTTGTCTGGGAAAAGAAACAAGAATGGCATGTGATGCCAGAGTGCAACATCAGGGGCCTTGGGACAGCAGGTGAACAGAAGGACAAAGATCCCAATCTGCATGGAGTCAGGTGTCCCAGATAAACTCAGAAGGCAATGGGAACAGGAAGCTCTGCAGATGAACACTAGGAGTGTAGTCCCAAGGACCTGGATGCAGTGCAGACGTAGTTCAAGGACTTTTCACAAGTGGTTAAGGTTAGTGAATGCATCTTCCAATGCCACATTCCACTAGCCTCACACACCTCTCAATCACTCATCTAACACACTAGCTTTGTATCATGGATATTGATGGATCAGGGCAGCTTACTGGACCCTGATCTGCATTCTCACCACAGATGAGATCATTACTGAGGCAAAAGGTAAATCTTGCAGGAAATTCATCCGCAACAACTCTGAGAATTGCTGGTACATCCAGAATACAGATAGCCAGGAAGCTGACCCTGCTGATGAGGGAAAGCTGCTAGCACCTCTGGCTGGGCTACAAGGTGGGATTCCTGAGTGAGAAACACCATTCGGCCACACATTGTAGTTTCAATGCTGTGCAAAGAAGTTCTGTGACGGTGTTGTTTTGCTGTTCGTTAGGTACATTGGATTTGAACAGCGGCAGGATGGTTAGGTATAGGTACAGGTTAGAGGGATAAGGGACTAAAATATGTAGAGATATGGGGGTAGGGCTGGGTTGGGATTGTGGTCACTGCAGACTTGATGGGCTGAAGAATCTCTTTCTGCACTGTAGGGTTCTAAGGTTCTATTGTGTTGCGGGAGCAGCATGGTTTTATTCCGGTGTTTCATCTTCTGAATAAAAACCCATGCTGTCCACATAAACAAAAATTAACCCCGTCAATCAGGACCTATGCATCACATTTCTAGTTTCACCTCACCATCACACAGCTGCAAGCCTCACACCCAAATGTCACACCTGACACACAATGCTAACAATTCAACCACAGCCACCATATCACCTAAGTGCATTGTATGACATTTACTGGCACACCTTCTTCTGCAATCAAGATGTCCACCCATACCTAATCAATGAGAGACTGGCACGATGACATGTCCTCAAATTAATGAAGGAGACATTGGTGCCATCTTTGGAGAAACTAGGAAAGGGTTGACAGAACTTTTAAAAAATTAATTGCTGGGGTGTGTGATTCACTGGTAAGGCTAGCCTTTGTGCCCATCCTTACTTGCCCTTGAGAAGGATTTGAACACTTGCAGTAGTACACGCACTGTGCTATTACATAGAACATAGAACATTACAGCACAGAACAGGCCCTTCGGCCTTCGACGTTGCGCCGACCAATATAAAAAGCAATGACCCTCCAAACTAAACCATTCCCTTCTCTTCCATATACTTATCAACTAACCTCTTAAACGCCACCAAACTTGGCGCATCTACAACTGCTGCAGGCAGGGCATTCCACTCCCGAACCACCCTTTGGGTAAAGAACCTACCTCTGATATCCGTCCTATAACTATCACCCCTTAATTTAAAGCTGTGTCCCCTCGTGCTAGCTTTCTCCATCCTAGGAAAAAGGCTATCACTGTCCACCCTATCTAAACCTCTAATCATCTTATATGTTTCGATTAGGTCCCCTCTTAGCCGCCTCCTTTCTAACGAAAACAACCTCAAATCCCTCAGCCTCTCTTCATAAGACCCGCCCTCCATACCAGGCAACATCCTGGTAAACCTATTAAGAAATAATTTGCTGCTTTTTGGCTCACAAGCAATGAAGGAGCAGCAATATAGTTCCACTTCAAGGTTGAGAGAGATCTACAGGGGAATTTGCAGGTGATGGTGTTTTCATACATTTAGTTAGCCATTTTAGGTGAAAGGGATCATGGATTTGGGAAGTGTGCTTGGCAAGTTCATGATTGTATGTTACTTGCTGATCCTTCTTACATACCACTTCCCCTCATTCCACAATTGTTTTGATTTACAAGTTACAGTTGGGATAATCAAACACTTTTTGCTTTCGTTTTTCTCCCCAGCTCAACACTACCCTTGTGCCTTTCTCTTTTCAGACATTGAAAAACTGCGAATTCTGGATCAGAGGTCCCCGTTTATGATTTTGATACATTGGTGCACAGAAAAAGGGCCGATGGGCTTTGACAATGAAGTCTTTGATGCGTTGGCAGGCCTGCCAGACAGTTATTGTCAAGCAGCATGGAGTTGTCCAGCAACAACTTTACATAGGATTTTGTGCAGAACTTGGGACACGTTCTTTCCAGTGAGAAAGTGGTAGCCAATTCATAACAATTGTAGATCCAGTCAGGATGTAGAAACTTTTGATAGCCAATGTTTCAGACATCAGCTGAGGCCAGCTACAGTGGAAAGTTATATAATTTTATTCAAGTTATGTAATTTTAGCTTCTCATCATAGCCGTGGATGTTCAAAGGGATATGTAGGGTATCACAACAGAGCAGAAATCTGTCTTCTAACACACTACTAGGATTACCAAGCATTATTTCTTTCAAAGCTTAGCTGTTGTGTGTGGTTCACTTCTTTCAGGACACAGTATCTTTACTTTCTTTTTGTGTGGCCATGCACACACATTATTTATCATTGAACAAGTCTTGCATGGTACCTTTCAGGTTATTTTGTGGCCACACAACTTAGCAGGAACAATGCTGCTGAGGAACAGAGTGGCTGTTGCAAGGTGCAGTGTAAATCTACTACCCTTCATCAGGATAATTGCATTCGCGTCCGTACCCATGATGGGTACTTGAGCAGGGGGTTCAAGGAGATGTAAACTGGGTTAGAAATAAAAGGCAGAAAAAACTGAAGCAAAAAGGGGAAGACATGTTAATAAGATGCAAAAATCAAACACTGGTTCAATTGTCCTAGAGCTGGGCTCAGTATAACCAAAACTGGTAGAAAAATAAAATTAAGAGTTCAGTATCTGAATGCACGTAACAAAAATAAAATCAAGATAAATGAACTGATGGCACCAATAGAGTTAAGTGATTATGATTGGCATTACTAAGCCATGGTTGCGAGCAGATTAAAGTTGGAAAATCAATATTCAGGTTATTATACTTTTAGAAAGGACAGGTGGGAAGAAAAAGGCAGTGGAGTAGTGCTGCTAATAAGAGAGGAATTAAGTACACTCTGAGGGACAATTTTGGTTCAGAAGATGTAGATTCAATCTGGGTAGAATTAACAAACACAAAAGGAAAGAAGCAGGTGGTAGGAATATTGTATAGGTCCAGGAAAGTAGCCATACTAAGTAGCAAAGAGTTTAAAATCAATAAATAACAAATGCATGTGAAAAGAACAGGAACATAATGGGTGACTATAACTTTCTTATAGATTGGACTAATCAAATTGGAAATGGCAGCTAAGAGATTGACTTCATAGAATGCATTTGGAATGGTTTTTTGGAACAATGTGATGGAGCCAATTAGTGATCAAGCTCTTTTGGATCTAGTAATATGTAATGAGATATGTTTACTAAATGATCCCAAGGTCATTTTCTCTAGGATTCCAAGGTCCCCCAGAAAGTAATGATCACAATATGATAAAACTGGGGCTGAAACTTAAAGAAGGGGAGTTGCAAAAGTATGAGGATGGAATTGCTCAAAATGGACTGGTCATATAAATTAATACGAAGACAATAGATGAGCAGTAGCAAACACTTTGGGAGCTAATTCATGACTCCCAGCAAAAGTATGTTCTAATGGAGAGGAAAGACACTAAGAGGAGGAAGAACCTACTATGGATAACCAAAGAAATTAAAAAGGATATTAAATTCAAAGCCGGAACACATAAACTAACAAAGGTTAGTGGTCGGCCAAAAGAGTAAGATAGAAACAGAATGTAGCAAAAATGGATGAAAAAAATAATCAGGAAGAAGAAAATAAACAGAGAGCAAGCTACTGAGAAACATAAAAATAGACAAAAAGAGCCTTTTTAAAAAAAAAATACATTGAAGGAAAAGGAAAAAAAAACATTGTCCCCTTAGAGATTGAAATGGGGGAAGCAATTATGGGGAACAAGGAAACAGATGGCTGAGGAGGTAAACGGATATTTTGCATTGGTCTTTACTGGAGATGATGGTATAAGCATTCCAAAAACAGTACAAATATAGGGGAGAATGAAATAGTCAATTATGAAGAGGAGTCATATTGGACTCAAAACATTCACTTTCTTTCTTTTCCCAGAGTTGCGCCCAGGCTTGTTCAGTTTTTCTTGCATTTGCGGTTTTTATTTCAGATTTCCAACATCTATACCATTTTGCTTTTAGTTTAGCATTTATTGGAGTGTTGAGGCTGAAAGTGGTACCATGATGAAATCAAAATTACATACAGTCTGATCTCACAATCTACTCCACACACTTCTAGCAATGCTGCTAACGCCCTCACCAAAACAACGTTTGCATGAGTGACACTTGAATTCTACATATGTGGTGCCAAAAGACATCCATAGCATCAAAAAGACTTAAGTTACAGAGCCAAACTTTGTCACCAAAATGTTTGTGCCTTTCTTCTCTCATACTGTTACAACCTGGACCAGACCTCCAAAATACTTGTTGCAATCCATTTAGGGGCCAGTGATGGTTTGTTTGAAGAAGACAAAGTTTGATATTTAAGCACTTGCTAAGAGAACAAAGTCATAAGATTCCATGGGGTTTGAACAAACAGAAGTAAAAGAGATAGAGATATTGTAAACTTTTCTCTTACATTCTAATATTCAGAGTTAATATGAGGGACATATGAATTAATAGGCCAACTTTGATCAACACACCATGCTCTGCAGTAACAAACGAGACCAAAACAGATTACACAGCACCTAAGACAGATTTCTTAGTAACCCATCCCAAGGTCAGTAAATGCTGAGTCAGCCAGAATCACTGAAACTATCTCCCTCACTTCAAAATTTTCACTTTTGAAAATCAAATGTCTGAATATCCTCAAAGCTGCTCCAATTCTAACAGAGTCAACACCACACATCTCCCATGGTTTCAATCTTGTCTCCTATGTCTCAAGACTGCATTCTAGCCTACAGTGACTGGTGTAGTTTCAATAGACTATTAGTTTCACTGGGCTGGGCACGATTGACTCTTGGATTTCACCAAGCTCCAACCTTCATAGTTACATCTGGCTACGAGTAGCACCCTGGGTCCTAGCCCTTCTCAATAAAGAGTCAGTGATGTGTCACCTTCTCAGCTTGCTGCATCTGCTTCTGATCTCAAAATGCACAGAGCTCCATTGGCTTATAAGACTCTCCAGAGGCCCAGCTACACAGAGCGAGTGAACAGAACAACAATACTTTTGCTGTCTGGAGCCTGCTGACAACAGCATCTTTTTGGTGTGGGTTTCTCCCCTACTGTAGGTCACCCACTCCCCCAGTAAAAACAGATCAATTAAAGCTCTAGAATTTCCTTAAGCTTCACCCGCTCCATGACTATATGGTCTTCCAGGCCTCGTTGAATGCGGTTAAGCTCGGCTTTTTCTCCTTAGAGAGACAAAGGATGAGAGGTGACCTGATAGAAGTGTATAAGATGTTGAGAGATATTGGTCGAGTAGATTCTCAGAGGCTCTTTCCAGGGATGGAATGGCTGCTATGAGAGGACACAGGTTTAAGGTGATGGGGAGTAGGTATAGAAGAGATATCAGGGGTAAGTTTTTCACTCAGAGGGTAATGGGTGAGTGGAATTGGCTGCCATCAGAGATGGTGGAGACAAATTCAATAGGTTTTTTAAGAGACTTCTGGATCAATACACGGGACTTAACAGAATTGAGGGTTATAGGTAAGTCTAGTAGGTAGGGATTGGTGCAACTTGTGGGCTGAAGGGTCTGTTTGTGCTATAGTTTTTCTATGTTCTATAATCGTGGCTCTAGCTTCCGAAACAAAATAGTTCTCTGGATTGCATTTCTTTGCAAGTAGTGTAAATGGTACCTCTCAATTCTCCAGTTAAGTAATCCCTAAGTAATTATGATTTTACCTTTCTAACTCCTTAAGTCTATAGGACCCCGACTTTTAAATGCAATTGCCAAATTGCTTTAGTTGCATTTATCCCATTTCCTACCAGGAAATTAATTTTCCCAGGACTAAAAACTCTCTCTAAAATATTACTCTGAATGATAAACAGGTATTTATCACAACATTCTTCATATTTGTCATTTTTATTTTGTAGCTGTTATATATTTAAGTGGTTGCATGATTGCTTTAACAGCCAGTCACACAATTTGATGGTAATGTCATCCGGGTGTTTCAGAGCCTCCTACTTAGTTTCATTTCCTAATCTGTACAAGCAACACTTCTACAATAAATCTGTTGTTGTTATTTTGAATCTACTTTTTTTTTCAAAACCCCAACCCCTAACATAGTTAGGGCATTACAAAAAGCAAACTGGCGATGAGTTGGAATTTTGTTTTGTGGCAAACATTGAAAAAAAGGTCCTAAGTAGCAAAAAAAATATTCTGGGTCCTTGCATTTTGAATATTAAAAGGCTGGGGAAAATCAACAACAGAATTGAAATGCCAGTGAAGGAAGACCAGATAAGAGGAGAAAAAAGAAAAAATTGTACCTGGAGAGAAAAAAAATCAGGTAGACTCATCTATGCTGCAGGTCCTTGCACATGTTGCACTGTGTAGCAGCAGAGCAGGAGACTCACTACTCAGTCGAAAAGTGGTGCTTTGATGTACAATTGGGACCATTTGAACAAAATAACACATTAAACCTATGATCTCTGTGCGAAAAGGTGAGTACTGGGAAACAGTATAACAAGAGATATACTGAGCAGTCTTGAAGCACTCATATCTGCAAGAGAAATGGTGGGTTAATTAGGCATCATGGGTCCTTTTGATAAAGAATATGATAATTTGGATTTCCAATGCAGACCATTTGCAGTATTTTGTACAAATGAATAAAATTGAAAACCAGTACCGATTTTTGTTAGTACAATGGAAAGTAAAAGCTTTGATTTGCTCTGGTGCTTGGCTCATCCAATGAAGCCAGGAACCAAAACTTACGATGATTTGACAAAGATCCTTGAAGAGCATCACTCTCCAAAGACAATATTCATCGCGGAATGATTCAGATGGATCAAATAGAAAGGAAAATGATTGCTTAGTTTGTGGCAATATTAAAAAGGCTGGTACCACATTGATAGTTGATGAGTCAATAGAAAATACTTTGCAAGATTGTTGAGTTTGTGGTCTCCAAAATGAAGCTATCTAAATAAGACTGTTTATTGAACATGCTCTGATTTTAATGACAACAGTAGAAATTTCAGTGTCAATGGAACTGGCTGCTAATGACGCTTCACAATTTGGTGCAAGAATGAAGTTGGGAACTTCAGAAATCAAAACAGCATCAAGTGCGATACAAATGTGCCAAAATGAGCCAGTGAGTGAGTGCTGAAGTAGATAGAATTGTGGCAAAATGCATTACATTGCCAAAGTTTGTTGGGCTACATTGGTGTCCCCTGAGAAGAATATTCAGAAGAAGAATCTATGTACCTTTGAGAAGAAGAAAAAGTTGCGTTCCACAAAAAGAATTCACAACATGGAAGAAAACAATTATGACTGTGAAGAAAATGTCCAGAAATATGATGAGGAAATCCAACTGAACATATTATCCATGCAGGGTGAATCATGCAGATTCTGAGTCATTGCGAAGCTACGTATTAGGAGGGATATTGATGCTAGTGCTGCTGTATGTTTAATCTCTGAGACTGTATACCAACAAAACTGAAATACCTTTTTTTTAAAATCAGCTGATGTGATTTTAAGGACATACAGAGAAATATTAATTTTATTAAAATGTTGCATCATGGTCAATATAGAGTTGAGTGGATAAACAGCAGAGTTGCCCTCCATGTGATCCAAGTTAATTTTCCTGCTCTGTTTGGAACATCATGGTTGGAGAAGACAAAAGCTCAATTGGAGTGCTGTCAACAGATCAGTCAACTTCAGAAGCGACCTAATGCAACTTCTGGATAAATACAAGAAGAGGCAGTTGGCTAAATGAAAGGAGTTCAAGTGAAGCTCAAGATAAAGCCTAATAGTCAACCAATAAGTCTCAAAGCAAGAATGTGTCATATGCAATTCATCTTATAGTCGAAGTAGAATTAGTGTGACTTTTTAACACAGATGTATTAAAGCCAGTTATAATAAGTGACTGGGCTATCCCATTGAATCTGTTATGAAATTAAATGGTTCCTTACGTATTTATTGTGATTTAAAAAAAACAAATCCAATATTGTGTGCTGCTCAATATCCACTTCTTTAGTTCAAGATTTGTTTGCTGGATTACCAGCTGGGCAGAAATTCAGCAAGATTGATCTTTTACAAACACACTACAGATGAATGCAGCTACTGAATCACAGATTTGATTTGATTTGATTTACTACTGTCACAAGTATTAACATGCTGTGAAAATTATTGTTTCTTGCACAATACACAGACAAAGCATACTGTTAATTGAGGAAGAGAACAAGAAACTGCAGAATGTAGTGTTACAGGGTGCAGAGAAAGATCAACTTAATGCAAGACAAGTCCATTCCAAAGTCTGACAACTGAAGAAAAGTCTGAAGAAGCTGTTCTTAAGTCAGTTGGTACAAGACCTCAAACTCTTGTATCTTTTTCCCAACGGGGAGAAGGTAGAAAAGAGAATGTCTGTAATGCTGGCTGCTTTGCCGCAGCAATAGGAAATGTAGACAGAATCAACGGATAGGAGGCTGGTTTGCACAATGGATTGGGATGCATTCACCACCTTTTATAGTTCCTTGCAGTCTTGGGCAGAGCAGGAACCATACCAAGCTGTGATACAACCAGAAAGAATGCTTTCTGTAAAAGTTGGTGGACGTCATAGCTTACATGCCAAATTTCTTTAGTCTTCTGAGAAACTGGTGGGTTTTCTTAACTATAGTGTTGGCATGAGGGGACAAGGACAGGTTGTTTGTGATCTGGCCACCTAAAAACTTGAAGTTCTTCATTCTTTCTACTTCATCCCCATTAATGTAGGCGGAGGTATGTTCTCCTTTATGTTTCCTGAAATCGATGGCAATCTCCTTTGTTTTGTTGACATTGAGGAATAAATTATTGTTGGCACCATCCAGTTCACAAAATTTTCTCTCTCATTCCTATATTCTGACTCATCATTGTTTGAGATCTGACCCACTACAGTGATGTCGTCAGCAAACTTGAAAATTGAATTGGAGAGGAATTTGGCCAGACACTCGTAGGTGTATAAGGACTACTAGGGCGTTGAGGACACAGCCTTATGGAGCATTGATGTTGAAGATGATCTTTGAGATGGTATTGTTGCCTATCCTAACTGGAGGCAGTATTGTTGCTTATTCTTACTGATTGTGGTTTGAGAGTTAGGAAGTTCAGGATCCAGTCGCAGAGAGAGGAGCCAAGGCCCAGGCCATGGAGTTTGGAGATGAATTTCATAGGAATAATGGTGTGAAGGCTGAGCTGTAGTCAATAAATAGGACTCTGACATAGATGTCCTTGCTGTCCAGGTTTAAGTGCAGGGTCAGGGAGATTGCATCTGCTGTGGACCTGTTGCGGCAATAGGCAAACTGTAGCGGATCCAGATAGTCTGGGAGTCTGGAATCAATTCATGCCATGATTAGCCTTTCAAAGCATTTCATAATGATGGATGTCAGAGCCACTGGCCGATGGTCATTAAGGTACGTTGCTTGGTTTTTCTTAGGTACCGGATTGTCTTCTTGAAGCAGATAGGGACCTCAGGTTGTTGTAAAGAGAGGTTGAAGATGGCTGTGAATACTCCCGCCAGCTGATCCACGCAGGATCTCAGTGCTCGTCCAGGCCAGTCACGTTCCGTGAATTGACTTTTGAGGAAGCTGTCTGACATTAGCAATGATGACCCCAGATACAGTCGTTGCTTATCATTGTTACTCATAAAAGATATTTTTCATTATAAAAGATTGCCTTTTGGAATAACATCCATACCATCTCTATTCCCAATATCAATGGATCAGATTTTAAGTGGTCTCTTTTGGTGTTATTACCTGAATGAATAATTTAGAAGCAACATTGGAAATGTCATCAAGCACATGGTCTGCGTATCGAGAAAACAAAGTGTGACATTTTCCAATCAGTCCAGTATTTGGGTCATGTTATCGATAGAAAAGGAATACATAAATCACATAAAAAGGTGGAAGCTATTTTTAAAAGCACCACATCTAACAAATGTGATGCAACTGAGGTCCTTTCTAGGATTCATAAATTATTATGGTCAATGTTTTTCTAACTTGGCTACATTATTGAAACCATTACATAAGTTACTATCCGCAAAACAGTCATGGAACTGAAAACAGACTGTGAAAAAGCAAACAAGGATGTCGAAGATGCTCTACAGAAGTTTGAAGTATTAGTTCACTTTAATCTGAAGCTACTAAGTTCTGCTTGCGCCATTCCACCTTATGCACAGGGCTGTCGTTTCACATATTATGTCTTCATGTGAAGAATGACCAATAGCTTTTTTGCGTATGCTGTGAGTAGTGCTCAATCTCACTATGCTCAGCTAGAAAGAGAGGCATTGAGCTTTGATTTTTGGCATCCGAAAATCGTTATTTATATGGTTCTTCATTATTTATGTGGTTCTCATTCTACATCGACTGATCATCAACCCTTAATTACTACTTTTGGGACCTATAAAGGCATACCTTCTTTAGCTGCTAATTGATTGCAAAGATGGTCACTAATCTTATATGTATAATTCTACAATAATTATCAAAATACCATACTAATGCTGATGCCTTATCTCTAATGCTTACCTTTACTTATTGAGTAGATGCTGCCAACTAGTTTTGCCAATATTCTATTTTCCGCAAGTAGATCAATTGCCTCTCTCAATATCTCAAAGTTCCCAAACGTATCTGAAATTATCTCATAATGGGGAAGATGATGGATATGGCAATGAAAGAACAATAGCTGGAATGCATTGTGTGCATCCTGTTTACAAACAATATGTATCAAGGAAGACAGAGTTGCCCATCCAAGGTGGGTGTCTATTTGTGGGGAATCTGAGTGATAACTCCTCCTAGTCTGTGTGAAAGAGTTCTTGAAAAACTACATGAAGGTCACCCTTCGTGTATTGTTCCGATTAGCATGCAGTTATTTTTGGTGGCCGGGTCTGGATGCTCGGATTAAACAAAAAATCGTATAGTGTCAATCAAGCTCAGGAACAAGAAATACACCACCATTGTTTGTTTTACATCCTTGGAAGTGGCTTAAAATGCCATGGCAATGACTGTAAGTAAATTTTGCTGGTCTGTTTGAGGGTTACATGTTCTTAGTCATAATTGATGCACACTCAAAGTGACCATAAGTTATGAGATCGATTAGAATCTACTATGAGATCTACTAGAATAACTCATTTAAAAACTTGCCATAATGCTTACAAGATGTGGTGAACTGCAACAGATTGCTAGTGATATTGGTTAATAATTTACTTCACAAGAGTTTAAGATCATCTCAAAGTAAACAGTATTCAGCACATAAAATCTGCACCTTATCATCTATCAGCCAATGGATGAATTGAAAGATTCATACAATCCTTGAAGCATTCTTTAAAAGCTTCAAGAGAGCAAGGCACATTATTGCATCATGTGAAATGCTTTTTGGCATCTTACAGGAACAGTACTCATGCGACTGCCTAAAGTGTGCCTGCATTCTTGCTCTAAAAGAGAAAGTTGAAAAGCACATTTGATTTGTTATCAGCTCCATCACAGGTCAACAATAATCTCAAATTGTTCGATGAAATACGAGGATAAAACAATGCTCATTTCAACATAGAAATTAAGTGTCAGAGTGTAATTCGGTAATAAGTGAGAAATGGGAGGGATGCTATATATTTAAGTGATTACATAGTTGCTGTAAAAGATTGTCCCATGGTTAGATGATGTCATTGTGCTGCTTCACAAGCTCCTGTTCAATTTTATTTTCTACTCTGTGCAAGCAACATCTCCTGCAATAAATCCATTGTTATTTTGGGTCTGTGTGCGCCAACCACATTTTTTTCTTTAAAATCTATAACTGGTAACACAGTTAGGAATTACAGTAGCATTCCTATTTTCTGCAATTATCATATATTTCTTTACCAACTGCAATGTAAGCATTAACATTTTAGTTAAAATAAGTATTGATCTAACCTTCCAATTTTTTCATGCAATCCCAGCCTTTGACACATGCTCTTATTTCTTATCTAACCAATCTACTGGCTGGGTTGTTTGCTCATCAGACACCTACCAGATTTTCCTTTTACTCTCCACTCTAAACCTTCCCATTTCTTTCCTTGCCAGTAATGTTATCAATACCTTCACACAATATATTCAAAATATTACTGTAGTTTTCCTCTGGAAGGGACATGTCATCAGTCATTTAAATAGCTGATGAAAACAGTAAAACAAAAAGCTAAAGTACGACTAAGTCTGAGATTTTAAGCCTCTTTGCAAATGTTCTAATATCAACTTCATTAAGAAACTGAAATGATGATGTTCAGTCCTTTCTGAAACAATGGACAGGAATTTCATTAGTGGGTTAATGTCTCAATTAAAATAACAAGATTCAGAATTTTCCATGGAATTTCAAGCCAGTATTCTCAGAAAATAGCTTTGACCCAAATTCATTTTATTAATCAAGGACAGCCCCAGAGTAATTTGTTACACTTAAAAATCACACTAAGATCAATATTTTAACCTGACAAATAAGAACTGATGCCAAAACAGCTCTATTGCCAATAGCGGATAAGTGCTTACAAGAATGAGATTTACTGGTTAACACTGTTACACACTATGATTACAAGAATATGGGCAGCCCGTGGTCAAATATTTAAGTGGAAAATGTGATAGATTTGCCTCTAAGCAGAACAGTTGGGGCACTTACACTTTATGGCTAGCTTTACTAGCTTTAAATATAAAGATCAAATTTGAATAATCGAAAAGGGGCAGCATTTTTTGAACAGATCTGAAATCCCAAACTTTAAAAAGATATGGCCAGCTTTTCCTGGGGACTTGCTTTGTCGTAGAGATCTTTGCAAAGAAGAAATTATGGCGTAAGTCACACCATTGATTTTGCCACTCGATTTTCTTTTCTTTTAGTGTGGCTCTTATCGTTATCCTCGTCAAAACTAGTTAGAAGGCAATTATCATAGTTCCACCCCCAATTAATAAATGGTGGTCACAATTTTGTCGCAGTTAGGCCAGTTTTCAGGTCACTGCCACTTAGACTTAAAAATAATGATCCAAATGGCCTGGCACTGCTGTGATTTATTGCTCTACGATCGAGTTTAAACTCCCAGTTGTTAAAATATATGACTGTTGCAAAGATTAAACAACTAGGATCTTTGAGTATCCACTTCCTGCACTTGGGATTTTCGATTTTAATACTGCCAGGCCATATATCCGGAGCCCATTCAATTTACGCAATTGTTCTTAAAATTTAAACAGCAACGCTTTTACAGTGTTTAATGTTACTAAAGCCACTAACACAACAAGCATATATTTGCTAATAACTCAAATTTTATTGGTCACTATCGTTTCAATTAAATAAGAAGAAATTGATTTCAGGTCCTTGCACTCAGTAGAAAGTCATCACGTCATTATCCCAATGTTTTGATTTACACAAAGGTTTGCAGTCTAGAGTATTTTCAAACCTAGAACTTTTCAGTAAGTTAAAAATTAATGGCTACTTCCTAGCTCCTTAGCTTATTTTCTGCTTTTGCAATTTATGAAAATAAAAGTCAATATTTTTTTCATTCCTAAAATATTAATAATTTATCATGCATAACTTGGGATGGCCTGAATTCATAGATCACATACAGCAGTGAAAGTGACAAAAGATTTTGAATAGGCCATGACACCTTATTATAATTGTAGATTAAAGTTTATTTAAGAAGTGACACTTGCACTTAATGAAGCCCCTCCATGTCTCTGGATGGTGAATACATCATCACTTCAGCTCTTAAATGAACACAGAGTGCCTGATTTGCTGTGATAGTTACTGTAGTCTCTTCTATTTAGAAAACTAGTAAACATGCAGCAGATCCTCCATGGTGAGGATTTTACCCCAGACAAGATTTGTGATGAAACTGCCAACTTCATTATGGGTAAATTTGGGCTGTAGGTAGATTACCTGCATTTAGTATTCATTATCTGAATAACATGGAACTTCCACACACTGTAGAATGAAACACTGATGCATTCTTTTTTGGGAAATGACATGCTTAGCACATACATAGAAAATGACATGGTGACATTAGAGTTAGGCGATGGCTCCAGTTGTCTACCTCATCACTCTTATAAACACCCAGATCTCTAACACTAAGTAGTTTTCTTTTATTGAAGCTGGACTGTAATAATTTGTGTACCCAAAAATGTCTCAGCAATATCCAAGGGGATTACTGAGTGGCATTGTGTCGTGTGGAAGAAGTAAATTATTCAAATAATGAAGGCTCATGGTCTGTAATCCATCTTCCATCTTCATTTAAGCATCCTCCACTTGGGTGGTGGGATCTGATGTCGGAAAAGAAATTTGAGAATAACTGACAAATTTGCAAATAAGCATGTCACTCAACTGCTGCACCAACTTATTCCACAGAACTAAATAGTACACAGAGATTTTACAGCAAAGAAACAGATACAGTGCTGTATCTTTTCACATCAGCCTCCGCTGATCTTACTTTATCTCACTATCAACATATCCTTGCGTTCCTTTCACCTTCACGTTCTGAAATGCTTCTTCATTTTGTGTCTCAACCAATCGATTTTGTTACAGGTTCTACATTCTGAACATTACTGGAGTAAAGCAGCCTCTCCCAAATTCCTTACTGGATTTAATAGTGGCATATTTATGGTCCCTAGTCTTGGATTCCCCAATCTGAGAACATTTTCTCTTCAACTGCCTTTGTAATTTTAAAGACATCCACCAGGTCTCCTCTTAGTCTTCTCCTTGTGAGAAGAGTTCCCTGCCCTGTTCAGTCCTTTCTGTTAGTTATGACTGCTCAATTCTGATACCTCAGCTGATTGTCACACCAAATGAAAAAGTGGGATCCAAAGCACCCATCTCACCTAAACTTCTTCACTCAAGCTGAGTGACACAGGAGAAGCGAAGCCTATCCCAGCAGTATTAGTGTGGAGTAACTGGGGGGGCAGAGAGGTAAGTCACTCCTGCTTTTTACAGTAGTAGCTGCAGTAAAAGGGAAGTTTAAAGGGACAATTTAAAGGGAGAAGGTAAATTGTAGATATAATTGGTAATCTAGGAAATTGCAGGTGGCAGAGGGGTAATGGAGGAAGAAGGAGAGATCAGGAGTCTGAGAGGGAGAGACTTTGAAGGGGGAGTGGAGGAAGACTGAGAGGGGGGAGCAAGTACCGAGAGGGGGACAGGCTGGGGTTCCAAGTTGAAGAGGTTAGATGCAGCAGAGGAGGAGGGTCAGACCAGGAAGGGGGATCAGCCTGAGTAGAGTATTCTCCAATGCTTCTATATACTTTTTGTAAAATGGAGACCAGAAGAGAGCACAGTCATCTAAACAAGGGTCTATCCAAGTTTAACATAACTTCTCTGCTTTTCAATACTATTTTTCTGTAACCCAGTGTTTATTTACATTATTTTTAAAAACATCAATTTCTGGTGCATCCTATGAGTTCACTGTATTTTGGTAACAGGTTCTAATTATGTATGCACACAACTGAAGCCCACAGGGATGTGGGCGTAAGAAACTCATGAAAGTTAATGAACACAATCTAATCAAAATGTCAGAAATTTTGTTGCGGGTCTGCTGAAAAATTTGGAGATGCTTTTTAAGTCCTGTTCAATCCTAGCTAAAGATTCTACATTAAATTACCTCCATGAGTAAATTAGTACATTGCAACTTTGCACTGTTGTTTGTAGCTTTGGTTCTGCAAAGTACAAATATTTCACTTCAGCTCAGTAACAGTACACTCAGCTTCAAGTTTAAGCTTCATGAATATGAGTCCAGGTTCATTCCAGGACACATCATTAATGTTGGCACTGCAGTGCAATACATAGAGAGCACTGAAATACAAGTGGCATTAGCTGAGATTTTGCACTCCCATTCAAAGCTGACACAAATGGCGACAGGCATGCAAAATATCACGTGAGGCCCAAAATGTGATTTACGCCGATGGGATTTCCTGGTTACGATTTTCCCTGCTAATATCAGAAGCTCATTACAAGAAGTGTACATCTTGTTGTCAGACCTCTACACCTAACAATCCCTCTCCTGATACATAACTCATTCATATTGGCATGAGGACATGCCACCACAGCAGGCCTCACCTGGTGAACAGAAACCACAACTGGTATTCAGGTGAGCACATAGCTTTTTGGGGGTGGGGGAAAGAGGGTCATGTCCAGGGCACTGTCGGAGGAGTCTGGGGAGGAAGGAGTGTTCTATTTTTAAGTTTTTGTAAACTGATTGACCTTTTAAAACCAAGGTTGCTGGTAGGACAGATTCTGTACATCATAGGACCCACCTTTCAGTTTTTTCTGGGGTCAGCCAAACAATGCAAAGGAGAAAGCCACCATTGGCGTGGCCAGCTTGGATCACCCCTCTATCTAAAAATGGGAAAATTCCACCCATTGTCTCTTGAATGGGGCATAGCAGCTGCTTAATAGTTCAAGTGCATATTAACAATTCCATGGCATTTTCTGAAGGTGTTTACCCTTAATCAGCACCAACCACAAAAAAAAAGCCTTGAAAAATTATTGATGAGGTCCCTCTGCTTTTGTCCCCTTCCTCCTTCTCCTACAAGTGGCTCCAGTTCTCAAATATTTGAATGCTGGTGGGAATGTTTTCAGGTGAAACTTTGTGGATCTGTTATAAAAACAGAAAGTGCTGTAAAAACGCTGTAAATCCAGTTTTCTCCCTCAGTCCAAAGGTGTGAGAGTTGATTGGCCATGTTAAATTGAGCCTAGTATTGGGGGGGGAGAGGGAGGAGGCTTAACAGGGTAAATACTTGGATTATGGGAATAGGGCTTAGATGAGATTGTAGTCAGTGCAGACGCAATGGGCCAAACAGCTTCCTTCTGCACTATAGGGATTCCATGATAGTATGATATGGCAGCTCTTTGGGAGAAAGAAACAGAGTTAATGTTTCCAGTCCCACTTGACTTTTCTTTGGATCTGTTAGTTGGGGAGTTGTATTCTGTTTCCCTGCTTCAATTTATTTGACCACAGTATAAATGCGGAAAAGTTGCTAAGCCCTTCAATGCAAAGAATTTGCAGAAACCGCATTAGCCACTTATACAAAGGAGGCTATCTGTCCCTGTGTTTGCTGAGGGCATGACAGGGTTATGGTGACCAATTAAATATCACCATGGAAAGAATGCTAGATCAGCATAATCTATTTTAAAGCTGTCTTTTGTTCCCAAATTACTTCCATCAAATAATGCACTAATCGATAGCCCACTGTTTGAGTTGGGCAACGTACAGTCCACTGCTACTGGCTATTACTGAGCCAATTCATTTGCAAATGTTTTCCTCAGTTGTTCTGGCAGCAGCTATAGTCTCTTCCTTGGACCAATGGCAATTGTGGTAGGTGCAGACTCGACTGATTGAACGGCAATTGCTTAGCTTCTGAATACTCGCTATCGGATCAGTTTTTTGAAAGGTATCTGATGCTACTAACAAAATGTCATATAACATCTTCCTTCTTGCAGGGTGAAGTTCTATACACTTAAATTAATGCTTTTCTTCTTTGGGCAGTTGGGTATATTTTGCCATTGGTTTATATAAAATTCTGAACTGTTGTGTCCTGAGAGGACATTATTACTAGTTTAGGTCAATGAATTCCTGACTTAGAAGAGCACTTGATGCAGAAGAATATTTGCCACAGAAAATGTTCAGCATGTGATAATGGTGTAGCTCTCCCTTTGCCAATGCTGGCTTTTCTCAGCCAGTACCTGTGAGCTTCTGGCATCAGTTAGAGTGGTTGGTTTCTTGAAACTGCACAGTACTAGTGAATGTTTCACAATGACTGATCTGGGAGTGATTAATTTTTTTCTTCTTGTTTCTTAATTTAGTTCTAAACATAGATTGAAGAATTGGGCAGCTACAAATTGGATACAAAACATACACATAAATGGTAAAAGATAATCAAGTTGCTTTAAACCAGGTCAATCTTTAGCTCTGACATGCTTACTGTTATAACGTCTAACTTAGTTCTGTGAAGCCTTTTAAAGCCTGTCCCAATTCAAAGACAGGAGGTGGAAGGCAAGCAGCAGAGGTTACAGCCTTCAGAAATTGTGAAAACTGATATATGGCTTTGTTTGGATGCTTGGGTTTGCAGGATACAGGGTTAGGACACAACATTCAGCACCAGCTATCTAGAATTGCATTTTTTTGCGGGTGCCTTGTTTGCCAAGCACATGGTTACCCAGAAATGTTCATTCTTTTGACATATAGAGGATAAAAAAATGTATTTTCATTATTTTCTTCATTAACACTCAAAGTATGAATTTTGGAACAGAATAAATTATATCTGTCCGAATTATATGTTTATAACAAATGTCTATTGCTCCAAGCTTTCCTATTTCCTCAGGATTTAAGACATAAAAAATTAGGAAGAAGTAATTTTAAGATAACCTGGAAACTGGGAGCGGGATAGAATTTCCTGAAGTGTGACATTTTAAATGGAACACTGAACTATGGATAGCAGTTTAAAGGAATGAAATGAGAGCAACAGATATGCCAGTGAAAGAATAGTTCTTTCTAGCACAGCAAGGATCAAGTCACATTGAGAGAAATATTATTTTGTTGTCATTCACTTACCAATACCAAAAATACATTACAATGCAGCACACAAATAAGATGCCTCAGTGCATGCAAGGATTCATAAAAGCTACTTTCATAAGTATTATTTGAAAGGTGTTTTAAATAACCAAAGATGAAGTTCAGAAAGATCTAGTGCTCTCTTTCATATTAACTATCAATATATCCCATTAACTATCAATATATCCCATTACTGCAGAGCAGCCAACAATAAAGCAACAAGAATGTTAAACGTTACTGCCAGATCATAATAGCTGCACTACTGGATGGTGCCCAAAAGCATGGTTATATCAGATTTGGTGATTTTATAACAATTGCGGGCTCCAAAGTTTGCCATATATAGCTATAATGTACATACATATAATGTACAATTATATCTGCAGTACACTTTGATGCAACCAATAAATTCTTAATGCATATAGAAAAATTGTTTATTGTTCAATTTAAAATTGATGGGCGCTGATGTATGTTATCAGGTCAAACTGAAGGTAGCCAAGCCAAAGAAAGAAGAGACTAGTGCTTCAGATTAGTAATCAATCATAGCTTCAGTTCTCCAACTTAATACAAATGTGTATTATTAGTGTAATACAACATTCCTGGCATTGCAGTTATGTGAATGACCTCTATACCCAAAGGATTTAGTTCATGTTTAAAAGTGGACTAGGTATTCATTTATACCTTAACTTCTATTTTCTAAACTAAACACAACCTTAGATTTAACCTGATGCTCAATCCAAGACATCACTATTGAATTTTACTCAAGCTATCCTTAAAATCAGTTCAAGTGTCCACACTTATGCACAGCTTTCAACCAAGTAGACTTGCAGTAATGGTATGCTTACTGTTGTAGTGTCTAACCGCTGTCGAATTTAATAACCTCCAAAGTGAGAATAAACTCCACAGCGAGAATACTTTTCCTTTATATCTAACTTTTTATTGAGAAAGATTTACATCAGAGTCTATTGCAGATGTAAATGCACCTAAGCTATATGCAACAAACTAAGGATCATATGATGAGTGATTTTTATTTAAATCAAGTTTTGTTTTTTGTATGACTTAAACATTGCTTGGGGCAACATCTGGTAGGCCAGTCTTCTTAACAAGGAAGTTGTTCCTCAATTTATGCCTGAAAGCATTTCAGAGGTGCAACTTAGACACCCTATATATTGGCCCTATGCTGTCAGCATCCCAAAAATAATTTGCTTTAAGCTAGATAGTAATAAAAACTGAGGTTTCTAGGAGCTGAGGCTATGTAAGGAACATCACAGGAAAAAAAATACAAGTGCTGCAAATTGAAAATAATAGAAAATACAGAAAATGTTGAAAATACGTACCTATAAAAAAAAGAAATGGTAGGTTAATGTTCTAGATGGTGTTCGCTTGTCAGAAACGGAAAAGATGCAAAGTTCCTTAACAGAAAACATGAAACAGCAAAGAGAAAGGTGAATAAACAAAAGCCAAGATTCAGATATGCTAAATCTGCTGCAAAGGAATAGCTAATGGGTTCAATAGTCTGCAAACAAATTTTTTAAAAAGTGGAAGGCGATGTTAAGTGTATGATGGTATGTGAAGGATTAAGAAGAATTTGGAAGGTGGATTAAAAAGATGCAGAAGAATAGGCAGCAAAATGGCAACCTGATGTTGTTAAGCTGCAAAACATTCAGGTGGAACATGAGGTGCTGATCCTGGAGCACGTGTTGAAATTAGTTAAAGCAGTATAGGAAATCAACTGTGGAATGATTGGTATTGAGTTCGATGGAGAGTTGAGGTAGCAACCCACATAGCCAATACATTTATGCTCAAGGATAGAATTAAGATATGGGCAATGTAGTCATACAATCTGCATTTGCTCTGTGCCACAAAGAGCATACCTTCTCTAGCTATGATTTCAAGGTAAATATGGGTGAAAAAGACTACTTCAATCATCTTAACTCCTGCAGTCAGAGGGACCCCATGAGCACAGCATCCAACTCTTCCTCAGATGATTCCACAGTTTTCACCTCTATTCATCTAGCCAGAAGCTGAATACCTGCATTGCTGATTCCTTATCCCATTCTAATGCTGTCTTTTGCTAGTTTGCACTTGTTTTCCATTGTCTTACTATCCAGGTTCATTGTAAAAATATTTTTGTATCTTCCTCTTCCATACCAATTACCAGTTTATATAACCCCCTACAGAATTACCTCTCAGTTGCTCCATTTCGAGCCTAACAAACCCAAAGATGAGATTTTCCCTCCAGGGCAGAAAGCAGAATTTGGAACTGCTTCTGGATCTTGAATGCAACCCTTGCATTCACTTGCAATTTTCCCTAGGGCAGCCAATTAATGGAGGGACATCCATTTAAGAATAGCTGGCAGGTCAATCAGAGGCCTTCCAGCCTCCAGGGAGCAGCAGCTTTTAATGGAAGATAAGTGAGAGGGTGTTTCAAAATGGAGGCTGGTGGGTCTCACTGGCGAAAGTCAATTCTGGAATACTCAGGCTCAGTGGACCAATTTTTGAACAACACTATCTGCAGGCATAAGTGAGTGTGCTAGGAGGCTTTGAGTAATTTGAGACTTAATTATTAATATGATAAACTATCGTAGCATGCTATAAGTAATAATCTTCAATAGGGCATACTTCCATCCAGTTAGTGTGAAAAATACTTTATGAATAAATTGTCTTTAGTTCAGTATTTTACTTGCCTATTAAGTAATGTTTAGTCTGTGTTGATCTTTGTTTGTTACAGTAAAAGTTTTAAAACTGACATTTTGTTCTGTGATTCTTTCCATAGTGTTGGTGGGTAATTTATTTCTTTATAAATGTGATTGGTCTCCACAAAGACCATAACAGAATATTTGTGATTGTAGATTTTATGAATCTTTCCATATCCAGTGCATTCACTAAACTGCAAATGCATACCAGGCAATTGTCGGCATTAGGTTTGCAATTTTCCACTGCGTGCTTACAACATCCAAAACATTCAGCAAATATACCCCTTTTAGGTCTTTATCAGCCAGCTACACGAGCCAATTTCCAAGCTGCAATGTAGATCTTTATTAAATAACAACAAGAATTTAAAAGGAAAAGTGTTATATTTATTATATTGCAAGAAAAGTATTTCTGGAAAGAGCCATCATTGCAGCAAGGTGAAAGAATGATGACTAGCAAAGGGAATGATCATTTTTAGTTTAGGGAGAACAAGTCCTCAGTGATGTGTTCCTGTTGTATATGGTGGAAATGGAAAGATAATCTGAAAATGAAATGAAATATGTAGTCCAGAAGGGTTCTGTCACTGGAGGAGTGGCAGAGATAAAATTAAGAATCAAAACGTATGAAATTGGGGTGACACATTCAAAGCTTTCCCCTGAATTGAGAGAAAACATGTGAAAATCTGCAGTTCGGAATGTGGAGCGCACATTAACAAAAGAGCTAGAGTGACAATCTAAATAGCATTCCAATCTCTGGGTTTGCAAAACCAACACCAACAACTTTGTGTTTGAATTCTGAAATGGTGGGAAGAGGGCAGTTTAGGTTTTCAGTTGCAACATGAGGGGTAGCCAAATGAATGGATTAACCAGCAGTATTAAAAACATTAGAAAAATAAAGAGTAGACCATACATCCCTTGAGCCTGGTCCACCATTCAATACAATCATGGCTGATCTTTTGACTCCACTCAATTTTTCCACCTGCTCCTCATATTCCTGCTTTCCCCAAGACATCGAAAATCTGTCTACCTTTGCCATAACTCTCTGGAATAGACAACTCCAGAAATTCACAAACATCTAAGTGATGGAATTCCTCCTTCTTTTAGTATTAAATGATCAGCATCTTATTTTAAACCTATACTCTCTGTGTTCTGGATTCCCCAGTCAGGGAAACACCTGCTCCAAATTAAGCTCCTTAATCTTATATATTTCAATGAGATGACCCATCATTTTTCTAAACTAAGAGTATGGGACAGATGTACTCAGTTTTACATCATTGGTTTCTGGAATGCAGCAATTATCCAATCTGGTGATTCTTCACTTTTCTGTCTCCAATGCAAAAATATTGTTTCTTAGACATGGAGACTAAACCTGTGCACAAACTCCAGTGTGGTCTCACCAAAGTTCTATATAATTACAGCAAGACTTGCTTATTCCTGTACATCAATCCCCTTGCAAAATAAAAGTCAACATGCCATTTACTTTGCTTATTGTTTGCTGCATCTGCGTGCTAAATTTGTGTTCCTGTGACAAGTGCATCCAACTTCTCTGAACATGAACATTTATAAGTTTCATGCTTTTTCAAATATTATTTTGCTATTCTTACTACCAAAATTAATGATCTCATACTTCCTCACATTATTCTCCATTGGCCACCTTGTTGCTCACTTACTTATCTGCATCTCTTTACATCCTTTCTGGGTCTTCATCACAGCTTGCATTCCTACTCATGGTTTGTATCATCTTTAAACTTGAATACGTTAGTCTCAGACTTTTTGTCCAAATTATTAACAGAGTGTAAATAGTGGATGCCCCACTACTGATCCTTGTAGCCTGCCAACTAAAAGCGTCCCATTTATTCCTTCTCTCTGTTTCCTGTTCATTAATCTGTCTTCCGTCCATGCTAATATATCATCCCCAATTTCATAAACCCTTATCTTGCCCGCTAGAAGTTTGTTTGGCAACTTCTCAATTGCCCTACTCATTGCATCCTCAAACTAAAAACTCTAATACATTTTTCAAACCCCATTTTCTTTTTGCGAAACCATGCTGTGTCTGCTCATATTTAATTTGTCTGAGTGTATTGATAAGAATCCCATAACAATATATTCTAGGATTTTCCCAACAACTGATGCTGAGCTAACTGGCTTGTAGCTCTCTGTTTTCTCTCTTCCAGTTCTCTTGAATAATGGCGATACATGTGGCAACTTCCAAATTGCTGGCATAGATTTAGAATCTGGGAATTCAGGACAATCATAATACACGCATTAGCTGAGATGCTACCAGAGCCTTCGGATATAGACTTTCAGGTTTGTCACTTTTTAGTCTCTTAGGTTTCTGTAATACTTGTTCTCCATTGATATTAATTATTTTAAATTCCACCTTTTTATTAGTCCTTTGATTACCCTCTATTTCTTCCATTCAATTGTGTCTGCTATTGTGAAGACTGGCACAAAATATTTGTTCAATGTCTCTGTCATTTTACATTCCCTACAATCATTTCTCCTCTCATTGTCTCTAAGGGACCAATGTTTACTTTGGCTACTCTTTTCCTTTTATAAACTTATAAAAACTCTAGCCCCAACTATTTCACTCTCAGAAACTACTTTTTCTATTTTATCAACTTTGTGATCACCATTGGTTAGTTTCTAAATCTCTCCAACCCTCAGACTATCATCTATTCTTTGCAATATTGTAGACTTCTTCTTTTAATCTGCTACTGTTCTTAACTTCTCAAATTGGAGGGACGGTTATTTTCATTTTTAATGAAATGCATTTTTGTTGAGTTTACCAGTGAGTACTGCTGTATCTTTTAGCCTATTTATAATTCAACCCCAGCAGCTCTCTCCTTAGACCTCGGCACCTGGCTTTGTTTAAAAGCTTTATTTTGGATGTGGGTATGTTGCTCTCAACCTTAACCTCAGATTCAATTGTACAATGATCATTTCTCCCCCCCAAGGGGATCTTTTATTATGAGATTATTAATTATTCTGGCCTCATTACGTAATACTAGATCTAAAGTAGCTTTATCCCTTAATTGATTCCAGGGAATCTGTCACAAAAGCATCCTGCAAACTCATCTTCCAGACTAATAACTTGACTGGTCTATATAAAGATTAAAGTCTCCCATAATTATTACATCACTTTTGTTACAAGCTCCAATTATTTTTTCCTTAATGCTTTGACCAGTGGTATAATTACCATTCGTCGGCCTGTGAACTATTCAAATCAGCACGTTCTGATCCTTGTTATCCCTAATTCTGCAATAACTGTACTTCCTGATCTTCTAAGCTCTTTCCTTGCTACTCTTCACTCTCAAAGATATTCCTTTTTTCCCCATTCTGTTTATCTTTTTGAAATATGCACCCTAGATTATTTGTTTTCCAATCTTGGTTACAATATAACCATGAACCAACAATGGTGATTAGATCCAGATTATTTATTCCTATTTATGTCGCTATTTCAACTATCTTTCTGTGAATAATTTATACATTTGAATAAAAAATCTTCAGTTTCTTTAATACCATTATACTTCGTGCGGACCTTATTTGCTAATAGATGGAGATGGAATTTAAAAACAACGAGGTTATATTGCAACTATATAAGGCATTGTGAGGCCACAGCTGAAGTACTGTGTACAGTTTTGGTCTCTTCACTTGAGAAAGGATATACTGGCACTGCAGGGGGTACTGAGGAGATTCACATGGTTGATTCCAGCTTTGAGAGGCTTGGTTTATGAGGAGAGACTGAGTAGGCAGGGACTGTACTCATTAGAATTCAGAAGAATGAGGGGCATTCTTGTAAAAACATGTAAGATTATAAAGGGAATAAATAAGATAGAAGCAGGGAAGTTGTTTCCACTGGCAGGTGAAACTAAAACTAGGGAGCAGAGCCTCAAAATAAGGGGGAGCAGATTTAGGAATGAGTTGAGGAGAAATTTCTTTCACCCAAAGGGTTGTGAATCTGTGGAATTCCTTGCCACTGAAGCAGTTGATGCTATCTCATTGAATGTTTTTAAGGTGAGGACAGATAAATTTTTGAACAGTAAAGAAATCAAAGGTTACGGTGAGCAGGTGGGTAAGTGGAGCTGAGTCCATGAAAAGATCAGCCATGGTCTTATCGAATGGCGGAGCAGCTTCGAGGGGCTAGATGGCCTATTCCTGCTCCTAGTTCTTATGTACACTATTGTCACAAAATTCTGTCTCTTTCTGTCACACACTGTTGTCTTTACCCAAGTCGTTACATCTTCCCTTGCCGCCTCAACTTTTTTCTTAGATTCCCAAGTTTCCTTTTACCTGACACTTTTCCATCCCTTGTTCCCATACCACTCTTTGAGCCATGTGTTTAATCACCTAATCTACTTGATTCTGACAATTTGCACAACCCCGGTAAAAGTCCAGATTATTACCCTTCAGATTCTGTTTATTAATTTAATCTGTTGTCATCCAACCGACCCCCCCCCCCCCCCCACCCTGAGAAAAGTGGAAGAAAAGTTTTAGAAATCATAGAAACCCTACAGCGCAGAAAGAGACCATTTGGCCCATCGAGTTTGCACCGACCACAATCCTGCCCAGGCCCTAGCCCCATATCCCTATGTATTTACCTGCTAACTCCTCTAACCTACATATCTCAGGACATTAAGGGGCAAATTTTAGCATGACCAATCAACCTAACCTGCACATCTTTGGATTGTCGGAAGAAACCAGAGCACCCGGAGGAAACCTCTGCAGACATGAGGAGAATGTGTAAACTTTGCACAGATAATAACCCAAGCTGGGAATCAAACCTGGGTCCCTGGAGTGTGAAGCAGCAGTGCTAATCACTGTGCTACCCCGCTGTCCCTAAACTTGCATTTATATTGCACTCTTTGTGGCCTCTGGATGTCCCGGTTTTACAATCAAATGCCCATTATTGACATGGACCTAAACAAAGTGAACAAGTTCTGTAGCTGAAAATGGACATCAGTGTTTTAGGTTTAGCTGGAACATTATAAGGAAATAAAACTTTCTACTTCTACTCAAACAGTTAAGGAACATCCTTCATATTTATAATCATGTTTTCAATTAATGTTGAATGTCAAACACTTGAACTTTATGTGAATAAGGACTTTTCCCACTTCTCAGGCACACTGTCAATGGGTATGCTAACCCAAGTGGTGGTGTCCTTGCATAAGAAAAAAAAATGTAATTATGATTGCCAACTAAGCTAATAAAAATAATCTTATATTAAACTATATAATCTCATCCATACCTTTGCACTAATTTATACTGAATGCTGCACTGAGACTACTTATAAAAAGAACAAAGACATACAAATGTGCTCATGCTGAAAGCTGCAGCAAAATGTAACTTTCTTAATTGATGTTTATCAATTTTAAAAGAAAAGGCATTTGAATTGCCATTCAAAATAGATTGACACTAATTCAAATCAACAAAGTTAAACTATAATTTGTTTTAAAATGTGATACTTTTACTTACAGCTATCATCCTTATTTTACATGACTTCACCTGCACAAGGTTTAAAATAATAGATGTTATTGTTTTTGTTGTCATTTTTCAATCCTGATTATGAAAGAGATAACATTTTATTTAGAAACATGTGAAGACATGCTCTGATTACTTAATGAAGAAAAATGATCATGATACCTACATTAATACAACTAAAAACACTGACTGCTAGATTCAAGGAGGTAACCTCTTGGTATCTTTCATGTTACATGTAGAACATTGTTATGCTATCCCCATCAGGTATGCATGCTAACAGACATGCCTACATTCCCATTGTGTCTATAAGGCAGAACAGGGTAAACCCATTTTACATTTAACAGCACATTTACTGGATCATCTAAACCAAGATATTGTAAGACGTTGTAATTACACAACAGATGAAATGACCCTGAGAAGATGTGAAGCTGTGTTAAATCTACAAAAGAAATTACAAGGATGCTGTTAACGTTGTCCCCTTGTTGATCAGTGCCTAATGGACAATTAAGGAGCTTGCAGCAGCCGACTGAAAAATAAAAGCATGCTGAATTAGGTAGCAGTTCGCGTTGTACTCTAGCACTAAAAAGTACATCAAAGGGGTTAAATGGTTTCAATTTTTGCTGCTGCAGGGAACCAAGCTATAAAGAAGACCGAAAAAGATAGCTAATGGCTGTGCCTCAACATTAAAACAAAAGCCTAATCCATCCTATAATCAGAGAACAATTTGCAAATCATTAAGAGAAAAGTAAAATTCCATTAAAATACAAATCAAGTGCTCCTCATTGGACTAATAATCTTTTTGATATTATTTTGCATTTTACTACGCCTGTTCCCTATGTACATATGCCTCTGAAGACTATTTTTCCAACATACTGCTATTTACCACAGCCCACTACTTTAACAAGATACTGAAGGAAGTATAATCTGCTATTCAGAGCAGGTACTAATGAAGAATTCCATATATTCTGAAATTTAATTAAAACCCCAAAGATTTCAAATTAGATGCAATTTGAAATGCCTGGGGCAGAAATACATGCACTTGCGTGGCAAGGGTATCACACTGAAAGTTGATATCGTAATTGGTCTTGATGTATTTTGTGTTGCCATGCTGAAGCATAGAACTCATAACCATATAAAAATTCTCTATAGATTACCTGCTCATTGAAAATGCCATCACTCAGGTAGCTCTATACTAAATTACTATGCTGCTAAAATGCACAAAGTGAGTCTAAGAGTGGAGCGGCACAGCTGCTCTATGCTGCCAATGAGTTATGCATATGTTGTTGCTGTCTTTTTTGTCCTAAAATATGCTCTGTTGAATATTAAAATATAATTGGCATGCACAATCAGTAGCTTAAGCCATTGTGCTCTTTTCTTTCAAACTGTGTCAGCTTCTCAAGAGTTACAGTGTTGAAGGATGCAAATCAGCTAAGTAATGACATTCAGATAATAATAAAAACACATTGATCTTCTAGCTTTTCTTCTTGATGATTGACTATTCCGTAACACTGCAGCCCATTTGTACATTCAGTAAACTGCGTTATTTACAAAATGAAATGGAAAATTTCTGCCTGGTAAGGCAGAACAGTAATTATTGGCTGTGACCTCTAGCCTACTAAATCACAGAAGGGCCATGACTTGTAACAAGTCCTTAACTGCAGTTTGCAAAATAGTGAAATTCTGGTATCTGAGAAATCTCACATGGAATTATACAATATGCATCTGCCAATCATCAAAATTTGAATTTCCTGTTGACAGAGATGAGATTCTGACAGCCTGTGATACTTTGGGGTTGTTATCTCCATACATTTAAAACTAGATGTCCAGCAAACGAGCAACACAGAAACTGATGCTTTACATTTTTTTTTAGCTTATTGCTAGCATTAGTCCAGAGACCATGTACTTCTTAAATGCTTTGTTATCTAAAACATAATTACAAACAAATTAAACACTGAGTACATTATATAATATTGCGTCACATTAGCTTGCTTGAATTACTGAATGTTGGATAATCAAAATGATTGGTAAAAAACTGGATTTATACATTTGCAAATAACGTGGAGTTTATGGGGCGAATAGACTGTGTTGCCCATTTTAACTTGGGGTAGGAATCAGGCTGTTCAGGGCAACAGCATGAAGTTGGAGCAATTTAACTCATCTGCATGACTTCAGTTGATTGCCACCCAAAATTTGATTGGGAAAGCCCAAACTTTTCTTGTGGGGCTTGGAGAGTATGGATTTTCCTGATTCTATATGAAAAAGGATTGAAAGTCACACCTCTGAGTCTCTTCTGAACCCAACCCTGCTTTATCTGGTGGTAAGGAAACAATAGCTTCTTTGCACAGCTGAAATACCAGTGGGATGTTAGTAAGAACATAAGAACTAGGAGTAGTAGTAGGATATCTAACCCTTTGAGCCTGCTCCACCGTTCAATAAGATCATGGCTGATCTTTTTGTGGACTTAGCTCCACTTACCTGCCCAATTTCTTTACTATTGAAACATTTATCTATCCTTGCCTTCAAAACATTCAATGAAGTCACCTCAATTGCCTCACTGGGCAGGAAATTCCATAGATTCACAATGCTTTGCATGGAGAAGTTCCTCCTTAATTCAGTCCTAAATTTGATCCCCCTTATTTTGAGGCTATGCTTCCTAGTTCTAGTTAATGATATCAACCGAGGCTAAACTTCATTTTTTAAAGAAGGATTCCACTGGTTTGTGACCTTCTGGCCACTCAAAGGAGGAAGTTAAAATGGAAAATGCCCAAAAGGGAGAGGGGCTTTGGCAATTCTCTTGGACAATTTTTATTGCCAGCTTATTGGGTGGTCAGACCTAAAATAATCCCTAGTATTCTTTTGATAGTAATGACACTGCTACTTACAGTTGAATAAAATAAATGATTTTCTCCACTCTGATTTTAAATAAAGAACTTGGTTAATAAGCTACTGGGCTGATTACATCTCTCTCCAAATCAAGTAAACATCATGTGAATCACCATTTTTAGGAGCTGCATTTATCTGTTCCCAGAGATACCTTTAATTATGAAGTTAGACAACAGATTTTATTCTCCTGCCATCAAACTCCACCCACCTCTCTTACAGAAAATAAATGGTGTAGATTACACTTCAGCAATAAGTATGCACCATGAACCATGATAATACACACAAGATACAACATTTGCAGCATACTATGAAGTAAAACTTCACATTGCCAAAATGAAACAATTGATATCAAATCATTTGTCTGATTTCCCCCATACCTCACTTTTTGTTTGCAAACATTTAGTTTAACCTTGTGCACTTTATCAGTTTTCCATCAACTATTAAGTATTTGGTAGGTGTCCATAATATTCTGCTTTTTGGAGAATAATAAATACCTCAGAATATTCTTCAAGATAGTAGGGAGAAACTTACAGAATACTAAAAGGACTGCTTAAAGTGGATGAAGAGAAGGTTTTCCATTAGTAGGGGAGACTAGGATTCAAGGACACAGCCTCAGAGTAAAGGGACTTTAGAACTGAGATGGTGATAAATTTCTTCAGCCAGAGGATGGTGAATCCCTGGAATTCATTACCACAAAAGGCTGTGAAGACCAGGTCATTGAGTGTATTAAGACAGAGTTAGATAGGTTCTTGATTGGTTAAAGGTTACAGGGAAAAGGTGGGAGAATGAGGTTGAGAAACTTATTGGCCATGATTGATTGGTGGAGCAGATTCAATGGACTGAATAGCCTAATTCTACACCTACATTTCTTTTCCTATAACTTATGATATTACAATAGCCACTGATTACAAGTTTCATGTGAAATTTTTATTCATTTTACATTCTTCACAATTGATGATGTCAACACTGCCCTTCGAAAATGCATTACCTTTTACAACACTTGTGGACATCCATTATGTTAATATTATGCATCTTGTTATTTCTTTTTAATCAGCTCTGCATTAACACATTAAATATATGACAAATCCTGTGTTTCCTCCAGATGCCCCAGTTTCCTCACAGTCTGGAAGACACGCTGGTTAGGTGCACTGACCCAAACAGATACTGGAGAGTGGCGACTAGGGGAATTTCATTGTAACTTCATTGCAGTGCTAATGTAAGTCTTACTTGTGACTAATAAATTAACTTTACTTTTTACATCCTAAAAACATACATCTGCATCAAAGAGTTTACTAACTTGAGATTCACCACAATGTGGTCCCCAAGACATTCAACACAAGAAAATAAAAACAGTTCTGAAAACTCCATTGTATTTTGTTTAAAAATTAACAAATATGTGGCAAGAATTGCAAGATATTTGCATAATTTCTGCATTCAGATAACATCTGCAAGAAAATTTAATGAATTTTGAAAGTGATTTGAACATTTCTGTACATCACCTGCAACCACAGGGATGCCTCAATGTATATTCTTCAGCTGTGAGCTAGAACACCAGACTAGCATACAGACATCATGGATGCTGTTGGTTTTTAACCCCCTTTCTTGAGGCTTCCTGGAGGAAGGAAATCAAAAAAACATGTTGTTCACCAAGAACTGCTTTTTTTCCCAGTCATATTATGTCCGTAGTTTGGAGTATAACCCAAAGGAGATAGTTTTTGCTGAGATGGTAATCCCCTCCATTATCTCTACAGGAGGTTACAGTTCAGTTTTTGCATTCCTTCTTTTCTTTATGCATTGCATCTCTTCCTTTGACATGCCTTTGTCTGAAACAGGTACAATAATCCTTTCTCGCTGGACAAAATCAGCCAAGTGTAATCCGCAACGGAATTCCAGAAAGTGATTACTTTACAATCTCGGTTAGTTTTTGCTTGTATGTCTTTTTTAAAAAAACACGTCTTACTTAAAAGTTCAATACATCTACAAGTAATTCAGGGCTATGCTCTATTGTCATGACACCACCTTTCTGAAAGGGTAACTCACCTAGTCCTACTCCCCAGTCTTCTCCCTTTCATCCTGAAAATTTTGTCACTTCATTTAATTATCCAAATGTCTTTCATGGACCTCAAATGAATCTGCCTCCGCCGCACTCTGATGGAGCATTTCAGATCCTAAAAGCATTCACTCTGTAAAAAGTCTTTCCTCATGGCACCATTGCTTCTTTTACTCATCAGTGCCCTCTAGTTTTCATCCCTTTTGTCAGGGGGAACCATTTCTGCCTATCTACTCTGTCCAGACATCTCATGATTTTGAAGACTCCTATCTAACCTCCTCTTAATCCTCTCTAGGCAGAGCAGCCCCAGCTTCTCTAATCTATCCACATAGCTGAAGTTTCTCATTCCTGGAACCATTTCTTCCAATAAAATAAAATTAATACAGTAGTTCAGAAATTGCTTTTGGAACATTGCTCAAAGACAACCTTTGATGGATGAGAGAAAGTGCTCCTGCTGACTTTCTTATGATATTGTGATTTTCAATTTAAGTGAAACTAGGCATTCTGATTCACACAATGTTTCAGGCAATGAAAATGAAGCAGCATGATTTTTGTTGTGAGTTGCAATTAGGAGCCATTTAGCATGTGAAATAATAGGAGTAATGGCATTAATGGCCATGTGAAATAATGGGGATGATGGCATTGATACTTTCTTAAGCATGACATCTTCATTGATGATGCTTTCTTAAATGTGTATGTATCCATGCCAAAGTGCTTTAACAAAAATCTCTAGGCTGGAATTATGGTTTTGCCAAGGATGGTACTTGTCTCTATATTGACTACCAGGCTGTGAAAGATAGTGTCCTACCAAGGAATCAATGGATCTCCTCTCTCCTGATAATGTTCTTCTGTAAGAAGTTTCACAACCCCACATTAAAATCCAACAGATTTATTTGGCAGCACGAGCTTTTGGAGCACTGCTCTTAATCTGGTGAGTGGGAGCTGTGTTCACAAACAGGGCATATATAGACACAAACTCAACTTACAAGATAATAGTTGGAATGCGAATCTTTACAGGTAATCAAGTCTTAAACGTACAGGCAACGTAAGTGGCATGAGGACCAAGAATAAGTTAAAGTGATGTGTACTGTCTCCAGCCAGGACAGTTTGTGAGATTTTGCAAATCCAGCAAGTCATGGGGGTTGGTTACAGATAATGTGACATGAACACAAAATCCGGTTTCAGGCCATCCTTGTGTGCGGAACTTGGCTATCAGTTTCTGCTCAGTGATTCTGTATTGTCGTGTGTCATGAAGAAGCCTTGGAGATCTTTCTGATCATCTGATGGTCCTGATGAGATCAGAAATCTGCCATTTTGGGGAATTATGGTCAATGAACAGAGGATCCACATCACTTTGGAATGTTATTTTTCAACTGACCTCTCAGCTATGCAAATGCCTTTTTTGAGCACCACAGCAGCTCAGTGACTTACTTTGTGAAGCCAATTTGGCAGCTTGCAGATCAATTCCACAGTAGCTACTGTAACATGTACTGCAACATTAACAGGACCGATTAGATGTCAACCATTTGAAGGTATATGTATAATATATTTATTCAGAGAAGGAAATAAAAATCTTAAGTGTTAATTTTTGGCAGGTTATGTTTTAAACGCTCCGTCCACTCCTCAACAAAGGGGTAATTATTGCTTTCAGTGTTAACAAATATGTATTTGCTTTGGAGACAAAGCAGTCTTCTGTTAGGATTAATGGATTGCCAAAGATGTGCGGGTTAGGTTGATTGGCTAGCTGGGTTGCCACTTGGTATCAGGGGGCTGGCAGAGTAAATGTGTGGGGCTAAGGGGATGGGAGCTGGGTGGGATTGTGGTCGATGCAGACTTGATTGGCTGAATGGCCTTCTTCTGCATTGTAGGAATTCAATGATTCTAAATCTGAATTGGCAAAAAAAGTGAACTCTCTCATCTAAAGTTACTTCAGTTTAAAAAAAATCATCAGTTGAATTTTGAAGCCAATTGATTATCTCATCTGTGTTCATCCGGGGTTAAAAAAGGTTAATGCTAATTGGTTGTGATTATGAAAAAGAGATTTTCAATTTTAGCAAGCAGAACCAGAGAGAAAGACATACAGAGAGAACAGAGACTCAAAAACAAAAGGAGAGAGGCAGACAGATTAATTTTCCTCATTCTGATTTGATTTTCTTAGAAAGAAACTAAACTTTGAAATCAAGAAAAGCTTCTTTGAGCAAAAAAGAGAGGAATGAATGTTAGGAGAAGAGGATTGGTTCAGGGTAACTGGGTGTTTAAGCTTACACCATCTGTACTGAGGAAAGAAAGTGGATCTGTAAGGATAGTCAGGAAAAGATTAAGGACAGTTCAGCAGAAAAAGAGGAAAGGATGGATACACAGATGAAATGAATAGTTTAAAAGAAAGATGTGGAGCCAGTGATGAGAATGTGAGATGGTACAACGAGATTGACAAATGTGAAGCTTGGTGGTAGGGGACATGATGACAACAAAGGATTTAAGGTATGCATGTGAGGTTGAGTATCATTTTTTCCCCACAACCTTTGGTCTACATCCAATCCTTAGCTATCAGAAACATAGATAGCTATGAAAAGAAGCAAGCCCATTTGACTCCTTACGTCTGTGCCCACTCTTTTGATGAGCTATCCAATTAATCCCTGTGCCATGTTTTTCCAATTAATTACTCTTTATCCAACCACACCATGTCACTCATTAACACAAAAGGAAAGCTGAAAGGAAAAAAGTGACAAAGAGAAGCAGGAAATGATGAAAGGAGAAAAAAAAACAGACTGAAGCTGAAAGGGAGATGCCCAAAGCAAGAGGGAAGGACTGAGAGAAATAAAGAAACAGAGATGGATAAAGAATGATTGTCATCCCTGGTTATAGCAAGTTGGTAAGAAGTTTCACAACATTAGCTTAAAGTCCAACAGGTTTATTTGGTAGCAAACACTGCCAGCTTTCAGGGCTTTTTCTCTTCGTCAGATGAGTGGGGAATTCTGATCACAAACAGAGCATATAAAGGTACACACTCAATTTACAGAATATTGATTAGAATGTGAGTCTTTACAGCTAATCAAGTCTTAAAGGTGCAGACAATATGAGTGGAGATAGCATTAAGCATAGGTTAAAGAGATGTGTATTGTCTCCAGACAGGACAGTAAGTGAGATATTGCAAGCCCATGCAAGTCATGGGGAAGTTGACTAGTATTTATAATAGTTCTGTATCACTTTTGGACCTCCTGCACCGGCTTCCCATTAAATTTTAGCCATTCTACTTTCAAGATAACTATGAGCAATGCCACAGGAGTTCTTTCTTGTGAAGGATTAAATATCAGATGCATTTTCTATCAATATCCCACCTGTTTGCTGTAAACAGTACAGTCTGCAATGGTGCAAAGTAGATGCACCATTCGCAAGATACATGACTGCAAAATCCCCAATGTCAGATTTGGAGGGTAACCCAAAGATGCACTGGGAAATTCCTCTTGGAAGCCCCCTAATAAGAATTTGCCCCATAATGTCCAGAATGATTAACTTCTGCTAGATCATTGTGCTGCATTGGGAACCATCTGATTTAAACTGCTAACTTTGGATGGTTCTGCCAATTTCATGCTAATAGTTACTCGAAAAGAGTTAGAAAAAATAAAAGCATTTCTAACTTCAACATAACTATTTTAAACAGCCAGTCTGATCCCTGCTTCCCACACTCCTGACCCCCTCCAGGCAACTTCTCCACCCTTGCCTAATCAATGCCCCCACTGTATTCTCAACTCCCATGGCTTTTCCATAGATATCACCCTCATCCTGAGACACAGCTGCATGGGAATCCTACCCCTCAAACCCACAGGTCCAATTCCATGTACACCTGTAAAAAACATATACAAACACAAAAACACATACACATAAAAAAAACATACACAGCATTGTCAGCCCAACCCAAATCCCTGAGCACCAGCCCTCCTGTATCTGACCTGACCCCCAACCATCCCAACACCTGACTTGCACTACCACTCTGACACTCCCCATCTACACACTCCTGACACAAGCCCCATCTACACACTCCCAGCAAACACGACATCCAATGGCATAAGCCTCTCTATCCACTCCCCTCAAATACCACCACATTAACACAAGCACCCTCTACCCACTCCCCACCACCCAATTTCCATACACTTAGTTAGACACTTAACTTCTTCCCGGCTGGTCAGTTCCGATGCACCCTTTAAACCAACCTGCTTTCCAACAGCTGGTGTAGTAAAAAGAGGAAGCAGCCTCCCTGAGCTTGGGGTTACACTGTGCTATGTTCTGTAGCGGCTCTTTCACTACAGGCTTCAAGCAGCTCCAGCTGCTTTCCAAGTTTGTCAGAGTGAATAAGAGAACCTTAAATTCTTGTAATTCTAACAGCCTAGGACATATCAACACTGAGAGGAAGCTATGGCTCAATATTGCTATTAAACACTGTAAGCTTCAACCCACCATCAGCATTGAAAGTGGCAATTCATATTGCCATGGATTCACACAAGCTAGGATTTGAATCAGAAGAGAATAAAATAATGTTTTGTAACTCAGACACAGAAAAGGAACAAAATATGGGTGAGAGTGAGGAAGAAATAGTACAGCAACACATCCTTTGATTAAACCTTCCCTCACAGGCAAACAAACGAGATCCAATGGTATCATTTTAAAGGTCAGGGGAATATTTCCTGACCAATATTTATTTCTCAACTAACACCACTTAAAGAGGTTACCTGCTCGATATCACACTGTCATTTAGGACCTTGCGTTTATAAATTGGTTGCCACGTTTCCCACATTGCAACCATGACTACACTTGAAAAATACTTAATTGATTGAAGTGCACTGGGACATCTTGAGATTGTGAATGGTGCTACACAAATGTAATTCTTTCTTTTTTTTACATCAGTATTTTAAGACAGACAATTCCTCAGTGTTCTGGGTCCAAAAGTGCGCAGAATTTTAAAGTCACTGGGGTTTGCCTCGGTGAAGTAAACACAAAGCAAATATTTGATTGAAACTGTCAATTTAGCACAAAACCAAGGATTCACATGACACTAAAATGACACAGGGTTACAACACAAGCGCTAATTTGAGATAATTTTCCTGGAGTAATATATGGAGCCTTTATGGACACACTCCAGTTGAAAATGTGGAGTGTGCAAGCTAACAGAGAGGTGAGTACTGTAGAATGGTTCATGGATACAGGCAGAAGCTGCCCAGGCAAGGCACTGTATATCTTTGTGGTGGAGAAGCTCTAGAGGAGGAAGGATGTTCTGGCAGATATGGGGCAGCTAATGTGGCATGTATAGGAGGAGGCTGTCCATAAGCTGGCAGCTAACACTCCTGGTCCTGGGCCATAACTCCAATGCCACAATAAAGTTAACAACCTGGCATGGCAAGTAAATAGTCACTTCACAAATCCACTCCTCAATAACTGTACCATCTCCAGTATTATAAACTTAACACACTTCATCCAAAATCCCATCCTAGTAGACGTTGCAGATCCAGGAATGCAGCATAATAGTCTGTGCAATCCCAAGCACATTTCTTCAGAAGCTTGTTAGCTCAGTGAACTGCTCGCTTCGCCAAACTGTTTGACCGTAAGGGGCTGCTCATGATATCTGAGTTCTAAATGTGTGCAAAGTTGTGAAATTCAGCAGTGATGAATTAGACACATAGAAACTAGAAGCAGGAATAGGCCATTTGGCCCTCCGACCCTCCGAGCGTGCTCTGCCTTTCATCTAGATCATGGTCGATCATTGAGTTCAATATCCTGATCCCTCCTTTCTCCCTTATCTCTTGATCTCTTTAGCCCCAAGAGCTATAACTAATTTCTTCTTGAAATTGGGCAATGTTTTAGCTTCAACTACATTCAGTGATAGTGAATTCCACACATTCACTACCCTCTCGGTGAAGAAACTTCTCCTCACCTCAGTTCTAAAAGGTTTACCCCTCATCCTCAAACTATGACTCCTAGTTTTGATCTCCTCCACCATTGGGAACATTCGTTTTGAATCTACCCTATCTAACCCCATTAGAATTTTATAAAAGTTTCTCTGAGATCCCCTCCCACTCTTCTAAACTCCAGTAAATATGATCCTAAATGACTTAATCCCTTCTCATGTGACAGCCCTGCCATCCCAGGAATCAGCCTGGTAAACCTTCACTGGACTCCATTACAACAAGGACATCTTTCCTCAAATAAGGACATCAAAACAGCACAGAATACCCCAGGTGTGGCCTCACCAATTCTCTACACAATTGCAGCAAAACATTCCTATCCCTATTCTCAAATCCTCTTGCTATGATGGCCAACATATCATTTGCCCTATTTACTGCCTGCTACACCTGTAAGCATTGTCTGTTAGGAGTCTTTGTGGGACAAGGCAAATGTTTCTTAAGCTTGATGATTAATGTTTTACCCTTCATGTTTGACAGACGGTCGAGTTCAAACTACTTGGTATACAAATCAACTTTTTTTCCAGGTGCACCAGGACCCTGAATCTTACCAAGGCTCTCTGCAGCCTCAACTTGAACACATTAGAATGATGCTCCCTTGCAACACAGACTGGGGATCGTTCACCATTCTACTCAAAGATGTTAGCTGCTGTGAATGACCATGGGAGATCTGGGACCTCCTACAAAAGCAGCAGTTGACACTTCTGACAAGCGAATCTGTGCATAACAAGTCTTTGTGAAGGCTCTTGTTGGAGGTTCTGTCGCTTTAATGCTTTGGTTGACTAATGCTCTCAGAAAATCGAACATTGGCCATATTGCTGATGGCGGAGGGGGATTTGGATCTGCAGCAGTTAGCAAAGTGATTCAATTTCTTGCGTTTGTTACGTCTTTTACCATATTCATAGAATAGAAGAATAGAACTCCTACAGTAACGAGGCAACCGATCGACCTATCGAGTATGTGCTGACCACAACCCCACTCAGGCCATATCCTCATAATCCCAAACATTTACCCTGCTAATCTCCCTGTCACTAAAATCAATTTAGCGTGGCCAATCAACCTAACCCACATATCTTTACACTGTGTGAGGAAACCAGAGAACTCAAAGGAAATCCACGCAGACACGTGGAGAACGTGCAAGCTCCACACAGACAGTGACCCAAAGGTGGGATTGGCACTGTGAGGCAGCAGTGCCAACCACTGTGTCACTGTGCCACCCAAAATGAGCTGTTCTGTTCACTGGTTGCTGCAGTGGAGCAGGGCACTCCCCGTACTGTGAATACCTTGGTTTGCTGCCTAATATCATTGCTATGTTTTTCTGATTGTTTGTTTAACACACAGATATTCATGGCTGCTTGTAACATTAAGTCTTTTACTCACAGCAGCTGTTTATGGACTAAATCGCTGTATATTCCACAAACAACTCGATACCTGATCACCAAGAATTCTGAACTCTCATTTTTTTACCAATATTTTTAGGGTTGTATTGACTCAGCTGTCCTTTGGTTCATTGAATTGAACATATGCCTATCAAGGATTATGTTTATTACCAGGAGACAGATGTTTCTGAACTCTTTCAGGATTATCTTGGGGTCCACTTTTTCTTTGTCTGGGAAACAAGTGACTCAAATGTCTCGATGGTCTTGGTTTCCAGAGTTGAAAAATCTCCCTCCTTCACTGGACTCTTAAAGACAATGCGAACCTCTAACTATTTTATCTGGGAAGTACACTTCTGTTTTCAATTCTATCATTTTTGGATGCATGCAATGTTTGATTAGAATAGCGATAAACCTTTGCGAGGTGAGTGTATGAATAAATAATATGTCCTGTTTAAATCTATGAAAGTCTGCTTGTGATTTGAAATTGATCATGTAATAAAGTGGGGTGGAGTTTGGGAACACACTTGTCAAAATTAAACTGCACTGATTACCATGAGAAGAGAAAGAGAATCGGAGGTTTGAGTCTTTCTCACTCCTATGTCCATAATCCCACACACTGACATCCATACCTCCCACATTACTACATCCTTCACAGGTATCACTTACACATCAAACTTCCTCACATTAACAATAACGTATTTATGTAGCACTTTTAGCATAATGAAATGCCCCAAGGCACTTCTCAGCAGCGTTAAAATTGAAGTGAGATGTAGAAAGGGGATCCCAGAACTTGTGGTTCAGACAACCGAAGTAATGGTCATCATTGGTGGAAGCCAGAAATGAGAGGAACACAGATATATAGCAGCGATGTGGGTTGGAGGAGATTACAGAGAGGTGGTGGCAAGGCCATGGAAGGATTTGAAAATAAAGAGAAGAATTTTAAAATCAAGAAGTTGCTTGAATGGGAGCCAATGCATGTCAACAAGCACAGAGGTGACTGGGGAATGTAACTTACTGGGAGTTAAGACATGGGCAGTAGAGCTATGGAAGACGTAAAGTTTGCCAATGTGGGAGGTCAACCATGAGTGCATTGGAATGGTTAATTTTAGAGGTAACATTGTCACAAATGATCGTTACAGCAGCAGATGAATCTGATGAATAATGGGTGGCATGGTGGTACAATGGTTTGCACTACTGCCTCACAGCACCAGGGATCCAGGCCTGATTATGGCCTTGGATGATTATCTGAATGGAAGTTGCATGTTCTCCCCATGCCTGCGGGAGTTTCCTCTGCATGCTCAGGTTTCCTCCCACAGTCCAAAGATGTGAGAGTTAGGTGGATTGGACATGCTAAATTGCCCCTTGGTGTTCTAAGATGTGTAGGTTAAAAGGTTTAGCTATGATAAATGTGCAGGATTATGGGGACATGATTGAAGTGGGGGGAGGGGGTGCGGTGGTGGTTGGACGGGCCTAGGTGAGATGCTCTTTCAGAGAGTTGGTGCAGCCTCAAAGGGTCAAATGGCAGCCTCTGGCACTGTATGGGTTCTATAAGTCAGGCAATGTTGTAAAGTTGAAAACAAGTGGTCTTGGTGATGAAATGAATAAGGATTTTTAAAGCTTACTTCTGGATTAAATGTGACATCAAAATTACAAACACAATGGTTTAACCGCAAATTATAGCAGGAGAGGAATGAATAGGTAGCTAGGGAACATGTTTAGAATTGGAATCAAAACAATGACTTCAGTGTTTCCAATATCTAAATTGAGAACATCTTATTCACCCAGTAATCAATGTCAGATAAGAAGTGTTCGATAATTTCAGTAACGGTGCAGGAATCTAGAATAGCTAGAAAGAAAGAACTGGATAGCACTAATATACGCGTGCCTTTGGACAGTGTCACTGCAGGAGCAGCATGTAATTTTAATGCACACTGGGCAGACTGACAAAGGATCACACGATAAGACTTCAAGTCTTTTCCTAACAAACTAAAAAAAATTTGCTTATTTTGTAGGCAATTTACACCCTGAGCCAGAGAATGGTTTCCCCATTTAACTTTTAAAACAACTAAAAATTCTCCACCCACAGTTGTACCATACATGGTCTTCTAATCTTTTTCCTGGAACCTGTCCAAAGTTTTCTCAGACTCTGGTGGTTCCTTTTCCAACTAGGTATCTTCTAATCCCAGAAATGATGGGTGGCACGGTAGCACAGTGGTTAACACTGTTGCCTCACAGTGCCAGGGACTCGGGTTCAATTCCCGGCTAGGGTCACTTGCATGTGGAGTTTGCACGTTTTTCCCATGTCTGCATGAGTTTCCTCCAGGTGCTCCAGTTTCCTCCCACATTATGAAAGGTGTGCTGGTTAAGTGCATTGACCCAAACAAGCACTGAACTGTGGCGTCTAGGGGAATTTCACAGTAACTTCGTTGCAGTGTTAACGTAAGCCTTGCTTGTGACTAATAAGTAAAACTTCCATAGAAACATAGAAAATGGGATCAGGAGAGTGCCATTCTGCCCTTCGTTATGACCAAGGCTGATCACTATAATCAATAGCCTGTTCCTGCCTTTCCCACGTATATTTTGATATTCTTGCCCCAAAAGCTACATCTAACTCTTTTTTGAAAACAAACGTGTTGGCCTTAACAATTTCTGTGGTCAAGAAGCCCCCAGGTTCACCAATCACTGGGAAGAAATTTCTTCTCAATTCAGTCCTAAATAATTTACTCCATATTCGCAAATGGAGCCGTGGTCGTGATTCAATGGAAACATTCTTCCTGCATCCACCCTGCCTAGTCCTGTAAGAATTTTATAGGTTACTATGAGATTTCTTTCATTTTTCAAAACTCCAGTGTTTATAATTCTAACCAATTCAATCTATCCCAGTATAACAATTCTGCCATCCCAGGAATCATTCTGGTAAACCTTTGCAGCACTCCCTCCATAGCAAGAACATAAGAAGAATTCCTCAGGTAAGACCAAAATTGCACAAAACTTTCAGGTGCGGTCTCATCAAGGCTCTGTATAACTATAGCAAGAAATCCCTATCTTTATACTTGAATCATCTCACTATGAAGGCCAACAAACTATTTTTGTCTTCTTTACCACCTGCTGTACCTGCATGTGTACCTTTAGTGGTGACTGGTGTACAAGGATATCAAGGTTTGTTGCACATTCCTCTCTCTCAATTTATAGCTATTCAGATAATAATCTATCTTCCTCTTTTTGCTACCAAAGTGGATAACCTCACATTTATCCACATTAAACTGCCTCTGCCATGTATTTGCCCACTCATTCAACTTATCCAAATCAACTGAAGCAACTCTGCATCCTCCTCACAGCTTGCACTCCCACCCAGCTTTGTGTCATCTCCACATTTACATTGATGTTACATTTAGTTCCCTCACCTGAATCATTATTACATATTTTGAAAGCTGTGATCTAGGCACTGATCCCTGCAGTATTCCACCGGTCACTGCCTGCCACTTAAAAGATGACCCGTTTATTTCTACTGTTTCCTGTCTGCCAACCAATTTTCTATTCAACTCAATGCACAACCCCTAATTCCATGTGCTTTAATTTTACACACTAATCTCTTGTGTAGGACCTTGTCAAAAGTCTTCTTAAAGTACAAATAAATCACACCCCCCTCAATAACCCTAACAGTTACATCCTTGTATAATTCTAAGAATTTTAGTGAGGCATTTGACAAGGTCCCTCATGACAGGCTGGTGCAAAAGAGTAAATCTCACTGGATCGGGGTGAACTAGCTAGATGTAGTCAGAACTGGCTTGGCCATAAAAGATAGAGGTAGCGGTGGAAGAGTATTTTTCTAAATGGAGGTCTGTAACTAGTGGTGTTCCTCAGGAATCAGTACTGAGACCTCTACCATTTGTAATATACATAAATGACTTGGAAGAAAAAGTAGCCAGTCTGATTAGCAAGTTTGAGGATGATACTAAGATTGGCAGAGTTGTGAATAGTGATGAAGATTGTCAGAGAATATAACAGGATATAAGTAGACTGAAAAATTGAACAAGAAATGGCAGATGGTATTTAACCTGGATAAATGTGAAGTGATGCATTTTGGTAGATCCAATTCAGCTATAAAGTAAATGGCAGAACAATCAGGAGCATAAACACACTGAGATCTGAGAGTACAGATCCACTGATCCTTAAAAGTGGTAGCACAGATACTTGCCTTCATTGGCATTGAGTATAAAAGTTGGCAAATTATGTTACAGTTGTATAAAATTTTGGTTAGGCCACATTTGGAATACTGTATCCAATTCTGGTGACTACACTACCAGAAGGATGTGCAGGCTTTGGAAAGAGTGCAGAGAAAGTTTACCAGGGCGTTGCTTGGTACGAGCTTATTAGCTACGAGGAGAAATTGAACAAACTGAAATTGTTCTCCCTGGAAACATGGAAGCTGAGGACGTCCTGATAAAAGTTTATGAAATTATAAGAAGTATAGTTGGAATGAACAGTCGGAAGCTTTTTCCCGGGGCAGAAATGATAATTACAAGGGGGGCACAGGTTCAAGATAAGTGGGGAAAGGTTCAATGGAGATGTACTGAGGACGATTTTTTACACAGAAGGTGGTGGGGGTCTGAAATGCATTGCCAAGTGAGGTGATTGAGACAGTTATATTAACCATATTCAAGACTCATCTTGATAGGCATATGAACCAACAGGGAATAGAGGGATATAAGCAGTTAGTTTAGATAGGTAAACATGATCAATGCAGGCTTGAAGGGCTGAAAGGCCTGTTTCTGTGCTGCATTGTTCTTTGTTCCCAATATTCTCCAATCCATCACAGCCAACTCATGCCTGATATCATCATAGTTTCTTTAATTTAGATTTTAGATTCTAGTTTCAGAATCATCTATGTCACTCTCCACCTTGATGGAGAATTCTATCATATTATGGTCACTCATCCATAAGGGGCCTCACACAACTAGATTACAAATTGTTGGTTGGTGCTGCTGCCTCACAACGCCAGGGACCCAGGTTCAATTTCAGCCTTGAGTGAATCCCTCTGTGTAGTTTATATGTTCTTCCCATGTCTGCGTGGGTTTCCTCCAGATGCATCGGTTTCCTCCCACAGTCCAAAGGTGTGCAGGTTAAGTGGATTGGCCATGATAAATTGCCCTAGCATGTCTAAGGATGTGTAGGTTAGGGGGATTAGCAGGGTAAATATGTGGGGTTGAGAGGATAAGGCGGGGATGGGCAAGGTGTTCTGATGGAGAATCAGTGCAGACTCGATGGGCCAAATAGCCTCCCTCTGCACTGTAGGGAGTCTATGATTATACAACCCAGTCTAGGATGGCCTGTTCTCTAGTTGGTTTCTAAGCATATTGGTCCAGGAAACCATCCCACATTCATTCCAGGAATTCCTCCACAATGGCTCTTTTACTAATTTGATTAGCCGAATCTATATGCTGATTAAAGTTTCTCATAACTACGGATGTTCCATTGTTACATATATTTCTAATTTCCTGTTTAATGCCATCCTCAACAATACCATTATCTTTTAGGGATTTATATACAACTGCTTTACCTCTTGGTGTTTCTTAGCTCTGCCCATAGATTCTACATCTGAGGTAACATCCTTCTCATGAGTGCATTAATTCTCCCTTAACCAGCGATGCACCCCTAACATCTTTTCCTTTTTGCCTGTTCTCCCTAAATACAGAATACCCCTGAATGTTGAGTTACCCCATAACCACGTCTCTATAATCCTAACTATATCAAACCCATTTACATGATTAGTTCATCCACTTTATTGCAAATGCTCCATGCATTAAGGCACAAAGCTTCATGGCTGGTCTTTTTAACATCCCTTGTCCCATTCCCATCATTTTTCATGTGGCCCTGTTTGATTCTGGGCCTTGATTTCTCTGTCAATCACTTTTCTTACTTCCTTTCTCTCTTTTGTTTATATCCTTGTTTTCTCCTCCTCTGACTCCTTGCATAGTTTCCCATCCCCTTGTCATTTTAGTTTAAACTCACCCCAATCATTCTAGTAAACATTCCCCTTAGGACATCAGCTCCAATTCCTGCCCAAGTACAAATCATCAAAACTGCATTGGCCCCACCTTCTCCAAAATTGGTCCCATGCCTCATGAATCTGAAACCTTCTCCCTTGCACCATCTCTTCAGCCATGTATTCATCTGATATATCCTGATGCTTCTACTCTGACTAGCATGTGGCACTTGTAATAACCCTGAGATCGCCATCCTTGAGATATTATTTTTCAACTTGCTTCTTAGCTCAATATAGTCTTTTTAGGACCTGAACTCTTTTATTACCAATAGTTCCTGTGCCAATCTGTACCATGACCCTGTTCCTTATACTACAATGACTTTTTATGAACTTTTCCTTCTATAAACCTCAGTACAATGGCTTGTGAATCGCTTGGGCCTTGTATCCAGACAGAAATGCAAATTTGCTAACATCTAAATCCCCAACTCTATACTAGCTTGGAATTTAAAAATAAGTTCAAAGTATAACCTTTTAAAAAGGCTGACATTCCTAACACTCCTTGAGAGACTTGGTGACTAACAGTCTGTCCACAGACAGCATAAATATTCTTGACAGTATCTACAGATGTGAACTTTAGCACCTTCTTCACAATAAATCAACTTGTGTCCTTTAACATTTAATAACTAAGCTATCCAGGCTTATTGCAATGCAGAATTCAGAGTAGGTCACATGACCCCTTCCATTCCACTTTAAATTAAAGTAGTCCCAAATTATAATTTTAGAAACTTTATATTTGTAACAATGAAACAAGGAAGGGGTTATTCATAGATCCTTGCGGGGCAGTAAAGACAGCAGTATAGGAACAGGAAAAGAAGTCACTGCAAGTGATTTGGCTAGCTGCAATTATTTTTAAAGTTTATTTACTAGTGTCATAAGTAGTCTTACATTAACATTGCAACGAAGTTACTATGAAAATCCTCTAGTTGCCATGCTCCAGCACCTGTTTGGGCGACGGAGAATTAAGCACGGCCAATGCATCTAACCAGCATGTCTTGTGGGAGAAAATGGGAGCACCTGGAGGAAACCCATGCAGACACAGGGAGAATGTGCAAACTGCACACAACAGTAGATTGAACCTGGGTCCCTGGCTCTGTGAGGCAGCTGTGCTAACCATTAATTGGATAGATAAGAATGGAACTAGGTGAAAACAGTCTCCCCTAGCTGGATGACCAAAGGAAGGCACTGGAGGAGATCTTATGGTCAACCTTTAAAAAGGTTGCAGGCAGATTGAGGAGGACCAGGAGAGAATATTAATTTTTTGCGACTATTGTGACTTGATTCAGGGCTTGAAACTATCCTCTCTAAGGAAACTGGCTATTTTCAGCCAATTGTCATTGTAGCCTGTACCTGATGACCACAGCTTTTCTGCAGAATCTGTAGTTAATAATCACTGTAACGGAAACCCAAACAGCTTTCATTTCACAATCTACATCCTCCATGGAATGGAAAAACTCTGTAATGGAAACACAAGCTGATATGATGGTGACACAGTTCAATGGGACCTGAATAGTGTTTTCAATACCCAGTGATCTCACCTGTAGCTAACCACTAGGTTAGTCAATAGAGGCTCTGAAATAAAAACATGACAATCTACCATTGCCTTTGCAATTGCCCATCAGCATAGCAGCCCAGATGGCTGAAACCTGTGCTGAGTTGACACAGTCTAAGGTGGGATCATCACAGTCTATACTTCTAAGAGGGCATTTCAGAATGCCATTGGAATTGTCCCCTTTGGAACTTTAGCTTCATCCTCTGCTGCCAACTAGTTGCACTTTATAAAAGTTCTAAGGTAGCAGGAACATTTAGAGGATGACCACAATGTGTGAATACTGTTAATATTATTTGGTTTGCATTATTTGCTCTGGCTACTCAAAGACTGATAATGATGAAGTAGTGATAGAATTATTTCTTGTTATTGTCTTCATAGGAACAAAGTCAGTACAGCTGAAGGACTAATTTGACAGATTCCGAGTTGTGCAAGGTAAAACATGTGACATCAGTGCTTTGGAATTTAATAGTGGATAACATCTCTGCAAAATGTTCATGACAAGCATCTCTTGCAAGTGCAGAGTGACTGCCTGCAACTCTCTGGTCACCAACCTCACCTTCCTCCTCCATAGTTCTTGTGATTGATCCAGTGGTACAATTGCTGGTGGAAAGGTCTGATCTCTCAGATCCTCAGGCTATAGAGCACACAGCAAGTCACCACAAGTCTGCAGACCTTCTTTGTCAAGTGCCACAGTGACCATTAGGATATCTAAATCTCTGCTTAAGGATCCCAATGGTGTGTTATCACTATCAATGATATTCCTGATGGTTCTTATTGTTTGAATTCTCAATCGCTGTCCGGAGTTTCTTTGAAACCATGAGCCACTGAATCAGAGAGGATCGCTTGCCATCTAATAGCCAGCCATGCATGATACACTGAGAGTCAGAGGCATGTGGTAGAGATGACGGTCTTGTTATAATCACATTGTGGTAGCTCCCTGGATGATACACTGTCAGTATTCACATGTGAGCTATACATTGAGGAATTCTTTCTTGTTCCAGAAGAGAAGTTTAAACTAGGAGCTTACACTGGCAGGTGTATAGTCAATGATTGCCAGGACCATGAAGAATATTGGTGAATCCCAATGCTCTTTGCTTTTGGTCCTCTATGGCAAAAGAAATTATATATATTCATTTCCCAGCGTGTAACAAGCTGCAAAGACCTTTCTTATGGAGATGGGCACAGAGGATTATGATATGTGACTGATAATACTGAAACAGGTGTTAAGTGCCACTGTGTCCATGCCTCTTACAGGCAGTGCAGTCCTAGCTCTGCTATGCAATCTGAGGCTTTGTTGATCAATTTCCTGATGTACATGTCTTAGCTCACATGAATGTAGAGGTAATGCTTAGTGACAATTTTGCACTGGTTGGATCTCCTTCTGAGAGGCTTTCTTGATTCCCTCTGCAGCAACAGCTCTTGGTGCACTAATTGGCCTCATTTCTTCCTCCTACCAAGACAAACCACCAGAAGATGTCCAAGTGCTCGGTTTCTCTTGGTGACTCTTATAAGATAGAATAGTGCTCTTTATGGATGAGATCCAATGAAAATTCCCAAGAATTAGTATGTTGAAGAAGTCTTGTCAAAGTGCCCCAGAATTCTCCTGATATATATTAAATGTCTTCTTCTTCAAAAATGAAATCAATCTTCAACAAGTGGATAGTAATCGTTGAGCATGGCTTTAAGTGGGACTCAACAATTTGTTTATTCCTTCTGAGCTGGACCCTGCTATAAGCTGTTAACTGACATGCAACTTACCAAATTGCTGTGCAAACTCTTTAAAGAAGGATAGCAAGCAACTTAATTGTGAACCAGCCCCTTACTGATCCGCTGGACAGTCATTTACAGTTTCCAGTTCAATTACTTTGCCAAGATAGCAACTAAAGATGGGCTAAACCAGTGCTGTAATTTAACATCCCAATCTTGTCCACCTCACAAGTTTACGTAGCACCCAAAGTATCTAGGAAAATCACTCCACTATTTTAATTTAGGGTAATCTGAATAAATTCCTTCATTAGGTTGTATTATTCATTTTCTTCCACTGCCCTCACCTTTTAATATATTTGTTGCTAAAATTTTGGGATTGCACAAAATATATTTTCAACATGCTTAGAAAAGCTGGGATTGTTTACTTTCTTGGAAAAGATGCAAATTTCATGAATTTGCTAAAATTGCATGGAATTATGTTAGATGTGCTGCACAGAAACAGAGCACTTAACTCAAGCAGCTCCCAGGCCAATCTCATCTTGCCCACCCATCACAAAGCGGTATCTTATTTTCGCTACTTCTTGGGTATTATGCATCAGTAGAAGTGAGAGCTTGGTCCAGCTGAGAATTGCTGTTCATCTTGATTTCCTGACAAGGAAATTGGACCCCCTTAGACACATTTCTCTAGCACAGAAATACAAGGAATAGGTGCCAAATTTATGGGGTTATATCTTGCACCCAACCAGCTTGTGAAATACATCTGACTCAATGGGCCAAAGGGACTTTTCTGCATTGTACGACTCTATGATTATGATTCTATGACAGAAGATAGAAGGTCAAGCAATGGGGAAGCTGGCCAGGAGAGAATATGGGTGCCAAAGGGGAGGAATTCAGATCAACAAGGGGGCAACTATTGAAGAGCAGACATTGGAACTAAAGAAAAGGCAAGGAAATTAGAGTCTATGGCCAGCAGAATAGTCTGAGACCCGAGTTCACAGAGGTTCCCAAAAAAGTATGACTGTTGGCTTAACAGACTGAACATTTTAACAGATTTCAGCCCATAACGTTCTCCTGAACTTACAATTTTGAGAAACTTCCTGCAGTCCTCAGAAAATATGGAAACTCACTGTATAATAACTGTCATAATTAGAAGTAGTTAAGAAAATCTGAATGTACAGATTTCATGCAGAAACTTCAAACACAAGCTGAAACGTGAACTTTCAACTTTTCATGATGTAATCCCCAAAGCAAATTTGATACATACTATATATTAACTGATGTTCTGAAATTAGTTATAATAGCACTGTCAAATCAGATACAACTGGAGAGCAATAACATATTCTAACTGGTCACAGCAGTCACAATTGCTTTGTTTAAATTATACTAAGAATCAAAACAATTATTATTCATATATAAAAAATTGCAAGTTCTCAAAAGGATTGTAATATTCATGTTTGAATGATACTCTGGACTTTAACATTTAAATGCAATATTTTGGTAAGAACTAATTATTGTTCACATCTATTTGTAAGAGAAAGGTTGATATTAAATTGGTTTAACCTTTTCTTAAAGCAGAAAGAATTTGCATTTATATATCTCCTTTCACAACCTCGCAGCCAATTAAGTACTTCTGAAGTGGAGTCAAAGTTATACTGAAAGCAAAATGCAACAGTCAATTTGTAGACACAATAAAACCTCACAAATGGCAACAAAATAAATAACCAGCTAGTCTTTTGTTAAGTAGGTGATGTTAAGGAATCTTTTGTATTCAGCTGAGGGGGGCAGACAGGGCTTCGATTTAACAAATCGCTCCAAAAATGGAACCATTCACAGTGCAGGATTCCCATTCCCACTTGAGCTTTATCCACTCTGTTGTGTTAATTATAAAATGTACAAGTTAATCAAATACTTAGTAAAGATAGATAGTTGCTGTACCATTTAATATGCAGGGATTTATTTATTTTGCTGTAATGATTAAGGAAACCATTGCTTATATTTTTTTCCAGGAAGCAATTAACATTTAGCTGATTTTGGGCAGATCTTTTACAAATCGTTTTCAAACTTCCTTAACTGAAGATGCACACATTTCCTCCATTCTTCTAGCCTTTGCAACAGTATAATGTCTGACATTGATCAAGAACAATACTACAGTAAATTATTCCTACCATATCATTTCTCAGAGTAAGCACAACATGCACTGTTTCATTAGGAACACATCATAAGAAAAAGTATATTATTCTGCTGCTGTGTATGTGCCTTTAAGGCAGTGACCTCTAATTGCTGTTCACAAAATAAGGTCCAAAGTTTAATTTCTTTTCACTTTAAAGTCATAAATTGGTTTTTGTTTCCAGATTTCATGAAGTAACTCAATTGCAGCACTTTTGGTCCTTGTATCAGATTAATGTCCTATTTTGAATTTCACCTTGAGTGAGTTTTAGAGGGATTGGAGGGACTGAAAGAGGTTAGAGACAGAAAGAGGAGAGATCTTAAAAGGGCTTTCATTCAAAGATGCAAAATTTTAATTCAAGGGGGAGGTCTATGTGGACAGGTGAATTGAACTTGATGTATGATAGGATATGAAGCTGAAGGTTACAGGATGAAGAGTGGGAGGTTGACCATGTTTAGCTAAAGATATTGCAGCTCTGCTGAGAGAGGGACAAGTAGGCTGATAAGACAGAGAGAGTTAGTGAACAAAGTAAAGTTGGATGTCCATTAAAGCTGCACCATGCTGGCAAATAACGTTACCTATGGACAGCATGTAAGATGAGTAAAAGGGGCGGGGGGGGGCAAAAGTAGTTCAAAGGGGGACTCTGGAGATAATGGTGTGGGGATGCATTGTGAAAAGTAAGCCACTGCTGGTCTTTCTTTGGCTATGTTTGGACAGACATGAGTGAAACCCAGCAAGGGTCATCCTGCTTTGCTGGAGGTAGATGGCAGGGCCACGTAGATAAAGCTTGCAAAGGGGCCAGAAAGATGGTGGAAGGATAACGTACCTTAGGCAATCTCTCTCTCCCAATGTGCAAAATAAATTCTTTCCACATCAGTAACATAAATAGAATCAGCAGGTTGTGAACAGCACTATGTATACACAATGTCAGCTGAATACATCTTTATGGTTCCATATAAAAGAAAATACTGATCAAAAGTACCAGTTCCTAGGCTGCCACCAATGAACAATTGTGAAATATAAAACTGGGTAACAAGGGTGACTAAGAAACCCTAACAAAAAGTGTTTCTTTTACTAGGTTAGGATAATGTGACAATTCAGCAGAATACATTTTTTCTTTAAGAAACACTCAGATATTGGCAAAAGGACAATGCAGGTCAACAATAAGCTCATTGAAAACTTTACAGCTATTCAGATGTGCTTACATTCAGACCTTTCAGTCTGCATATGTCAGGAGTGGAACTGCATCATTTTCAGCTTTCTTGCCAGAATATTTGCAACTATGTGCCAAAACTAACAGAACCACTTGGAACAGTTAAAGAACCTTATCGTTTCTAAATACCCGATGTTATGTGCTGTGTCTCAAATTCACACAGGACAAAATGTCCATTATATCGTTGTCAATAAAACAGGAACGCAATGCAAGTCAAAATCATGCAAAGTCAAAATATTATTACATGAACACAACTAGACTGCAACAGACCTTGTTGAAAAACGGGATGGTGAAAGGCAGGGAGAGGAAGTTTTTCTGTTGTCCAAGGTTCAGAGAAATAGGCCTGAAGCCAGGTCATACAGTATTTCAATGATGCTGTCATTTCCTCTTGGCTTTCACATACCTCACAAGTAAATGAGGCCACTCTTGTCCTGCAGAATTAAATGATAACATTTCTTCAGTAAGTTTGGCATTTGTGAACTTTAAAATGGCTTCAACTGCATGGAAACAATCTTTTGTTAGTTTTCAATTTGACAACCAAATCTGAAGAGCAGTCTTCAAAATTGCAGATGAATAATAGTTCCCTAATGATTAAAAAAACAATTACAACATACCGAGCATTCTGGTGAAAATTGATTCAAATGCTCGCTGCCTTATATTTTCTCTTAATTTTTTTTCTATCAATGAACCCTGAGAGATTTGAACACAATTCATAATTTATGAAGACCAACTTACAATACTTGACTGTTGATTAATATGAAAGTTTATTTTCTATACCGCAGCAACAGTGTTTGCATTCAACATGTCAAGTTACTTGTTCAGCGAAAGATAATTATTTATAGACATAGCTCCTTGGAACCATAATAAATCATCCACATACATCTACTTCCAGGCATGGCCTCAAAATGAAGTTGGAATGGATAATTTTAACATGCCGTGAACGCTTTTGAATGCGGTTCTAAGTATTGCAAATCTGTTTGTGATTTTCCTTTACCTCTTTCAATCCGCATCAGATTCACAACGCTGGTTAAAATTTTCTGCTATATAAAGAAATATACCAAAAAAACGTATTTTCTTCTGTCTGATGATCTGTCCCAATTCAGCATTTTCTTCACGAAGTCTACAATATATTTACAGTTCAAGAATATTTACTATGAAAATAATCAGATCAGAGAAAATGTGTTTCCTGTGATTAAGTGACACCAAAACCCGTGTTTAATCAAGAAGCACAGTGACTTCCTATTGATGACATTACCTCACTAATTCCTGGCAGAATATGGAGAAAGATATTAAGGCAAAAAAAAATCATTGCTTACAATCACAGCTGTGGAATGTTTAAGTTGATATCACCAGCTCCTGCCCCCCCCCCCCCCACCTCCACATTCCCTCCCCCCACCATTCCTCTCCCCATGTGCTTATGATAAGCCCTCCTTTAAAGCAGAGGTCAAGCTAATTTGTACCGGTGTGCTTGGAATTAATGTGAACCACTTTTATTATTTGTTCGATTTACATGGCAGCTTAACTGTCATTTTCACAAAGAAGTTTTCAATTTGTATTAAATGGACACATTGCATGAAGTAATATAAAACACAGTACTTGATCTTTATGTCACACCACAAGACACTATGGGACATCATGGAGATTCTGAGTTCACTTCACTTACACCCATCTGCATGGGTGAACAACAAAATGAATTTAGATAGAATTACATTAAACCCACCTCAGGAAATGGTATGTTTTTAACTCGGATTTAATCAGAATTAAGCACCATTTACATAGTACATTTAGATTGGAATTAAGGGCTGATTTAGATCAAATTAGAATTAAAAACCTCCATGTAAACAGGGTTTTGTATCAAGCTGTGTCATGTCATTGATTAACTTAATAAATCTCAGGCAGCACAAGGCAATAAAAAGCCTACTATTGGAGTGCTACCTGGTTTCTTCCACATCACTGTTCCTCATGTTAATAACAATAAGTTTTTGTCCACACAGTTATATTTTGGTGAGTCAGAACTTTGATTCGGTTGCACATCAATGTGGTTTACACAAACTCTTAATTCTCTTAATTTGAGACTAGGTACCTCAAATAGGAACATAAGCACTTTCAATCTAACAGATAAGATAGCATTAGAACTGTTACATCGTGCTGACATGTACTTGCTTTGCTCATTGCTATGTAACAGAAATATGTCAACTGCAAAAAAATGCAATCCAAACAAATCCAGTTAAGAAAAATAATAAGAACTTTTTTTTCTCATTCTTTCAGACTAGTTATAAGTTGACATTTGCTTTCAGAAACAAAAGGAATAGAATTTAACAAATCTTTAATCAACTTCTTAGAGGACATTACTCTATTGCACCCACCACATTCAATTTCTTATTAGTAGCCAGAAAAGCGTAGAGAAGTTCACAGGACCCCAAGTTCAAAATCTTTCAGAAATTCTGGGGATTGCATGAGCAGAAGTTCGCTCAAGCAACCTTCCTCTAAATATGTGTATTATTGGTATACTGAGTGCATACTAGGCATAGGTGAATTGTGATGCAAATCCATTAACTTGTGCCTTATATCATTAATAAATAATCTCAACAGTCTTAAGTGCTGCTTTTTTTCTGTAAATTGGTTTATACAATTTTATAAACAATATAAATTTATCTGTTACAAACCATAACTGATATTTCATTTTATTTGCATACAACACCAACTGTCGGCAGTGTCGTGACTGGCTGAAGAAAACAGATTACGCAGCTGTTAAAAAATGTACAACTTCCTACTGGTGTCTTGTCATTGCCATTACTTGGTACCACAGCTGGAGTATGTTAAAAGGTTCATTTAACAAGGAAGAATACATTTTGGAGACTTAAATATATTTACATAAGCATACTGACCAGATGTCAATGCATAATACTTAAAGAACTATTAAATAAACAGTCGCTATAATTGTACAAAATTGGCAGAGTTCTTTTAGAAATGTATTAAAATGTATTCTCTGGCACAGGAACATTTAAGTATATAAAATCAAAATCTAGTCATGCTTACTAACATTTGTTTTTATTTGTTAAACAAACAATTTAAAACCACTATCTTTTCAACATAGCTAGTTTCAATAATGAGACTAAAACTCGTGTCCTTTAATTCTAATATTGTGAAGGTTCTGAAATCCAGTGGGGGCAGTTTTGTATTCAGCACCCACTTGGAACTTGAAATTCAAGCATATGTACCTCAGGCCTCACTTGGTATGGTTAGCTTAGATAGCTGTCACTAACACCTAGGGGTTTATTAATAGGCAGAAATTAATTGTATGTAGACTGAATTAATGAGATGGAAAAACATGCATATTTCAGCTAATGCTGAGGGGAATGGCCTCTGTTGAAGCATCCTTAATGAAGTAGTCTGTCTAAAGCAATGATGTGCAGAACAGAACCCAGTGAATTAAAGTGCTCGGCTGATCATGTAGGTTGCAACTACTGTAAAAACTGCTGTGAAATGTAAACACCAGACAATGGTTTTAAGCACAAAGTTGACCCCTGTTGCGCATTCTGCAGCCTGCTATCTACAGATTTATAAATAAATGATTAGATGTAAAATCTCTGGAGGATTTTTCTTTTCCACAGCAATTACAGGAGCAGATTATTACCATTCAAGTGCAGTTCCAGTTAAAGTTCATTGACTGGCAGGAATCATTCATTTCTGTCCTTCTGCCTTAAGTCGCTGTGACAGGGAAACTTACAGCTAAGCATGTAGTAAATAAACTGTAACAAGACAACTCAATACAAACATATACTGTGCATATGTTGGTTTTGGGAAAAACAACATTAACAAAATCAACAGACTAAATTAGCAAAATAAATTCCTTTTTAGTGTGCTCTTTCAACCAGGGCATTCATTCTATTGTCACCTTCGCGTGGGTGTCATACTTTTAATAGTGCAATGATGTGTAAAATACTACAACTCGGACAATTTCAGATAAATGAATGCCTTAGATTTATATTATCCAATAAGATTACAAATATTCAGTGACTCTAACTAGTTCTTAGAATTAATGACAGGATGCGCATTTTATGTGATAGTCATCTCCGAGTGACTACAAGCATTCCATAATCATTTACAACCAGTAACATGCCTATTATTATGATCATGTTGAATGCTGCTTGTCTGCTGTGGTTAGAAATTACACGTTCTGGAAAAGGCCATGTGCATGTGTATGAAGTAGAATTCTCCTCCCGCCATGACACTTCCTTTGGGAACTCTACAAAAAGGTTGTATAAACAGAAAGGGGGAAGGTACTTCTCAAGCAGGAATGTTGTAATGAATCCCTGTTTGTGAGGGATAATTAGAAAGCATTTTAAAAGGGCCACACATATAAATATTTGTGCATGTGTATGCACTTTGTAAGTATGGACAGGAAATGCACGATATGTGCACTGCAGTGGAGAAATAGATCTCAAAATCCTTCCACGATGACTTGATAGTATGAACTATATGATAAATGAAATTATGAGTAAGTCACACAGTGATCTAGGAATATTATCTAAATATTATAATGGTTCTTTATCGATTCTGCTTATGTGAAAAAGTTTCAATGTGATGAGGACCTGGATAGTAATCCTCAAATTATAACCAAGATTATTTAGCCAAAATTAATCAGTAGTCCTTCCTGGTCATACATGCTCAGCCTCGCTAACTCAATGCAACACACTTAATGCAACAAACTAGAACCAGAGTTAGACTGCACTCCATGTGTACTTCAGCAAAAAAAAATTCAGTGCATGGAATTTGCATGCCAGTTGAGTTTTACTAAAAGAGCTAATTGTCCGAACAGCTCTTGACCATATTAAATCATGAAGATGGTCCACCTGAATAAGACAGATATTAGTCTCAGTCAGTAACTTTTGAAATTCCAAGCAATGGTAGACAGCTCCTTAAACTGCTCTTACATTTTGGCCAAGATTTGGTTTGCCACTGCAAAATCATCTTTTCCAACTGGACTACCTTTACATATTTAAAGTTAGCAACCTCAAACTAAAGTCACACTGTTATTCCATGATTCAACAGAATGCAAAAACCACATTGCTTAAAGCAAGGAGTACAGTCCAACTACTTTAATATATAGTTGCTGGTAGAGCTTTTGAGGTTCTATGGAAATCCACTGCTTTCCTTTTTGATCTCAAGTTTTTTGCCTGTTTGTTTTCTGTCCCTGTAGAGCTACTGATTAACAATTACCATAACTGAATTAAAAAGAGCTTTTTATTGTACTCCCAAAGTCATTCTGAATAGATGGAAAATATTACAAACAGGTCAGAAGTTCAATGAACTGAAACTGCAATTAGAGTTTATTTACAAATTCGGGAAAACTTAGAGCAAATTTGTCTAACATCGAAGGATAAAAAAAGATAAATATCATAAATTTCTTCAGGTGTCATTTCATAAGATTTCATCAGACTATTTCTTCACCAGTAATTAGAATGATCTCTTGGGAAAATAATTTAAAAATCCTTAATGTTTTGATAATAGACCAGACATCTTGTGCTTCAAATAGGAAAAGAAAGAATAGAGGAGTAGGCCATTTGGTCCCTTGGGCCTGCTTCACTATTTAATGTGACCATGGCCAATCCTCTATCTCAATACAATATTCCTACTCCCAACCCATACCCCTTAATTCCTTGAGAGTTTATTTTCTTCTTGAAATTATTCAGTGATTTGGCCTCCACAGCCTTCTGTGGGAGGGAGTTCCACAGGTTCACTAATCTGAGTTGAGAAATCTCTCCTCATCTTGGTCCTAAATAGTCTGCTCCATGTCCTACAATGTGACCCCTTGTTCTAGACCTGCCAGGCAGAGGAAACAATATCCCTACGTCTTTTTATTATCGTCACATGTATTAACAGTGAAAAGTTTTGTTTCTTGCGCACTTTCCAGCCAAAACACACCGTCCACTGAGAAGGAAACATGAGTACAGAATGTAGTGTTACTGTCATAGTTAAAGTGTAGAGAAAGATCAACTTGATGCAAGGTAAGTCCATTCAAAAGTCTGACAGCAGCAGGGAAGAAGTGTTCTTGAGTTGGTTGTTACGTGACCTCAGACTTTTGTATCTTTTTCCTGAAGGAAGGAGATGGATGAGAGAATGTTTGGGGTGCATGGGGTCCTTAATTATGCTGGCTGCTTTGCCAAGGCAGTGGGAAGTGTAGACAGAGTCAATAGATGGGAGGCTGGTCTGTCAGACCTCTCAGAATGGTATGTGTTTCAAACGAATCCCTTCTCATTCTTCTAAATTCCAGTGATTATAGGCCCAGTCAACCTAACCTCTCCTCATATAATAATCTTGCCATCCTAGGAATCATTGGTGAATCTTCATTGCACTCTCTCTACGGCAAGTATATCCTTTCTTAAGTAAGGAGACTAAAGCTGTACATATACTCCAAGCAGGTCTCAGCAAGGCCCTGTACAGCTGAAGCAAGTAAAAGGTCTCACAACACCAGGTTAAAGTCGAACCAGTTTATTTGATAGTAATCCCACAAGCTTTCGGAAACGGTGTTCCTTGTCAGGTGTGTGCAAAGTTCTGATCAGAGAAGGGCATATAAAGTCACACACAGTTTACAGAATACTGATTAGAATGCAAGTCTTTACAGCTAACCTGCTATTCAAGTCTTAAAGTCGCAAACAATGTGAGTGGAGATGGCATTAGCATAGGTTAATGTGTACTGTCTCCAGACAGGATAGTAAGTGAGATTTTACAAGCTCAGGCAAGTCATGAGGGTTATAGATAGTGCGATATGAACCCAAGATCCTGGTTGAGGCTGTCAAAGAACACATTCCTTGAGGGCGAAGGAACACTGTTTCCGAAAGCTTGTGAGAGTACTACCAAGTAAATTGGTTGGACTTCAACCTGGTGTTGTGAGATTTCTGACTGTGTTTACCCCAGTCCAATGGTGGCATCTCTACATCAGCTGAAGCAAGACATCCTTGTCCCTGCATTCAAATCCTCTGGCAACGAAGGCCAAAGTACCAATCATAAAAAATGAATAAGTCAAATGCCTTGTTGTCAATGACAGTTACTCTTGCTAGCAATAAGTTCTCTCAGTGATTCATTCCTGCATTGGTAATGAATCACTGGAGGTTGTTGATAGATTTACATATCTAGATTTCAGAATCACCAACAATTATTGCCCGATGCTGAAATTGCCACGTGCACATGGCAAAAACTGCAGCTGTGTCGAAGCAGAGAAGGAGTGTGTGAAATAACAGCAATGTGATTGAGAACATCAAACTGTTAAGTTATCAAGTCTACATCCCTTAGCGCAGTCCTTTCCAATGGTGATAACATGATAAAATATGCCAGAGCTGAAAAAAGGCCGAACAGTTTCCTTGTTCACTGTCTCAGACATGTTCTCAGCATCTCTTGGCAGGCCAAGGTCGCCCAACAGTAGTCCTGCTGCTTTTGAATTTGATCAACATATACTAATTTTCAAGCCAATGTTGTCACTGGTTCAGACACATAGAAGATGGCTTTAATCCAAAGATCTGCTGTCTGGCAAAATTGACCACTGGGTTCTTAACCTTCTGGATTTCCATTCTGCTACAAAGAGCAGCTGCAAGCGAGATGCGGAAATGGTGGATATTGTCGCTGATAACTGGGAAGCAATCATTGATGACCATGTCCTCTGGAGGCTGACTGTATAATAGGGCATTTTAAAAGGTGAGGAGAAATTATAAAGCCCAGCTAACCTGGAGGAGGACCCAGAGATAACAGAGACCAGTGAATCAAGCACCTTCTCAATCCTCTTCTGACTCGGAGACTGTCATTTCAGAATGGGACTCCCGTGCTAGAAGAGGCAATGCTTAACCCAGAACTGCCCTATCATGGTGTAAACCATCATCTTATGAGATGGTCAATTCCCCACATCAACAGACAGCTGCACTGTATCAGTTTGATTGTCATCATTATAGCAAGAATGTTGTTGAGGCCCATGACGTCACAATTTTCACTGACTCAGCATATTGTATTTACACATCCACATTTAAACATTCGACAGCAGGACTACTTCCACTTCAGTAGCTGAGGTCAAGTTAAGTGGCAGCTCCATCATTTGCCTGCAGATGCATAATTGGACACTGGGATTTCTTTCCCCTCAAAAATGACAGACATTTTTGTCTGTCATTTCTTAGCCCAACCCCTTCAAAACTGACAAAATGTGTTGAGGCATGTTCTGACTTCTTTCCGCAGCTGCAAGGCTTTGTGTTTTCTTTCTCTGGCACTCTTCCTTCATTGTTCACAACCCTCTAACTTTCATCCTTGCTGTAATTTTCCCTTCCCATTAACACTGAGCTTCCTATTTACATTAAACCTGCACCTGGAGCTACAATTAATTAGAATAATGAGCTGAACACAAAGATCATGCACAAATAGTACATTTCACTCCACAGTGATGTTTTATACCCGTTTGAAACCACTTAGAAGCTAAACTGCTACAGTCTTGGAGATTTGTTCCGATGTATACAAAAGTTCTACAAAGATTTAACACAATGAAGAAAGTGGATTTTTACTCCCTTTCCTAGCTGACCCATCCAAAGCAATACAAATGATGTTTGGCAAATTTTAAATTAGTGCAGGGCAAGAATTTGGCAGGAATCAGCCATCTGTTGTTGAAATTGGATGAATTGAAGGACTCTGCCAGGGACCTGAAAGATCAGACATAGGGGAGATGATCACTGTGGTTAGACAAGTTGGACAAGACTGAGAAATCCAAAATTTTCCTGTGAAGCCCTGATGAGCATTCCTGCATGAGAACTTCATATACATGTTAAAAACTTATCTCACTGGTACCTTTTTGCCCACAATACTGCTCCCAGGAGATTTGCACTGATAGGAAACCCAGCACTACCGTCTTCACAAAGTCTTAAGTTAAAGTAGCAATGGAACCTTACTGCTATCAGAACCTGAAGGATTCTTTCAATTTCTGGCAAATGTCCTTACTATCTGCAATTTAAAATTGCAATTGCCTAGGTCAGAATAGAATGCAGTGTGTAAGTTTTCCATTTAATTGCAATCCTGCTTGGTTTTTCTGATAAAAGCCGATCCCAAAAAATGTTTTATAGCGTAAGAAAGCTCAGTTGCCCCAATGTACTTGTGTTCAATGTCCGAGTTACCCACTAACTCTCCCATTTGTTCAAAATTTTCTTTTTCAAATACTTAATCTACTTTCCTTTCAAAAACTATTATGAATTTTGCTCCATTGTTGGGCCAGATCAGGTACTCCACTTCCCAATGATGTTTGGGGAAGGGTGGGGTTGGGGGGAGTTGGGGGTAGTTTAGAAATTCCCCTAATTTGTCCTTTTATTATTTTGGTAATGGTCATTAATTGATGTCATTAGTTATCAACTCACCTCGAGAATAAATATTTGCTTTATTTACCCTATCAATAGTATCACAATATCCAACACTTTTATCAAACATCTTCTTAATCGTCTTTACTCTGTTGAAGAAGCTGCCCTTTCACTAATTTCACCTCATAAATAAGTGGCATAATGCTGACTTCATCATCAAAATTGAGCAGCATAGTGGCACAATGGTTAGACTGCTGCCTCACCACGCCAGGGAACCAAGTTCAATTCCAGCCTTGGCTGACTGTTGTGTGGACTTTGCACGTTCTATCAGTATCCGCATTAGTTTGCTCCAGGTGTTCCGGTTTCCTGACACAGTCCAAAGACATATGGATTAGGTGGATTGGCCATACTCAATTGCCCTTCATGTCAGAGAGATTAGCAGAGTTAAACGTGGGGTTACAATGATAGGGTCCAGGTGGGATTGTTGTCAGTGCTGTCTCGATGGGCTGAATGGCCTCTTTCAGCATAGAAGGGATTCTCTTTCAGCATAGAAGGGAATAGACTCTATTAAAATTGAAGATCTGAATTAGCCAAAAGTGGAAATTACTGTATTTTTTCCATTTTCCCCCATTTTATTTTCACTAAATGCCTATTGCAATCCAGAAATGAAATTTTATAATTACTGGTGCTGCTAAATTGTTTCAGCTATTATTAACTGAAAATTGGAGCATTTCAGTGATACTTCTATGGGACAACTTGGAGAAATTGGAGTAGAGTGCTTGAAACTTCTAATATAGATCTGCAATTTATGATAAAACAGAGCTATTCTTCTCATTAGAATTCTTTTTGAGCAGTGATACATGCCAGTGAATTTAAGTAGCCTTCCACCCTTATGTCCATTAACCAGATACATTGACCACCAACAATGCACCACCATGTAGCACATGCATCACAGTAATTCATAATCTGTTCAAGAAGTTAAGAATAAACTAATATATTCTCTAACTTTAACAGCATAATGGTTTTGACATCACACAGACAACAACATTTAATGTACATTCTCATACTTGCAGCATAACTCACATAACGCTATATTTAACTACTGCATCTATCACGTAGAACCACAGAATCCCTACAGTGCAGACAGAGGTCATCTGACCCATTCAGCCTGCACCAACAACAATCCCACCCAGGCCCAATCCCTGTAACCTCACGTAATTACCCTGCTAAATCCCCTTGATGTTAAGGGGCAATTTAGCATGGCTAGTTAACGTAATCTGAATGTCTTTGGATTGTGGGAGAAAACTGGAGCACCTGGAGGAAACTCATGCAGATACAGGGAGAATGTGCAAACTCCACAGAGACAGTGGCCCAAGCCGGGAATCAAACCTGGATCAATGGTGCTGTGAAGCAGCAGTGCTAACCATTATGGCACTCTATGATATTCCTACGCTAAAACGTATAAGAAAGAAGTACTATTAATGGAGAAATGCACAGGTGTCCTGTATGCTAATCAAACTGCCAGCTTTGAAACTAATCAGAATAATGTCTGCATGTCATATGATTGAAAACAATGAACTATTTTACATCACCCTCAGTAATCATCAACAGATAACAACATATAAGTAAATTACTGACAAGGGCAATTTCAAGGGAGTTTTAAGACCAGTGTTCAGGTATTTCAGACCATTACTGCATTTAATTTTAACTTGACCAGAAATACTGTACATTCCAATCCACAACACTGTAGTATACTGCCAGCAGTAAGGCATTCAGTGAAATGTTAGCTGGAATTATTCAAATTTACTGCCTCAATGAGAGGGATCGAGGTACCTGACCCATGTTAATGAACGTGATTTTATATACTGTTGATGGTAAAGGGCACATTGAGTGAAAAGCCAATGAAGATAAAAAAAACAACAGAGATTCCTAGATTTATTATGAAAGCAAGCTTCAAAATTCAGAAATGTCTTCATACTGATACAAACTTCTACCCAAAGGAGAGCATATATAAGCTTGGACTGCAATTATACAATTCGGAATATTGTTTCAAAACTGAATTTAAGTCCTGTCTGACTCCTTGGCATGTAAAAACATATTAGAAATCCCTTTGCTGGGTTGTTTTGTGTGCTCTTTGCCCCCTTGCTGGTCCATACAAATTGATTTCTAATCAACAGACATTGTTCGTTATAATAATACAATAAATGATTTCATTTGTTTTAATCTTCAGAATTGAAGGACTCTGAACTTTTCAAATCAGCTAATTCCTACAAATGAGGTACAGTCCACTCATCAAGAACATCGACAAATTGGTTGTGATGCACAGCATTACAACAATAAAGTTTAGACATTAAGTGAGCTTCACAACAAAGACTTAATTAAAATCACTAGCACTAATTCTGTGATTCTACACCATGGGGAAGCTGTAATCTCAGAGAGTGCTGGTCGGAAATAGAGCTACAAGATTGTAGATTCAATTCTCCAACTCTGCCAGTGCTGCTCCCTGCTGAGATCACAAAATTAACACTTAGAAGATAGCCCCGTCTATCAAAGTTTTGAAATGGCTAAAGTCTCCTATATATAAACTCCCTTTTCCTTATCCTACCCCACGATGCTTGTGTCTTTCTCCCTCTACTGAAGGCAGTGTCTTAATAGTTACAAATTTGGATTGTGCCATTCATATTTCTCATGTTTAGGTATATCCTTTCATGTTCCTTACATTCCAGAGTAGGCTTACATTGCTCAATTTCTATTTATATAATAGTCACCCAGGTGATTTTATAACATTCCCTTCTTAACTTTACAAATTGGATACTGTAAACCCATGCACCTCCAATGTTCACTTCTGCATTTTAGCAAAATCAGAACTGATGAATGTTGGCAAGATTGATAAACCAAGAAGCTGGCTTATTAAGAATGTCATTAGTGAGTGCTAGAGGCACCATAAGTTGAGCTTGATCCTGCTCTGGTCTGACTTCCACATTCTGCTTTAGGAATCATTTCGTAGCAATCAAAAACTGGCACCCTGGCTTTACTCTGCTTTTCACTGCTGTGGCTTTCAGGTTCTTGTGGAATTACATCAGGATATTTCAACCTAGCACAGAATTGAACTAACAAGTTAAGTTTGACAAATTCAATAGAGTTCCTTTTGAAAAACTAACTGCTTGACTACATAAAGGGAATGCAATAAAATGTAATGGGTATGGATTTTCAGAAAGCCTTCAATAAGGTACCTCATAAAAGGCTTGTTAAAAAATCTTCAGTGCATGTTAGAAGGAGGAATGGTATCATGTGGCGAGAAATTTAGTTATTAGACAAGAACATCAGAATAAATACATGTTGCGTGGATGAAAGTGAAACGTCCTAGGGCTAGATTTGGGTCTATCCTTATTCACAGGATATATAGATGATCTTGACTTGGGTTCAGAAGTCATGGGAAGAATTTTCCCAAAATATTTCTAATTGTCAAAATGGCAAGAAAATGGGAGTATTCCATGCCAGTCTCTCAGGCACGCTCTGCATCACAATCTTTCAACAGAGTCCTCATGTGATTCACGAAGCTATAGAGGCTCCAGGTACTTCACTCTCCTAAAGTGGCTTCCACTGAGCACTGTTAACAAGAGGAAACTGCATTTAAACACCAACCATGCACTCACAGTCAGTCATGTCAGGTAGCTCCATGCTTTAAAAGGAAGCTCTGGAAAAGCTGCAGGATGCAATGAAGGAGAGAAGGACCATCTTTATCACCCCCAAGAGATGGTCGATAACCCTAGGGGTCAGGTTGGCTACCTAGTGTAGGGTGCTCACCATCCACCTCACCAGCAAGATAGGGTTGAGTTTAACATTTGATCTGAGAAAGCACTTCTGACTGCAGCTCTCCCTCAGTCTTGCATAGGCAAGTCTAGATTATGAGCTCATGCTTCTGGAAGGGAAATTTAATTCACTATTTTCTGACTCAGCAGAGAATGTGCAGTGACACCATAGGCTGGCATGATAGGGTGTGAAGAACAAATGCTTAAGGATTCAAATATATAATTCCATGAAACTATGATACAACTATTGCATTTATGTTAAATGTCTTTAATACAGTAAACATTGCAAGGTGTTTCACAGCAATGATTAACAATTCAACATTTACCAAGCTACATAAGAGATATTAGGGAAGATGATCAAAAACTTGTACAAAAAGATTGATTTTAATTATGAGGGAGAGATAGGCAAAGAAATTGAAGGGGTTAGACAGGGAATTCTGGAAATTAAAGCCAAAGCAACTGAAATCCTGGCCACCAATGGTGGAATTCAAATACGGAATGGCAAAGAGGCCAAAATTGAAAGATTGTGATGATCTAGGAATTTTGTGGGGTTGCAGGGGGTTACAGAGAGATTTAAAAACAAAGATCAGAATTTTGGAAGCTTTACTAGATCAGGAACCAGCATAGGTCAGCAAGTGCAATGGTGAGGGGTTAACTTGATGTGATTAAGGCATCGTCTGCAAAATCACAGATGGTCTCAAATTTACACAAGCGCATTACATAAGAATACAAGAAATAAAAGCAGAGTGGGTCATCAGGCCTGTCTCACCATTTAATATGATTGTGCCAGATTCATGCCAACTTCAACTCCTTTTCTGGTGTCATTTCCCTATAGCCTTCTTTTCCTCAATTAGTCAAATACTTATTTTAAATACTTATAATGATCCAGCCTTCACCACCCTTTGGGGCAGAGAATCCCAGAAGAAATTTCTACACTTCTCAATTTTAAATGACTAGCCCTTTATCTTGGAGCTGTGGCCCCTTGTTCGAGACTTTCCCACTGGTGAAAACAGTTATCTACACTGTCAAGTTCCTCAAGATCTTATAAGTTTCTATAAGGCTTCCTTTCACTCTTCTAAACACCAAGAAATACAGACCCAGACAATTTTGTCTCTCTCGATATGGCAGCCCTCTCATCCCAGGAATTATCCCAGTGAATCTCCTTTGGACTACCTCCAAATGTTACTACAATCTTTTTTAGGTAAAGGGACCAAAACTGTATACAATATTCCAGTAAGTTCTAATGACCACGCTGTACAATTGCAACAGAATCTCCCTACTTTTAAACTCTAACCCCTTTGCAATAAAGGCCAAAATACCATTTGTCTTTCTAACTACTTGTTAAACCAGCCTGCTAGCTTTTTGTGACTCATGCACTAGAACATCAATAATCCTCTGTACTTCACTCACCTGCAATCTATTTAAATAATAATCTGCTTTTGATTCCTCTGACCGGAGTATACTTCCCCCCATTAAACTCCATTTGCTAGGTTTCGCCCCATCACCCAATCTATCTATATCCCATTGCAGAATCTCACTACTCTCGTAACAACGTGCTCTTCCACCTATCTTCAATACCATTGGCAAATTTGAAAACCTTACAGTCTGTTCCTTTCTCCAGGTCATTCGTGCAAACAGTAAACAATTGCGGACCAAGACTGATCCCTGTGCTATTCCACTGATTACATCTTTCCACTCTGAGAAGGATTCATTTATTCCAACTTAGTATTTTCTATGTAACAGCCAGTTTTCAATCCACGCTAACATACTTCCTCCAATTCCATGGGCTTTTACTTTAAGCACCAGCCTCTCATGCAGTGCCTTGTCAAATGCCCTTTGGAAATCTAAATATATGACATTGCCAGGATCCCCTCTATCTACTCTCTCTGTCACATCCTCAAAGAATTTGAACAGATTTGTTGAACATAGTTTTATGAAAGGTAAATCATGTTGGCTAGGTTTGATTATATTCAGCTTTCCTAAATGATTAGCTAATTCGTCTTTGATTATTGGCTCCAGCATCTTGCCAATAATAGATTTTAAACTAACTGTTCTAAAGATCCCTGCTTTCTGACTCTCACCCTTATGAGCAGAGTGGTTGTTTTCAAAAAATACTTCAATCAATGTCCATTATCTCTGCAACCATTTCCATTAAAGACCTACCAAGTAGTTCATCAGTCCTGGGGACTTGTCTGTCTTCAGTCACTTTAGTTTCTCTAATACTCTATCCCTTGTGATTGAGATTTTTGAGAGTTCTAGCATGTCATTTGAAATCAGCCTATCTTAGAGCTATTTACCATCATGGTAAAGACTGATGGAAAAAATGTAGCATATTTGCCACTTCTTTATTTGCTATCATCAATTCACCCATCTTGTTCAATAGATTCCCACGTTTACCTTAACCGCCGACTTCCTGTCTGGCCTCAGACACAGCATATAACAGCACACACAGTTTATATGCTCTGTCTGTAGCCAAAATTCTCCATTCACCTGACGAAGGGGCAAACCCTGAAAGCTTATGAGTTTACTATCAAATAAATTGGTTGTACTTAAACCTGGCGTTGTCAGACTTCTTACTGTGTTTATCCCAGTCCAACGCCGGCATCTTCACATCATGGCTGAATCATAAAGTCATAGATAGAGCAAATCAGTTTGAGTATATTAGACTAGACCACCTCTGTTCCAATGGTCGAATGTCTTTATTAATCTCAACAAGACAATGTTTTAAATGGTCTTTTTTGTTCATCACATTTCTCTTGCAATTAATGGACCAAGAGGATGTCAATTGTCGAAATCCTAGTTCTGAAGCCACACTGGGATTATCAGCAAGATATGTAGTCTGACGAGGATGACGTAGGCAATACTTTTCTCACAATGCAGTGAGATGTCTCGATAGCTGTTGCAATCACTGCCGTCTGTACAGGGTCACAATCTATCTGCCACCTGTAATTTGGGCACTACTCCCCCGTTCTACTAGAGGCTGAAAAATTTGTGGAAATGCTGCAGGAATTCTGGTTTCCATGTTGATGAGTTCACGTGGTAAAGCATCATCCTTTGGAGCTTTGCCCATGGCAAGTCAATCAATAGCTTTGCTGATCTCCTTCAGAGAATTCGATAACCAGCTCCACCATGACAAGGCAGGTTCCCATCATGTCAAGAGCTTCTTCAGTGACCATGTTCAGCATAGAATACTCATCAAGATAGTGTCCCGTCCATCTCTCAAACTATTATTGCAGCTGGTGATGAGCTCCAGTGAAGCCTTTTTCTGTTTTCAGTGAAGCCTTTTTCTTGGCTGAAGGCCTGTTGCCTTTATGAGCCTTTCATTAATACCCAAGCATTCACTATGTCAAAGGACATCTGCATATTCTGGCAGTACTCATTGGCGCACTGCCTAGGCATTTGTTTGACTTTACTTTGAGTGCCTTTTGGTACATTCAGAGTTTCCTCATTCATATCTCTCTTTTAACTAATGAGGGGGGACTGTTTGGCTTCAATAATCGTGATGTCAGCCTCGCACCAGTCAAATTTTTCGAGTCTTGCTTCCCTTGTGTTAAGAGTGCAGTATTGCAGATGGTACTTTATAAAATCATTCATTTCACTTCTATATTCTGAAAGAATGCCAGATATGCCTGTTCAATAGAGTTGCTGAACTGTCAGTTTATATGTGATGAACATCATCGGCTAACATGAAAATGTTATTTTTGCTTTGAAGGACAAAACTTTGAGGGTTGCATCTAATCCTGATGCACAGCAGGTGGTTATCTGTATCACAGTCAGCGCTGCGGTAGCTGCATGTGTTGAGAATGCTGTTCAAAGAGTTATGTTTGGTGATGATCAGATTCAGTTGTTGGCAATGCCTTCATCTTGGATATCTCAAGGACAACGTGTAGCATGTTCCAAAGGTTGTTCGTTACACAAAGTTCATGGTAGCCACAAAGCTCAAGTAATCTTTGTCCGTTCTAGTTTTTCTTTCTCAGGCCATGGCACCTGAGGCAGGAGGGGCATGTCTCAACTCCCATGCCGACTCTTGCATTGAAACAGGTAAGAATGTTTTGACTTAGGGATTCTGGTGTTTTGCCGCTGCAGTGGAGCCCAGCATTTGAGCATAGAATCTCATGAGGTTAATTGGGCCTGTTTGAGTTGAGAAGCAAATGCAGAGAACATGTCTTGGGCTATCATTGGGAGCAATTTCCTTACAGTGAAATCCATACTTTGGACCTGTGTTTCCTCTGAAGACTTCCCCACCACATTTTGTTTTTATTCATTTAAGAGATGTGGTCATTGATGGCTGCACCAGCATTTATTATTGTGCAGAAGTTGCTGGAAAGATGACACATTGGTAATGAAGTGGGTTGTACTTTTGACACCACCTCCAAGTAGACCAACCTGATCAAGTTCACGAATCAGCATGGTTTTAACTATGTGGTTTGGTTGGTATAAACTATATATTGCAGCCAGAGATGGGTTTGCTCAGCTAGACGTTTTGTGGATATAACTTATTAATGGAAGCTTCAGGATTATACACAGTGAAGCTGAGTAGATTTCCATTCATCTTTAAGCCGCTGTCACTGCCTGGTTGATGAACAGCTCAGATGTGGTTATTATTCCCATCAGCTGAATTCTTGTTGAAAATAATTTGCTAGTAGAAGTTGGTGAGAAATATTCCTCCTATTATAAATATTATGCAGGTATCACACTTTCTTAGCAGTTATTCACTGTGTTTTCTCAACACCAAAGATAGCAAACAATTTGCCCTCCAAATACCCAATTCTGTCCACAACCTTCTGCAATGTTTTGGCTGCCACTTGTGTATCAGATGAAAATATGATGATGATGATACGCAACAAGGAGCAATGATATGACATTACCAGTCACATTTCTGGTTCTTTGCAGCTTTATTTTTCTGCTCTCGTGGCAAATGACCCCCTTATTCAAATGGGAATAGGTAATTGATACAGTGTGATTGTGAAAACAGATTCAACTGTTTTCCACCTATTCCTTTCATTTGGAACACTGAAAATTCAGTACAGAAGAGCACAGAAGTTGAAACTAATCAGAAAACAAGTGATACAAATTCAAGGAACAATTAACTAGTCTTTGAATTAAAAGTTCTGGATAGCGTTTGCATTGACAACTTGCATTAAAAATCACTACTTCTATGTACAGCTATCTCATGATCATGCTATTTAGAGCTTATTTCAAACTATTACCTCTGGAAAATTGATGCATATAATGCAAAACAAAAGTTCCCTGTCCTTTTGGGCACTTGAGTGCTTCCTTTTACCAAAAACATCTGGATTAATTTATCTGATGTACCTCACATTTTCATGAAACCAGAATGGGATGGCATTTAGAGTATCTTATCAAATCCTCAGGGAGTTAACAAGGAAAATACTTTTGAAGAGTAGTCAGTGTCATTATGGAGGTAGATAATTTACACTTAACAAATATCTCACTAAACAGCAAATGAATGAATAACCAGATAAACTATTTTTGACAGTCTGCGTTGAATGAGAAATATTTGCCAGGATACTCATGAGAATGATGCATTATTCTTCAAATAGTACCAAGGGATCTTTTATGCCATCTGAGGAAGCAAATAGGATCTTGTCCAAGAACAGCACCCTTAACAATGCAGCACTCCTGCAGTATCACATTGATGAGTCAGTCTAGATTATTGCTGAAATTTTAATTGGACTGGAACCCACAGACTTCTAATTTAAAGGACAGACTATTAACTGCTTACAAAACCAGTGTTTAAAAACCTGTTATGTGCTTTGTAATACTAAATATGACCAGAAATATAAACAGAAAATGCTGGAAAAACTCAGCAGATCTGGCAGCATCTGTGGAGAGAGAACAGAGTTATTGTATTGAATCCGTATGAGTCTTAGCACAGAAAAGTTCTGATATTCAGATTTGTATATAGCTGTCAGGTCTAAATCACAACTATCCAAATAACAATATTTCAATTGCCACAGTTATACAAAGGATATTAGTTCCAAATAGTAGCAATGTGTTGCTCAAATGCAGAACAAGTGATAATCTGATATACCAAAGATTTGTTCTGGAGCACTTCCAACTGATCAAGAGGGTTGATCGGGGTCAAATTTAAGTGGTCATTAACATCAGTTGGGCAGCAATTAAACTCGGCGACACTCATCAGCAATTGGAAATGAGGGAGGAGCGCAGACATGGCAGTCGGATTTCTTTTGCTGCCTTCCGATCAATCTTCATGGTGATAAGTCGAGATGCTGATCAGGTGAGTGCTTTATCTTGAAACAGAGAACCAAAGTTGGTCAATGATTTTCGACATGCAGGTAAAAAAAAAATAGAATTATCAACAGATTGCGTCTTCAATATCTCGACAATCTGGAGCGTTTCAAGGAAGCAATTACCTATTAACAGTTATTTTTGTGGCACGCCTTTATGCGCTTTCTGTTAAATTCTTCAAATTTAAGACCTAATTCTTTCAGCATGTAAAAAGAAGTAATGAAGCAGAATACATGACCTAAACAGAACGTTCCTCCCAAGTTATTTCCTAGCTGCTACCAACTCATTAAGCCCTGGTAGAAATGTGAATAATCGATCATAGTATTCTGTAGCAGATTATTGCATGTGAGTTATCATTCTATGTTGGATATAAATACTAAAATTAAAATGTTTTTACAGAAAACCTAAAACAAGCGTAATTGTACAGAGAGAACCCAATGGTTCTAAATATTTGTTTCTCCTCTTCAGTATGTTTGATGATGTCTCAACGCCAAACACCGTAGTTAACAGTATTACAAATAGGAAAGCAAATCAGAATCAGTTTAGTTAACACACCAAGATATTTGTGTTTAATTTACTAAAAATGGAAGAAAAAGCTGACAATTCATTGAATGGACTTTCATATAAGTCTCCACTCCAATAATATCACAAAGATTTGGGTCACTTTAATAATTCCCCATTTTCATTTTGTTCGAAATACAAAAAGTACAATTATAGGCAAGCATACACACTCAAGAAATTAGAACTGGACTTTATTTTTGTCAATGCTGCTCAATTAAAATATCAAATTTAAAAACACAATCAGCTTTATGTAATTTTTTATGGTTATAATCTATAAAAAAACTTGTGTTTAATAGCCTTTTAATATAGCAATGCAGATGCTAATAAAGGAAAACTCAATGCTACTGTTACTATTTCATAAATAATTTATAGTTTGCACTTCTAGTGATACAAAACTGGCAGCGTATTCGCGACTTATATTCTGAAGGGCATTTGGCATTGCTGGGAATTTGCTCTGGATGGAAGACTTATACCAAGAACTGGAGTTGAAAGTGCATTTGGATAGTTTGTGGGATCTCCTGGGCACTTTGAAACTTTGAATATTATGACGTACTGAACAGGTCTCTATTCTCACATTAAAATGAAGGTCTGCATCTGCATCCAAGCATGCATAGTGCAGAGTATAATTTGGGTCTTGACAGGTGTATTTCAAACATGACAGTTACCCGTCTGAATCATACAGCAGCCTTCAATTTAAAAAAAAATCCAGTCATTTTTATCTTTCTACAGCCAGGTTATCTCATCTGAGTGAGAGTGGGCTATTTGCGGCATGAATGAAATAATTAGTCCCACTTGTCTGCTTGCACTTTAAAGCACATCAAAGATTTATCTGGTTGCTTCAATCTTTACAGTTTTGGCACGTGACTGACTGCAAAACTGGGCTTTGAAGCTGGGGGTTTCTAATTCAGTTCAAAAAGGCACTGTATCAGTGTTGTGTTCCAATATAATCTCCTATATCCCACCGGGATATTTTACCATTGTCATTTGGTTCACAGCAATTCTAAGTGATGCTAAATCATCTATTTGCGAATTTGTCCTTTGCTATCCCTTTAGGAAAAGGAGGCTCCACACTACTAATGGCACATTGCTATTGAAATATCATCTCACATTCATAGAACTTCATTGATGGGCCACATATATCTCTAAATCTTGGTGATAAATAATCAGAAGTAATGGTCAAAGATCATAAATAATGGCTATATGTGTATTATTCTTTGTCATTGTATTCCAAAGGTTGGGGAAAATATTTTGATTTATTATTGTCACATGTATACAATGAAAAGTATGGTTTCTTCTGCTCTGTATAACAAAACATGCCATTCGTAGAGTACACAGAGGAGAAGAGGTGAGGGTGCAGAACGTAGTGTTATAGTCATAGTTATGGTGTAGAGAAAGATCAATTTAAATAAGGTTGATCATTCAAAAATCTGATGGCAGCAGAGAAGAAGCTGTTCTTGAGTTGATTGGTACGTGATCTCAAGCTTTTGTATCTTCTTCCCAACAGAAGAAGGTGAAAAAGAGAATATCTGGAGGTGTGCGGTCCTTGATTATGCTGGCTGCTTTTCCAAGACAGATGGAAGTGTAGACAGAGTCAATGAATGGAAGGCTGGTATATGTGATGGACTGGGCTATGTTCACAGCCTTTTATAGTTTCTTCCAGTCTTGGTCAGAGTAGGAGCTATGTGATACCAAGCTGTGACACATCTAGAAAGTGTGAATTAATTAATACCTTCATCTTTTGCAACAGTTTAATCTTTACCCCCAAATGCATAATGCAAAGTTTTATCTTGCTTTCAAACTAAGAAGAACTTTGTGATTTTACATAGTGAAAGCAAACACTTGAAACAGTAATGAGTAGAAAAAAAATCACCAAACAGTCCAAACTGATGAGTTAAAAAAAACACATAATCAGGAAAAGGAGTGATAAGTACATTCTGTCATAGAAATGTGTCTTGATAAAAAGATGTTCAAAAACATAAAATGCAATGGCAATTACTGAAATAAAACATCTAGAGCAAAATTGTTAATGCAAGTGGAAAGAACGTGTTTACAGTTTAAGGAGGGTGAGCAGGAACAGTTTTCAGACCCCTATTTGTTTAACTGTCGGCTGTCACAGAGTAAGACATTGTATAGTTATGAGGTGGTCAAAACAACAACATAACTCAGAATTGTGAGGTGAACATTCTGTACTTATATACCGATGCAGAATTAGTTACGTACTCTACTTTAGGAGACACTAAAACAATCAATTTCAATAGGATCATAACAGCTGGAAAATGAAAATAGTTTATAGCAAATGCATCTGCAGAACCTTGATGATGTGGATGATGATGATGATGATGATGATAATATGTCCCCTCTGGGACACTCTAGTCACCTTGAAAAGAAAATCTATCCTTAGCTAACAATAAATGTAACCAGCCTCAATTTAATTCACTCAATGCTGCTACAAAAATATAAAATTTTGAACACATAATCAGGCATTCTCACAACCTGTTATGTCTCTTCTTCACCAACACAGAAAATTAAAGCTGATTCACGACATCCCCTTTATTAAAGTGAAGTCTGTTAATGACTTTACTAACCTACAGCTTTGCTAAGCTTCCTATGCCAAATTGGACAACAACGCCGAGTTGCCCTAGGCAAGGGTACATTTATGGCCAGAAGCAATATCAGGTCTGATTTTTGTGTCCTCCCCTTGGACCCTCTAGACCCAGAGGATTTTAACTTGCTGGGATCATACTACTTTGAGGCATATATGCCCTTGGGCTGTTCAATTTCTTCCTCAGCTTTTGAGGCATTTTGAAACATCTTTGAATGGGGAATCCAAAAGAGGTCAAGTATTTATTTTAATTAGTCTCTACCTGGACAATTTCCCATTCACTCATGATGATTCAGTCAGAAACATCATTTAATGATCTTGCATTTACACCTTCCACAGCAAACTACAAGGCCCAAATAACAAATTAAACAGCACCGGGATAAAACTTGTTCTTATGATGTCAAAACAAAACAAATGATCTATCTCATCTATTTTCAAGTGAAAAGTGGAGTCAATGAGCTATAGAGTCTGAAATTACTGACACTGACTGGCATGTTGGCTCCCCAATCTTGTTCCCCTGCTGATTTTTTTTTATATCATAAATGGATTTGGGGCTGGTGCAGCTACCTCCCTATATAGCAGGTAGCCAATTAGGCTTATTGAGACTCTTACTCAGGTTAATTTCATATTGACCTCCAGTATCCTGCACTGGCGAGCACCAATTTAGGTAAGCACCCAGTTGTAGGCTTAGAGGTATTTGCTTCCTGTGTATCTGGGTGCAGGTACAATCCCTGCAGAGGGATTTCTTACCATTGTCGTGGCCAGCCTGCTATGTATACTTTGAAGTAAACTTAAATAAGCTGATGAGAATAAGTGTTGAAATGTTTTCTTAGTTACTTACCTTCATTTAGAGGCTGCTGCTGCTTTCAAGCCAGAAGGCCTTTGGTCCTCCTACTTTGAGGGCCTGCCTGTCATCCTCAATTGGAGGGAGGACCTGCCCCACCCCAACTGAGGAGGCATCCCAGTCAAAATCCACGATGAGTGACTGCTTCCACATAAGTGTGGTTCTGGGATTCGCAAACTGTCCCATCTCCTGTTTCCTTTCTGAGGTGTGGGGGGTGGAGGGGTGCAGAGAGGCGGGGTGGAATCCAACACAGGATCATTTCCAATTTCTTACTGGTTGCTAAAAGTTTGGCAGTATAAGTGATCCAGGTGCCAGCTACAAGTTAAGTTTACTTCTGCCAATTTTACCGAAGAAATTAAAACAATCTGCATTTACTTCATGTGGCAGTACAGCGGGCGTTTAAATAGGATAATTGGAAGTAACAATCCAGAGCTTAGCTGCAATATCGTCAAAAGTTTGCATTTCATTGAATTCTTCCAAAGAGGCACTGACAAGTGGATCGCAATGCCGAGTCAATACCGTGATCTCATTAGACTGTATCAGCATGAAGACTTGGTGATATGTTGCCCATAATTGGATCATTCTGCTGTAGGAAACAATTACTTTTAGGAATGATAATCTAGCTGCAGCCAGGATCCTCAACAGGAAGTCCTGAAAATTATGATAATTTAGGGCTCGAGTTAATCAAATTGAAGTTGAACTTGTTCAGTGATGCTCTTTAATTGGAGCAGGAGTGCTAGCATTATTGAAATACTGGAGAAAATATAACACTAATTGACCAATAACAGCATTAGAACATTAAGGTGACACGACACAAAAAAATCCTCAAAATAATTCAATAAGATTAGAACCAAAAGAAACCAACACCACTTATAAAGAACTGGTTTATTATTTTTCTATTGGGAAATTTCTCTGTATGCACTCTGCTCCACAAGTTGGTCAACATTGGCAACATTGTTAACACACCTCACTTTCTTCTCTCTACGCATGGAAATCCAACCAAAAAGTACAAATTATGATCATAATGAAGGGATACAATTTCTATCTGTGTTTTGTTTGCTGCTACAAAGAGACTTGCATATTGCCATTGTCAAAATGCTACTTTAAAAAAACTTATTTATTGTTTCAAGGGATATGGATGTCACTGGAAAGACCAATTGTTCTTGCCTTTCCAAATTGCCCTTGGACTGAGTGGCTTGCTAGGCCTTTTGGGAGGGCTGTTAAGAGTCAACCAGATTTCTGTGGATCTGGAGTCACATGTAGGCCAGACCAGGTAAGAGTGGCAGATTTCCTTCTCTAAAGGAGATTAGTGAATCAGATGGGTTTTTACAACAATTGATAAGTTTCATTATCATCACTAATGAGATGAGAATTCAATTCCAGATTTTTTTTAATCTTTCAGCTGCCATGGTGGGATTTGACATGACCACTACATCTCCAAGTCCCTCAAATCTAATTTCAGATGGATTTGCTTCTATTACCAGTTTCTTTACTTGAGAAATAAAGATGACAGATGAATAGCATTAAAAAAAGCAAGATTATTCTGGTGTATTACATGTGAATACTAAAAGCACAAACTAATTTTATACAGCATTATCTATAATAAATACAAATATATATACATACATATAAAATTATAAAATATTCCATTTGATGAATTAAGAATTAGACCAGTTGAGTTGTTCACAACTTTTTATTTCTTTTCTCTGTCCTGTTTAATAATAATCTATGTCTAAGCGGTAAAGCTGCAGCTGGGAAATTATTTATCAAATCACATCAAAATACATCTGATTAGCTTTAAAGCTGTTCTGCTGAAATGGTTTGCAAAATAACATCCTTTTTTTTAACTTCAAAACAAATACTAACCACAAATATACTTAGAGTCAACTACTTCAAGTGACTTGCTTGATCACAGAAGTAGATTGTCCTCAGCATTCTACGAAAAATTTAGTTCTCAGATCCAGCAGAAGGAAAATGTCAGCCTCCAAATTACCAGGATCTTCTAAAATAGATTTAGCTTATCTGTGCCTTAAGTAGCTAAATAAACATCTTAACAAAATAAAAGAACTTCCTGGAATTCTCCCACTGACGGCACCTGAGAGAGATCCAAATAGAGTAGTTGCATCAACATATCTGACATTGCAATTTGCTCAGGGACTCTCCGCAGACTGGAGATTCCACAGCAGTCCCGGGATCAATGCAAAGTAATAATTAAAAATTCAGCAATTTCCACCCCGAACATTATCTGCAGGCTATAAGAGCCTCAGGCTGCCTCTCTCCTTTAACTCCTCTTTTTAGCCCTCCTCCCAATTTGATTCAAAGTCCTAATAGATCAGGGACTATTTGCATAGCCTGTTTCTGTTAGGTGGCAGCTCAGGTTATGCAAGTTGTTTAAGTGAGGACATTGCAGAGCCCTGGCTTTGCAGAAAGTGTAATGTATTTTCATCGAGTACAATTCAGTTGTTGCACACTGAAGAGGAACAGTATTTTTGGAAGGACTATATTTTTTAAAAAATATCTTATGGTGTTGAATTTCCATCAGAGATTGCACTGGGTTCATACTTGATGCTGCCCTTCAGTAGAGCTTGTGAGTGGAGGGACATTATCTATGATTTCCTCCTGTCACCCCTCCTCCCTCATACTGTAATAAGTTGGGAAGCACGGTGGCACAGTGGTTAGGACTGCTGCTTCACAGCACTAGTGAACCAGGTTCAATTCCTGGCTTGGGTCACTGTGTGGTGTTTGTACTTTCTCCTTGTTTCCTGTGTGGGTTTCCTCCAGGTTCTACAGTTCCCTCCCACAATTCAAAGATGTGCTGGTTAGATTGACTGGCCATGCTAAATTGACCATTAGTGCCAGAGGGGCTAGCAGGGTAAATGTGTGGGGTTACAGGAATAGGGCCTGGGTGGGATTGTGGTCAGTACAGATATGATGGGCTGAATGGCCTCCTTCTGTACTGTAGGGATTCTATGTAAAAAATGTCTTTAAATAAGGTGGCAGTAGGATGGAAAGAAAAAAGATCTGATCCAAAACTAGGGTCCTAAATCTGAACAAAGGAAATTATGAAGGCATAAAGGTGTGAGCTAAGATAAATTGGGGAACTTCATCAAAAAGCATGACAGTAGATAGGCAATGGCTAATATTTTCAGGACACATGTCTGCATTGTAAAAGTTATACATTACTTTCTGATTTATGTAAGAGATTACAGGTAATATCAGATCCAAAGAAGATCATAAAGTTGCTAGAAAAATTAGCAACTCTGAGGATGGCAGCAGTTCTAAATTCAGCAAAGGAGGCAAAAGATTGATTAGAAGGGGAAAAATAGAGTAACATTTTAAAGTTTATTTATTAGTGATAAATGTAGGCTTATATTAACACTGCAATGAAATTGCTATGAAAATCTCCTAGTTATCACACTCTTGCCTGTATGGGTACACCGAGGGAATATTTATTATGATCAATTCAGGGAGGAAACTCGAACACCTGGAAAAAACCCATGCAGATATGGGGAGAATGTACAGAAATCATACAGACAGTGACCCAGACTGGGAATCGAATCCAGGTCTCTGGCGCTGAGAGGTGGCAGTGCTAGCCACTATACCACCGTGCCGTGTAAATGTATACAAAAAGATAAAGACTGATGAAGACAAATGTGGGTCCATAATTGGAGAATTTGTAACAGAGAACAAGGAAATGGCAGAGAAATTAGGCAATTACTTCAATTGTCTTCACAGAGGAAGTCATTAAAGACTTTCCAGAAATACTAAGATATCAAGGGTTTAGTGAGAAGGAACTGAAGCAAATTATTACTAGAAAAATAATGCTGAAGAAATTAATGGAATTGAAAGTTAATAAATTTCCAACGTCTGATAATTTGGACTGCGGGAGAAAAGTACAGCATCCAGAGGAAACCCACACAGACCTAGATAGAATGTGCAGAATTCATACAGTCAGTAACACAAGCTGGGAATCGAAACCAGGTCCCTGGCACTATGAGGCAGCAGGGTACCAATGAAAATGACCATGGAAGTAGGTGATACATTGTCATCTTCCAAAATTCTTTAGATTCTGCAACAGGTGGCAAATTTAACCTTGCTGTTTAAAAAAGGAGAAAACTGGGAATTACAAACAGGTTAGCCTAACATTGGCAGTAGGGAAAATGCTAGAATCAATTATAACAGGTGCATAACAGGACATTTAGAAAATATCAATGGCATCAGACAAAGTCAACATGGATTTATTAAGGGAATTCATGCTTAACGAACCTACTGGAATTTTTTGAGGATAGAACTAGCAGAATAAATAAGGGGCAACCAGGGATGTGGTATATTTGATTTTCAAAAAGCTTTTGATGTAGTCCCACATAAGAGATTACTTCGCAAAATTAAAGCCCATGGAATTGGGGATAATATATTGGCATGGATTGAAAATTGGTCACAGACAGGAAACAGAGAGTAAGAATAAATAGGTCTTTTTTGAAGTGGCAGTCAGTGACTAGTTGAGTCCCATAGGGATAAATGTTTGGGCCCCAACTATTCATGCTCTACATCAATGATTTAGATGAGGGAACTAAAAGTGACATTTCCAAGTTTTCTCACTATATAAAACTTGGTGGGAATTGAGTGGTAAGGTGGATGTTAAATGGCTTCAAAATGATTTAGACAAATTGTGAGAGTGGGAAATACGTGGCTGTTGTGGCATAATGTGGATAAATGTGAAATCATCTACTTTGGCTAAAGAAATGGAACGGCAGATTATTATTTAAATAATGGTAAATTGGGAAATCTTAAGCAAACATTGACCTTCTAAGTGTCCACCCAACTTATGACTAGTTCCTGATCAGGCCTTCCATCAGGAACAGAAGGGTGGGTCAGAATCAGAAGGATAGCTGGTGGCTGAAAAGTAGACTATCAGCCCAAGGGTTCTAAGGCCTGAAAATAATGCTGGATGGGGAATTGTCGAGTTTTTAAATTGTTTCCTTGGATTGATCTTGTAATCCCAACAGGTCATACAAAAGTTCTGCCAACCTTCTGGAGGAACCACTGCCTCCATATCATGTGCAGCTTATGTAGCTTCATAATCATACGCAGCATAGAACAGGCCTGTTGTTCTAACTCGTTCATGCCGAACAGTTTTCCTAAACTGAACTAGAACATAGAACATAGAATATTACAGCGCAGAACAGGCCCTTCGGCCTTCGATGTTGCGCCGACCACTTATGAAAAAAGCAATGACCCTCCAAACTAAACCATTCCCTTCTCTTCCATAAACTTATCAACTAACCTCTTAAACGCCACCAAACTTGGCGCATCTACAACTGCCGCAGGCAGGGCATTCCACTCCCTAACCACCCTCTGGGTAAAGAACCTACCTCTGATATCCATCCTATAACTATCACCCCTTAATTTAAAGCTGTGTCCCCTCGTGCTAGCATCCATCCAACTAGTCTCCCATTTACCTACATTTGGCTCATATCCCTCTAAACCTTTTCTATCCATGCAACAGTTCAACTATATTTTAGATGCTGTAATTGTATCTGCCTCTACCACCTCCTCTAGCAACTTATTCCATATGTCCTGTGAGAAAAAGTTGCTCTTCAGGTCCTTTTAAATTTTTTCCTTCTCACCTTAAACTAATGCCCTCTAGTTTAGGACTTCCCTATCCTGGGGAAAAGACCATGGCTATTCATCTCATCTATACTCCTCATGAGTGTGTAAACATCTATAAGGTTACCCCTCATGCTCCTACACTCCAGGAGAAACAAGTCCCCGCCTATCAAGCCTCTCATTATTCAAACCTTCCAGTCCTGGTAATATTCCTGTAAATCCTTTTTTTTGTATCCTTTCCAGTTTAATAACTTCTTCCTTTAGCAGGGTAAGCAGAACTATAGGCAGTACTCCAAATGTGGCCTTACAATGTCTTGTACAGTTATAACATAACATTCCAACTCCTGGGCTCAATATTCTGACTGATGAAGGCAAGTGTGCGAAAAGCCTTCTTCACTATTCTGTCTATTTGTCCTATCACTCTCAAAGAACTATGTACTTGCATCTCTAGATCTCTCTGTTTGACAACACTCCCCAGGGCCCTACCATAAGCTGTTCAAGTCTTGCCCTGGTTTGTTGTACAAAAATGCAACACTTCGCATTTATCTGAATTAAACTCCATTTTCCATACCTTGGCCCATTGATCAAGATCCCAAGGAAATTTCAGATAAAGTTCTTTACTGTCCACTGCACTACCAATTTTGGCGTTATCCTCAAACTTACTAAATATGCCTCCTCGATTCTCATCCAAATTGTTTATATAAATGACAAACAACAGTGGACCCAGTACCAACCCCTGTGGCATACTGCTGGTCACTGGCTTCCAGTCTGAAAAGCAACTTTCTACCATCCTCTCTCTCCTACCAGCAAGCCAATTTTGTATCCAATTAGTTAGTTCTCCCTGGATTCCATGTGATCCAACCTTACTGACCAGTCTACCACGTGGTACCTTGTCAAAGGCCTTGTTAAAAAGACTATGTAGATAACACCTATTTTCTTGGTCACCCCTTCAAAAACCTCTATCAAATTTGTAAGATACAACTTTTCACGCACAAAGCCGCGTTAACTATCTCTCATCAGTCCTTGCCTTTCCAAATGCATGCAGATCCTGTTTCTCAGAATCCCCTTCAACAACTTATCCACCACTGATGTTAGGCTCATTGTTCTGTAGTTCCTTGGTTTTTCCCGACCATCTTTTTTAAGTAACAACATAACATTTGCCCCCTTCCAGTCTTCTGGCACTTCACATTTGGCTATCAATGATACAAATATCTCTTCTGGGGACCCCACAATTTCTTTTCTGGCTTCCCACAATGTCCTGGGATACACTTGATCAGGTCCTGGAGATTTGTCTAACTTTATGCATTTTAAGACCTCTGGCACCTCTTCTTCTGTAATGTGGATGCTTTTCACAACATGACTAATTAATTCCCTGAGTTCCCTAGTTTCCATATCTTTCCCTACAGTAAATACTGACTCTAAATATTCATTTAGGATCTCAGCCATCTCCTGTGCCTCCAAACACAGATGACCTCGTTGATCTTTAAAGGGCCCTATTCTCTCCCTTGTTACTCTTTTGTCGTTAATAAACTTGGAAATCTCTGGATTATCTTTTGCCTTTTCTGCCAAAGCTATCTCATGTCCCCTTTTTGCCCTTCTTATTTTCCTTTCAAGTGTACTCCTATACCCTTGATACTCCTCAAGAGATTCACTTTATCCCAGCTGCCTATACCTGACATATGCTTCCTTCTTTTTATTGACCAGAGCCTCAATATCTCTAGTCACCAGTGTTTTCTACTCCTGCCAGCCTTGCTCTTCACATAATGGCCCTAAACTGTCATTATCTAGTTTTTGAAAGGATCCCACATGCCAGACATTCCTTTACCTGTGAACAGCCTCCTCCAATCAACTTTTGAAAGTTCCTGTCTAATAACATCAAAATTGGCCCTGTCACAATTTAGAAGTTTAACTTGTAGACCAGATTCTTCCTTTTCTGTCATATTTTAAAACTAATAGAATTATGGTCACTGGTCCCAAAGTGCTCCCCCATTAAAACTTCAGTCACTTGCCCTGCATTCATTTTCAAGAGGAAGTCAAGTTTGCCTCTTTTCTAGTACAGCCTTCTATATTTTGATTTAAATTTTTTTCTTGAACACACTTAACAAATTCCTATCCATCCAAGCACCAGTTATATCATAAAATCAGCATTAATTTGGGGCAAAAATGGTAAAAGGCATGGCAACTGTCTCATTTTTCCCAATAGAAATCTTGGCAAAATGCGAAGGCTTCGTCAAAAAATCTCTATATTCTTACTATTTAGAGAATTAATATTTTTTTATAAATTTTGGCTGCAGTTCTTTTAGTCAAATCCAATAAAAATACAAGCTAAGTCATGCAATATAAAATAGATTTTAGAACTACGTATTAAGTTGGACCTAGTGGGCCAATGTCTTTCATGCTTTCAAGGACAGAACGAAATGAAAACCAGTTATTCTGCAGTTTCAGAATTACCACAAGGTTTAGTGATAATGGAGAAACACTAGAGAGAAGTTTGAACTGACTATAACTTTATTTAATTCTTACACCAGGATTTATAATTTCTGTAATGTTTTAAATACTACATTACGGTGATCATTCTTTTACCATATCAGTACCTTGTTACGACTTACTATCCATGCAATGTAGTGTGGCTGCAAATGCCTGTTCTACATCTTCGGGCAGAATGATCCAAAATACTGCAAAAGAGTATTTGAATTTGCTAATTGTAAGAGAGAATGTAGACTTATGTTAACAACTCATGATGCAACAACACTGTTTTAAAATTCTCAAGTGCAGAAGAGGTTTACCAGGATGCTGGATTAGAGGGTATGAGCTATAAGGAGATGGTGGACAAACTAAAGTTGTTTTCTCTGGAATCGAGGAGGCTGAGGGGAGATCTGATAGAAGTCTAGAAAAATTATGATGTGGACTCACCTGATGAAGGGGCTGCGCCCCAAAAGCTTGTGATACCAAATAAACCTTATGGACTTTAACCTGGTGTTGTGAGAATCTTACTAGAAAAATTATGAGAGATATGGTTCATTGTCAGAATCTTTTTCTCAAAATTGAAATGTCTAATACTAGGGGCGTGCAGTCAAGGCGAGAACGGGAAATTTCAAAGCAGATGTGTGAGGCAAATTTTTGTTTTACACTGAGTGGTAGGTGTCTGGAATGTGCTGCTGGAGGTCGTGGCACAGGGAAATATGATGGAGCATTTAGGGTGCTTTTAGATAAGCACATGAATATGCATCAAATATTGGGATACGGACCAAGAGCAGGCAGAAAGGATTAATTTAATTTGGTGCCATATTCAGCACATCATAGACTGAAGGGCCTATTCCTGTGCTGTACTGTCCTAGATTCTTTTCAACTACCTTCACTGACTTGCTCTCCTTAAACCTGTAGCTTTCTCCAGTCCTGTAATCCTATTTTCCCCCCCATCTTTGACACTAACTATTTCAACTCTTAGTCTAGAAAAATTATGATGTGGACTCACCTGATGAAGGGGCTCCAAGGTTGGTAGGTGCTTTTTCTCTAAACCGTTCCACTTTCTATTTTAAGATGATACTTAACAATCTAACTATTTGACCAAGCTATCAATCAACTAACTATGATCTCTTCCTTTTGGCTCAGAGATTTTTATTTGATTCTACTCTGGGTGTTTTACTGTATTAAAGGAAATAATGCAAGTTGTTATAATAAAAAGTTGTGGGATGTAGATGGAAAAGGATAATAGACATCTTGCTCATGACTCTGCTACATCAATACACCACACTCTAGCAGAGAACATATACTGCTTTAACAAATGAGATATCATGCATTTCTATTCCTGACTATAATATTCTCATGCTCCTGACTAAGCTGCAGTAGTAGAAACAATATTGGATGTTTTGATTTGATTTAAGTATATTAGCATACAGTGAAAAGTATTGTTTTTTGTGCGATACAGACAAAGCATGCTCTTCATACAGAAGGAAAAGGATTGGGTGCAGAATGTAGTGTTACAGTCAGAGCTAGGGTGTAGAGAAAGATCAACTTAATGCGAGGTAGGTCCATTCAAAAGGCTGATGGCAGCTGTTCTTGAGTCGGTTGGTACATTACCTCAGACTTTTGTATCTTTTTCCGATGGAAGAAGGTGGAAAAGAGTATATCTGGAGTGAATGGACCCTTAATTATGCTGGCTGCTTTTCTGAGGTACCGGGAAGTGTAGACAGAGTCAATGGATAGTTTGTATAATGGACTGGGCTTCATTCATGATCCTTTGTAATTTCTTGTGGTCTTGGGGAGAGCAGGAGCCATACCAAGCTATGGTACAACCAGAAAGAATGCTTTCTATGGTGCATCTGTAAAAGCTGGTGAGAGTCAAGGTTGATGTGCCAATTTTTTTTCCTGAGAAGGTAGAGGCCTTGGTGGGCTTTCTTAACCATAATATCACATGGAGGAACCAGGACAGGTTGTTAGTGATCTGGAGACCTAGAAACTTAAAGCCTTCGGTCATTTCCGCTTCATCTCTGTTGATGTAGACAGGGGCATGTCCTTCACTATGCATCCTCAAGTCGATGACTATTTCTGATGAGCGCTGAAGGAGATTATTCAGCCCATCATACCTGTGGCAAGTTTTTGAAACAGTTATCCATTTTCAATTATCAAGTATGGAAAAGGCCCTTCGGTTCATTGAGTCTGTACTGACAAAACTATACTCATCTCACTCCCCAGCACTTGCCCCACACACTTGAATGTTATAACATTTTAATTGCTCGCCCACTTTTTAAAGATTTGAGATTTCCTGCCTTTACTAAGTTCCTCAGCAGTGTATTCCCAGACTCTGACCACCATCTAGGTGAAAAGAATTTTCCTCAAATCCCCTTTAAATCTCCTTACCCTCATTCTAAAATTATGCTCCCTTGCTATTGACCATTCAACTAAAGGAAACAGTACTTCCCATCTAAAAAATGCTAGTAAATCTCAGCAGGTTTGACAGCATCTCTGGAGAGAGAATAGAGTCAACACTGAGTCAAGATGACCCATCGTCATCCAGACTTGAATGTTGACTGTTCTCTCTCCACAGATGCTGTCAGACATGCTGAGATTTTCTAGCATTTTCTGCTTTCATTTTGGATTCCAGCATATGCAATATTTTTCTTTTATTTTGTTTCCTATTGACACCCCTCATAATTTTATACACTTCAAACAGGTCGCCCCCTCAGCCTTCTCTGTTCTAAAGAAGGCACAGTAAGAAGTCTCACAACACCAGATTAATCTGGCAGTACAAACTTTCAGAGTGTTGTTCCTTCTTCAGGTGCTTCCTCAGTCCAATGCCAGCATCTCCACATCTAAAGAAAACAACCAGAGACTATCTAACCTCTTTTTTTTTTTTAGCTCAAATGCTCCATCCCAGACAACATCTTGGTAAATCTCCTCTGACCCACTCCAGTGCAATCTTGTCCTTCTGCCAGTGAGGCATCAGAATTGCATGTAGTACTTAAACTGTGGTTTAATTTGTACAGTTCCAAGATAACCCTACTCTTTAAAATCAATGCCACAACTGATAAAGACAAGTCCCATTTGCCTTCTTAACTACCCTATTAACCTGTCCTACTGCCTTCAGGGATCTATGAACAATCACTCCAGATTCCCCTGTTCCTCTGTGCTTTCTAGTGTCCAGCCATTGAGTGCTCCCTTGTTTTGTTACTCTTTCCAAAATGTATCAGCTCACTCACAGGGTTAACTTCCATCTTCCACTTATCTTTATCTGATCAACCAGTCTGTGTTTTCCAGCACCTAAGACCTTCTTCCTCACTATTAACCACCTTGCCAATCTTCATGTCAATTGCAAACAAGGGCAGCATGGTGGTTTAAGAGGCACCGCTCCACAGCAACAAGGGGACTTTCACAGTAACTTCATTGCAGTATTAATAAGCCTATTTGAGATACTAATAAATAAACTTTAAACTTATTTATCATTTCTTCCGCCCCCTCCTAACCCCCAAAATTCTCATCTCCATTGTTTATATTCATGAACAAGAAGGGGCCACACACTGATCCCTATGGTATTTAGACACTGGCCTCTAGTCTCTAGTCACACAAACAGTTTCTACCAACACCCTCTGCCACCTACCACCGTGTCAGTTTTGGATCCAACTTGGCAAGTTACCCTGGCTCTCATGTGCTTTTACCTTCTTCAACAGTCTCCCACTGTGGGACTTTGTCGAAGGCTTTGTTCAAATCCATATAAATGACATTAGTTGCACACACTTGATTAGCTCCTTGAAGAATTCATTCAAATTTGTTAGGCATGACCTTTCTGACAAAGCCATGCTGACTATCCTATGACTTGCCTTTCCAAGTGGAGATTAATTCTCTCCTTCATAATTTTCTCCTCTGGTTTCCTTATCACTGGTGTGAGACTCAATTTGTAATTTCCTGGTTTGTCTCTACCACCCTTCTTGAAATATGGAACCACATAGCTGTCCTCCAATTCTCTGGCACATCCCCTGTGGCTGTAAAAGAATTAAACATTTGGGGCAGAGCCCCTGTAATTTCCTCCCTTGCCTCCTGCAGCAGCCTGGGATGCAACTCATTTAGACTTGGGGATTGTCCACTTTTAAGCATACCAAACCCCCCAATATTTTCTCATTCCCAATGTCAAACTGTTCAAGAAACTCAGTCACCTCTCCCTCAATTCTTTACCTACATCCTCTTCCTCCCAAGCAAAGAGAGAGGTGAAATACTTGTTAATACCCTAACAATGTCCACCAGCTCCATGCACAGATTGCCCCTTTGGTCTGTAATGAGCCCTACTCTTTCTCTGGTTATTCTCTTCCCCTTGATATACTTACAGAGTATCTTGGGATTGTCCTTAACCTTACCTCCAGTGCTTTTTCTTGCCCCCTCTTTGTTCTTCTAATTGCTTTTTTATGTTTCTCCCTGCACGTTCTATATTCCAGCACTGATTTGCTCCTTTGTAAACAGCCTCTTTTCTTCCTTATTCATTCCTGAATATTCCTAAGCATCCAGTGTTCTCTGCTTGATGCTCCTATATTTCACCCCAAAGGGAACATGTTCAGCAAGTATCTCCTCATTTTCTTTCTCAATGCCCTCCCCCACTGCTCTGCTATAGATTTTCCCACAGGAAGTTGTTTCTTGTCTACATTAGTCAGGTCCTGCTTTATTTTACTAAAATCTGCCTTCCCTCAATCCAAACCATTTTTGCAGACCATTCTTTTCCATAACAATTTAAAGCGTACTGTGTTTTGGTTGCTATCATTAAAGTGTTGTTCCATTGCCATTTAATTTGTAGAATCGCTACAGTGCAGGTCGTTCAGGCATTGAATCAGCACCAACTTTCCAAAAGAGTACCTTACTTTTATGCCATATCCCCAGAACCTCAAGATTTACCTCAATTTATTCCTCTAACCTATATATCCTGGGACACTAAAGGACAATTTAACATGGCCAGTACACCTAAACTGCACATCTTTGAACTGTGGGAGGAAACTTGAGCACCTGGAGGAAACCCACACAGACATGGGGAGAATGTGCAAACTCCACACAGTCAGTAACCCAAAGCTGGAACTATATCTAGGTCCCTAGTGATATGATTTTGCTAACCATTGTGCCACATGCCACCACTATCCTTCCCCACAGTTTTGCAAATATAGAGACAGCAATCTAAGACAGCATTAATTGTAACATGGGAAAATATAGGTTAATAAATGAACTCCAGCATGAATTTGTAAGACAAATAGTGTTTGTTGAATTTTATAGAGTTCTTTGATTAAGTAACGGAGTGAATTGTTGAGGGTAGTGTGGTTGCTGTTGCAGATATGGATTTGCAAAATGTGTTTATCAAGTACCACATAATTGATGACTTAGTAAAACTGAAACCCAATGGATCAAAGGCATAATGGCTGTATGAATACAGAACTGAGGCAGAGGAACCAAATAGCATGGTAAATGTTTGCTTTTCACACTGGAACGAAATATATAGTTGGTGACCTTGTGTCTGTGTATGGGACCAGTTGTCTTATTGATGCATATGAATAAACTAAACTTGGCTATATTAGTAATAATTTCAAAGTTTGCAGGTGATATGAAAGTCAGTAGATGTAGTAAATACTGAAGACGATGCTAATAGACTTCAAAAGGGTGCAGGCAGAATGGAGAAATGGGCAGACACCTGCCAGATGAAGCTTAACACGCAACTGTGAAGTGATTCCTTTTGTATAAAGAATGAGCAGAAGCAGTATAAACAAAATGCTTAAGATACAGAGAGGACTGGCTATCTAGCTAATCAGACTTCAAAGTGTCAGAACAAGTTGAGAAGACTATTACAGAAGTCATGGATTTCTGTCTCCATACCAGAAGCTCCGGGTTCAAGTCCAACTCTAGAACTTGTTAGTCAAGGGAGGAACTTTCATAATATGGTTCAACGGGCTGAATATCAGCTCAGGAATTCTTGCACCCCTGCCCCACTATTCCCCAAACAGCAAAAACAGTGTGGGTGGGAAAATAAACAACAAGATCTTTGGTTTTATAAATAGAGGCAGAATATAAAAAGGAAGTTATGCCAAAACAACTAGTCAGGCCACAGCTGGAGTATTTTGGTCAATTCTGAACACCACATTTTCAGCAGGATGTCAAGACCTTGTGTATCATATTTTATCAAACACACTTTTGAAAATCCATTTCCACAATAACAACCACATTACCCTCAATAATTCTCTCCATTACTTCATCAAAGAACTCTACAAAATTCAGCAAACACACTTTGCCTTACAAATCCACATTGGGGTTCATTTACTGACTAATAGTTTTCCCATGTGACAATTAATTTATCTCAGATTGTTGTTGCTATGTTCGCAGGGCTATGGGGAAGGACAGAGAAACTGAACTAAAAGGCAGTAAGGGAGCTTTTAAGTGACAGCAATCACAATACAGAGGAAGTATAGAAGAATGCTACTAGGGATGCAAGCCTTAGAATCCCTACAACACAGAAGGAGGCTATTTGGCCTATTGAGTTTGCAAATGACAACAATCCCACCCAGGTCCCATTCCCCTCAAAACTTCATGTATTTACCCATTAATCTTCCTGACACCAAGAGGCAATCTAGTGCTGCTAATCCACCTAATCTACATATCTTTGGGCTGTAGGAGGAAAGTAGAGCACCCAGAAGAAACCCACACAAACTCAGGGAGAATGTGCAATCTCCATACCAACAGCCATCTGAGGCCAGAATTGAACTCAGGTTCCTGGTGCTGTGAAGGAGCAGTGCTAATCATTGTGCCAGTCCTTTAGTTACACGATCAGATTAAAAAAGCTGTGTTGGTCTCCTTGGACTAGAGAAGGTAGAGGGCAAATTTGATCAGAGTGTTCAAAATCATGAAGTGTTTAGATAAAGTAATTCAGAGAAATTTATTTCCAGTGGCAAAAGTATCAGTGAAAGCTAATTGGCAAAAGAACCAAAGGTGATGTGAGGGAGGAAAAAGAAACTTATACAGAGAACATTGTTGTGATCTAAAATACACTGCCTGAAAAAGTGGTGGAAACAGTTTCAAAAAGAACTTTCCAAAGGAAATTGGATTAACACTTGAGTGGAAAAATTAAAAATTCTGAGAAAAGAGCAGATGAATGGGATTGACTGTATCATTTTAAAGCAATGAATTGAATAACTCCAGCAGCACACTTCCTGCAGTTGAACCATCAATGGAATGCAGTGCAGCAACTGACCAAGTTTGCTTCCTGAGCCCTACAAACTCTACCATCAAGGACAAGAGGAAAAAAGCACAGGGGAGCATCCTCACCCCCAAGACAAACACGATCCAAACTGGTACATACATCATTATTCACACACTGAAATCCCTCACCAAATCACCAAAAAAGTACCTATTATAGTTCAAGGAGAGGCTCCTGCATTAACTTTGAAGATATGTGGGGGAAGGGTGACAATTGCAGGAGAGAAATATACTTACATCAGTTGATTACAAATTTGTCTGCATATACATTGCTGTTTTATTTTCTATAACAAGGTTATGCAGATATACCAGATCTCAATTATTCATACAAACTCTGAGCACAGCTATTATCACAAGTAGCCATCAAACTACCACATGATAGACTACTATGGTAATGTCATTTGCAACACAATTGCCTAAATGTCAAAACATTTAAATGATTAACTCTGTAGTATAGGGAATGGCACAGCAAGTGTTAGTGTGGGATTATGTACAGTACCACTCACACAGTAATGTAAGCGAACATATAATCAGGACATAGGAGGCCAGTGTAGAGTTGGACTTTGCCATGTGTGAAAGAAAGCTTGGAGACAGCTCCTATCTTGGACTTTTTTCTGTACCCAATATACAGTTTTAAAATAGTTGATAAATACTTACGGTTGAACTACCTAAGACTACAAATGCCTTATTAAGATCTACCAGATTATATCCAACATCATACAGCAAACTTTAGCTAATATTCTTAGCTCCAATTGCTGGCTATTTCTCTTTCTCCACTTCTCCCCTAATTTTCCCTTCTCATACAGATTAGATTAGCACCCCACCATAAGCACTCCATGTCATCATTGATTCTAATATTGCTATTCTTTCCAACAGTATCTGAAGTACCAGATAATTAAAATTTTCCTCTGCTCGACATCAACAAAGCGTAAGCTGTCTTTTTCCAAACCTGTCAGCATCTACCCCATCAACCTTCTTGACTGTGGTCTCACACAGAATTAGGCACTCCTGACCTCAACTCTTGAGGCAAACCTATTTCCTGCACCCAATCAGTTGCCAAGACTGTATTTTCCCAATTCTGGAATATTATTTGCTTAGATCTGTATTTTTCATTCCTACTGCTGAAACCTTCATTACTTTACAGATTGAATTATTAAAAATGATTTTTTGGGGAGAGTTTCACGCCCATTCACTATCAGCACAAATTCCAATATGGCTATACACTCTCAGGAGAGTGCTATAATGGGATTTGCACCAAGAAGATCTCAGATTGAAATCATCCCTGCCCTGTGCCAGTGAAATCAATATCACGCCCACTTAAGGCACGAACCTGATTACCATCAATTTAAATAGATTTCAATATTCTTAGATGGCGTAATGCTTGTGTGTCCAGATGCATCAGATGTTCCTCACCTTTCCATCCCTGCCAGCATGATGTGATGCCAGTAGAAATCAGTACGAGCTGAGATAACCATGCCAGGGACACGGAGGCCAGTATATCTCTCAAGTGGTAGCGACATGGTGGGGCCATGCCCTAGCAGTGCCTCCTGGTACTGCCAATGGGTGTGGTCTGTGGGTGCAACTTCTGGGACACCTCATTTGGGGCTTTTCATTATGTTGGGGAGGTGGTGACAGTGGACAGGGCGGGCGGGCGGGGGGGGGAGATGAGAATATGTTGGCATTGCGGGGGTGACTAGAAAGGGGTTCAGGTACCTTGATGCATTTGATGATGGAGGAGGGGTGACTCATTCATTAAATGTTGGGGTGAAGATTGCTCTTCTGTGGTCAAGGTTTGGGGAGGGTTTCCCTTGTTTGAAGGGGGTCTTTATGTCTTTCAGAGAGAGGGTGGGATTGGTGAGGGGTACTTTAACTTTAACTTTTGAAGTTGGGGCAACTTTCTCTGTTGAGCTGACCTTCCAGTGTCTTTTAGGTCGCACCCCTTAAGAATGACAGTACAAAACTCACCTCCCCTGCTTTTTTTTGACAAAGTGTCAGAAGATCTGAGACGAAAAACTGGTTGTTTCTCATTTGATGAAAGGGCAGTGCTCTGAACACTTGTTCTGCCAAATAAACCTGTTGGACTTTAGCCTGATGTTGTGTGCTTAACCCAGCCCAAAGCTGGCATTCACTTAATGCCCTGGAAATTGACTGCAAAATCTGCATCTTCATTTTCAAATCTCTCTAATGCCTTCCCTTATCTTACATGAATTATCTTCTCCAGGAATGTGCATCTACCCACACCCTCTGCTCCAGAATCTCAATTATTCTTCATTCCCCATCACCTCTGCTCTGCCTATGATGCCTAATTTTTTTAGTTTCCTGAAAGTATTTCATTTTGCTTCTCGTCTTCAAAAATATCACTTGCACACGTCAACTCTCTTCACCAAATGCATCCATATGCTGCTCATTGTTCAATATTACAAAATGTAAAAAACTTTGATGTTTTTATAATGAGAACCATCCCATAAATAAACATTGGGTACATATTCTAAGATATCCCTCACAATTATTTGAAAGGATTTTTACTTTATACTCCATCAAATCCTTTCTACACAAAAGCAAAACACCGTGGATGCTGGAAACTTGAAATACTTCCTGTCTCCTTATTATCCAACACCGCAAACACATCTTCCAGATGAAACAGCAATTTGCAGGTACTTTTTTCAACTTAGTACACTGCATTCACTACTCACAACCCAGCCTCCTCTACAATGGGGAGACCAAGCACAGACTGGGTGACCACTTTGTGGAATCTGCCTCCATTCAGTCTGCAAGCATGACCCCAAGCTTTGAGTTATCTATCATTTTAATCTGAAATCACTTTGCTCTCCATCCTTGGAATCCTGCAACATTCCAATGAAGCTCAACACAAGTTCAAGGAAAAGCACTTCGTCTTTCGAGTAGACACTTCAGAGCAGAACGACCGACTCTTGATGGAAAAGATTAAGGGGCACTTTGGCATAGGGACTCGCAGACCTGATGGTGATTATTGGTGAACTTCTGCGATTGGAGGGGTGATTGGTTTATCTCTACAGCTTGAGGGGACGTGGGCAGAGGATTCTGACAGAAGCAGAGGCTTTACGATACGCACAAAATTTAAAATTCTAAATTAAATCGTCAGGACATGTAGCATTGGACACAAGACAATTTACTTAATTATGGTGTGATCCCATTAAATGTGGGAGGGTTGGTAATTCTGCTTTACACCATCTGAAGTCAATATCAATTTCAGATTATCATCTCTGCCCCAGTTTGTTCTTCTTTCTTTTTGAAGGCTTTGGTTTGTTTATATTGTTTTTCTCTTTCTTTGCTTTCAGGGGAAACTATTCATGCTTCTGCCATTTACATCTGCTTGAAACACATCTTCTATTTTTATATATGTGCCATTAGCCTCCCATTTGTCCATGCTCCACTAACTCTTTTGTTATTCACTCTCTTCTGATTTCCACTGTATCGGAATCATCCCTTGGGTTTCTTTAATAACTGTACCCTGCTACTGCCCCATTTGCTTAACACTCATTAAATTTCTCATTTCTTTCTCCCCAGTTCTGGTGCGAGGTCAAACTGAAACACTAACTCTCCACAGTTATTGCCTGACTTGATGAGCTTTTCCAGCATTTTCTGTTTTTAAATCCTTTTAATATTTGTCCACCTTTATTTCTGGTGAGGTGTTGATTCATTTCATTTCCCCTTCCCCAACCTAAACGCCCAAACACTATCTAATCTCACTGCCATAGAAGTGTTCCCTCAGCACACTAACCCTGTTGCTGGATATCAAATTGTTCAAAAAGAGACCAGCGTGGAGGGCACAGGGGTTTTGAGGGGGCTTGTCAGAGTAGATAGAATGATGATCTCGTGGATAAATCCAGCGATAAACATGGTGGGGGGTGGGGTCTCACATAATAACAGGTTTAAGGAGGAATTTATTGCCTTAGAGGTTTGTATGGCGGGGGAGGGGATGTGGTGATGTCAGTAGGAAAGCAGACTTAACACAACAATCAGATTAGCCATGAACTTGGCAGGCTCCAGAAGCCAAATACCCTATTTTTGCACCTATTTCCTATGCTCTTATGATGGTCATCTCTAACTATGTTACACAGTAGCTGCACTCTGCAAACTAATCAGGGTTTTATTAATCAGTATACATTTACTGATCAGCACAGTGGAACCTGATGTTAGCAATATTAGCTTCCATTCCTCACTTTGAAAAGAAAAGCCACAATCTGAAGACTTTTACTGCATGACGATACTTAATTGTCTGAGAAATTGGGGTATTGAAATTATACACTGTGAAAATCAGGGTATGGTTCTTATAGTATTTCTATGCAATTCTTTTGTCCATCATTTTATGCAGGTATTACTTTTTTTAAATAAAATATCTATCATTAATCTACAGGACAAAGCTTGTGTGCTTGAACTGTTTATATATCAATCCATAGTGTTAACTTTAAAACCTGACTGTATTTTGCACACTAATGCTCCAACTGCAATGATACAGAGAGACCATACAAAATCCAACAGAGAAAGTTGTATATTAATTAAACCTTAGTTTATCTTTTAGAATTCAAGGGCAATGACATTAATAGCTAATTTATTTTGAATAAAGACCATAGGAGTGCAACCAATATTTCAATATTGTAAGGAATTCTTGCCTCGAATGCTCCCTGTGAAAACAATGTAATATTTAAATTGGGAAGAGGAGAGATCAGGAGGAGCTTTCTTTTTTTTAAAAAAAACTGCACATATAGTATTGACCAAATCAATATGTTGGCTGATTTTACAAGTACAACAAGTACAATTATTGCATCAATATTTTTTTACTATAAGCAAGTAATATGGACAAAATTGAAGATTAAACTATACTTCCACAGATGAAATTTCCTTTTGATGATTGATGTATCGTCATCTCTATCAGGTGTAATACAATGCCTATTATTCCTTTATCTGATGTTTCACAATGCATTTGATTCATGGATCATATTTCTACTCATAATATTGTTTACGGAGATAGTTCTTGCATCATTATTTCTATTTCTTCCCTCCAGCTCACATCTTCATGCTTGCGTTTAATTCTCTTGTGCAGTGTACAGCTCCTGGTTATGCCTTACTTTCCACCTCAGAGATTAATGTATCTCCTACTCCTGCAGATTTTCCCTCAAAAGGCATGGCTTGAAAAAAATGCAGGTGCAAAACCTCTCCAACATTCACAAACAGCCAAATGCTTCGCAGCCCTGTCCATCATCCATCATCATGTAATAAAAATGGTAGTCATTGGTTACAAGGTTGCTATGATGCAAATATCAGAACCAATTGTAGAATCCAAAATCTTCCTACACGGCAACACTGAAGTGAGATATGGTACATCAACAGAACTTCCTAAAACAGATAATTTTATAAGATCCGCATACTCCTATTAATTAATTAATCCCTTATATATTGAGGCAAAACATGTTTAGATGTATTTTAACTATATCATATGTTGATTTTCAAGTTAATGCCAACATATTTTAAATTGAAAGCACTTTTCTCAGCTGATTATGAATACTGGAGCACAAGCCAAATACACCATAGCAAACAGATGGTGCAAAATACATGAGGAATTTAACTCCAACTGTAAGTTAGAGATTTTTTTATGCACTACAAACTGCATCAGCTGTTGTTTGTGGAGCCAGTATTCCACACAGAGCAACAGTCCCTCTCTGTGCTCATTTTCTCTCTCAAAGGAATCTTACGGCTCTCAGTAAAAATATTTTTCCCTTGATGCATCAACTTGAACTAAAATATTTATTCAAAATATGCAATGTGCAATGGAACTTGATAATGTATTTGCAGAATCTTAGAGCATTCCACATATCATGACCAACATTTCTTTTAAAATTGGAATTTTATACTGCCCGCACACCATCCCCAACATAAATTACCGTTCATTTGTGATTGGATAATAGCTCCTTCAGACCTAAATTTTCCAAAAGATGTTATTTTGAAAAACAGCAACTTGTTTATTTTGAGTGAGCTACTGCCAGTGTTAAAACAATGCCAACTGACAAATCTGGGCTTTGTTGTCATCTACACAAAATACCACCTTTTCACATTACATTTTCACATATAAAGATCTCTTAACACTTACATAGCACAGTAATGGCATTTAGGCAAGTGGTCACAGTTTCTGCTTAATGGAGAATGCTATTAAAATCTCTGTAAACTACAATATAATTCACTGCAAGTGACAGACGTAGCTCATGGTGATGCTGCTGCAAAACACGTATTGTCTTGAATTCTTCTCGATGAAGAATTAGGCCAAATTAGATTGACATCCTGTTATTGTTATCTTTTTTTGGCTTGCAAACAGTTACAACAACAGGCAGACACTGTATACTCGTTTCAGCATGAAGTAACAGCATATGCAAATGAAAAAGAGACGTGAAAAACTGCAATTTATCTCTGGAAAAACCAAACAATTAACCCTTATTTGGGGCCATGCACTAGGAATCAAAGATGATAGTGCAACAAATGCTGTGATTGCCACTTTGAGAAGTTAATGATATATTTCCATCATTTCTTGCTAAATCAAGCCATCTGATTTAAAGCAGGCATTTCCAGTCTCAAGGAAGTTAAGTGTTTGAATGTTTTCCGAGTTCCAGCAATTTTCTCATCACAAGTTAACTATGTTGTAAAATGGTCGTATACAACATGGGAAGAAAAGTATTACATCCATATCATAACTGTACAGATAATTACAATGCCTCCAGGTCAAAAGGTATAATTTATGGCACTTTCATACTGTACCTACTGGCAAAGAATCAACAATCTTTCAATGTAACCTGGGAGCTGTGGTTATACTGCCCTCTCACATCACTGTTGAGTGGCATAGCAGAGCTTTGAGCATGAGCATTTAAACATTTATGTAAACGGAGAGAGCTGAGACAGAAGCTAACAAATCTAAGTTGTTGGGAAATTGGAAATAGCTGACTGTTCCATCAACTCTTCATAACAGAGTTTTTTTTTCATTTAAAACTTACACTAAAAGGCAGACTTTGTATCCGCAGCAGAGCAAACAATGCCAGTGTCAAGTGAAGAGGGACACCTTTCAGAGCTGCTCCAACTGTCACTGATACTGGTGTCTACCGTGGTGGCATTTGGTTAGTACTGCTGCCTCACTGTGCCAGGGACCCGGGTTTGATTCTGGCTTGGGTGACTGTGTGGAGTTTGCATGTTCATCTTGTGTCTGAATTGGGTTTCCTCCTGGTGCTCTGGCTTTAGGTGAACTGGCCATGCAGAACTGCTCCTTGGTGTCAGGGGGATTAGCAGAATAGATATGCGAGATCACAGGGATAGGGCTGGGTGGGATTGTTGTCAGTGCCGGCTTAAATCTGCCAAATGGCCTCCTTCTGCACTGTAGGGATTCCATGAGTTATACTGTCCTTTCAGCACCAATGTGTTGAAAACATCAGTATAGCACTGGGGCAAAAGATACAGTATAAAAACAGCATTAACTGCAGGCTGTTAGGTTACCATGCAGAACCTAAGAGTTTTCTTCTGTATTGAGCTTATCTTTGATGATAGTCTAGCTCCCTACTAGTGAGAAAAACCTCATGGAGAAAATGCTGATCTTTGGTAAACAACCAGGATGAAGAAAACATGCATACTAACATCAGAATAGGGTTTATTTTTAAACTTCAAAAAATAAAGAGGAAATCTTATGTATATTGGCCAGGGGCTTCCAATCATACTTCAATTAACATTTGACAAATAAGGCTTACAATATGTTAAATGGCACACTCTGTTGTCAAAAACATTTAGTATAAAAACAGACTAGCTACAACAGCAACAGAAATGAGAATAAAGTGAGGAATTGTTGAGAGGTGCACTTTAAAAGCTTGAATGTCAAAATGTTTCATGCAAGTAATCCTATCATGCACAATAAAGTTATACACATCCCATTGGCCAGCTACAGGTCATAGGAAGTTGTGGAGATAATTATTGTCACAAAATTCCATTGTATTATCCAGTGGAATATGAAAAGAAGAAAATGATGGAGAACACATTAAAAGTTTTCATAGCTGTCATTTCATTGCGATCATAAATACAGGAAACCTTCAATATTTTGACTTCGAATAGTTTGAAAAAAACAATTTATGAAAACATTCATAACCATCTATGGTAAGGAACTATTTTAAAAGATTTATGAAAATGCAACAGTAAAAAAAAATTGATTTAATTAACAGTGATGAATATTTCTGGCAATAAATTTGGAAATTCTTTCACATACAAACTGATTATTTGGATTTTTGGAATCCATTTGAAAATGCCACTTCTACTAAAAGCATTATATTCTTTAACTGGATGTCTTTGGTACATCTCTCTATCATTATTTGCTGAATAAATCATGATAGCAGTCTGGGAACTTATCTACTGTATGAGGTACTTTTAGTTCTTCTACCATGAGAGTGTGCGATCAATTTTATCTCTGGAGAATTCTACCAGGAATCTAACTCTATAACCCTGCCAATATATGGCAAGGTCTGTTCCATCTCTGAGCAAATGCATTTGGAAAATAAACTAAGCACTTAGAGTAGGTAAGCACGAATGTTTGTGAAATAGGAGCATGAAATGTTCAGAGCAAGAATTTTTTTTTGCTTATGGCAACCACAAAATCCAAAACAAATGTACTAAAACAACATTCTGGACTGGCTTTCCGACTGAAAATCTCAACAGTTAATCTACACAGGCACACTATAACCACACATGTAGAACATTTGTGAAAGCCCTCAAAGCCACAACGTACAGTAGCCCACACTGGTAATTTTTGATTAAAAGCAGACTCAGCAAATAAACATGTATCAATCAAAAGCTCATCATGAGCTTATTAACTTTCTAAGGCCTCCAGTATCATTCTGTAGCATGTGCAAAAAAAAACGCAGGGTTAGATTTTCTTTCCCCCAGACTTTGCCATAAATTGAAGTTTGTTTTATATTATGTGAGTGCCATTTTCATTGCAGTCCATAATGTTCATAGCTACATTTCCAAAAGTCTCCTTTTCAAAAAAGCACTCGGAACAATGCGCCAGGTTTCTAGAAATTAAAAAGTAACAACATCTATCAGTCTGTAAAGCATTGACAGTGATGTAAATATTCTGAGCAGAGTCAATACATGATGAGAACTGACCTAGAAAGCAAATGATGAAATTAAATTTTGGTACAGTCTGATATATTTTACTTAGCATCAAGCAAAACACTGCCGGCAGCACAAACCCCTATTCTGCAGAGATTTACAGATTTCTAGCATCATAACTAAGAGGTGAATCAGTGGTCTGCAAGCTATGTTTATATCACAGTTTCATGCACAATAAAAGAATAATGGAGCAGAAATTGAGCAACTATAGAGCATTAATTCTTTCACCCTTGATTCATTCTGGAATTGTAAGAATGGGGGGGCATTCTATCCCTTGTTCAGATATTTATTCAACTGTAGATTTTGCTTTGCTTTTATTATTAGTTTTAACTCATTGTTATCTTAATGTATGTGAAACATACTTACAGTAAAATAGGTACAAATCTCAATGACACATAAATGGCACATACATTTGTTTTCTTTCTGATCCATTGACTTTAATTCTTATGCATCGGTTTGCATTATTTTAGTTTGCACAACTTGGTATGTTACATTTATTGGGAAATCTGCTCCTGAATTATTGCTAAACCAGGACAGTATTTAAACGTGTTAATTTGGATGGTCAGGTGGCATTAATATAATTTCACTTTTATTGGAATTTTATTAATTGACATTTGACCTTGTCTGGAATGATTCTATTTCTTATATTGCAAACTAATGCAACATTTATGTGTCTTCATATAGGCCACTAAAGCTGGGGTATATGTTCTATGATAGAACACATTATTTTAAAAATAAGACAAATGCAGGCTAAGCCACTTTGTTTAATTTGAATTTTTCATTTCTCGTAGATGAAGAACTGTAATATTCTTGCAATCATACAGACAAATTATATCAAAGCACAGAGATTTGACAAAGTTCCACCTGGATTGTATAGAGGCTTCAGTTAAAAATAAAATACATCTC
>JAGIQG010000017.1:33852234-34237234 GCA_024679065.1 Sphyrna mokarran | reverse complement strand
GATGGGAGGGTTTGGGTGGGATGCTCTTTCAGAGATTCAGTGCAGTCTCGATGGGCCAGATGTTCCCTTTCTGCACTGTAGGGACTCTATGGTTCCATCAAACCTCAACTCCTTGTTTTTTTTTATTTCTACATAAGGTTAGTTACATATCAGATGCTGTTGAAGATATGTGCTATTTGTTTTAAAGATTGTATTCACATTTACTGCAACTACATTTTTTCAGTAGGGTAAATCAGGATAGATAGACTATTTGGTTTTGAATGCAAGTGTGACAGATATATTTCATTTGGGGACAATAAAACGCTCAAAGTGGCCTTTGCAGTGAAACGATATTCTTGTTGTTGGTGCAAGCATTTTGGCTTTTTGTTTGAACTTTTAAAATATATTTCTTTATAAAATGATTCACATTCATATTGAAAGAGTGTAATGACCTGGCACATGGACTTCTTTATTTTCAGAGAAGGATTATGAAATAGAAGGGCAGGGGAGCAGGAAAGCCACAAAACTGTATACTGAGAAAGTCTTCAAGTTGATTCTGATTATGATAGTGATTGTGTGCAATTGGAATTGTTAATGTATGAGAGAAGGCAAGAATATTAAATATATATGATAGATTGGTGTATATGACAGTACAAAACAGCATTGTACGTTTAAGAGGAATATATTAGAGACTTGTCTGAAACAGGATCAAGAAGGATTATACATGAAATGGTATGCAAGAGGATTGTGGGTATCTTCAAAAATGCGCAAAAATATTGTATCAACTAGAGGAAATTATGCAAGAGAATTGAGATTACATGAAGTGCATTGTGTGTACACTTGCATGCATCCACACATACGTGTGAACAGGCAAATTAGAGTTTTCAGCCAATTGTACAAAAATATGATGAGTATTGTGACTGAAAGGGAGGATTGAGTCAGTAAGGAAATACATCAGAATTAGATATTTCAATTTTTAGGTGATCTATAAGTCACATGCAAAAAAAATTAAATGAAAACTTACAGGTGAAAGAACATAACAGAATGTATTTGTTAGTTAGGGGTATGTTCATTGATTGCACAGAATGACTTAGATAAATAATTTTTTTTCCATCTTTAAGCTACCTGTATACCAGTTATAATTTTATGTATGAGAGAGATTTGTCTTGTCTCAGTTTAAAAAAAACAGATTGCGTATTGGCACTGTAATGTGACCTTTGACCTAAAATACTTAACTCAATTGTGAATCATAGATGCTGGTTATTACAGCCAGAATGTGTTACCACCAGCGCCAACTGGAGTTTATACCTGCGCAGTACCGATAAAATTAATGATACTGGATTGCATTCAATTTTTCCTGTATCTGACTGGCTGTGATAAGGAAATAATGTTAAGGCTCAGAGAAAAGGTCAAAGTTAACACTGACCTGACAGTATTTTTGTGGGTGGTGAATCTACTAGTGGTTTCACTAAGATGAGGGGAAAGTAACATTTTTTGCCCATGGTGAAGTCCTGAAAACTGATGGGTAGAACTAGCCAAGATGAAAGAATAATAAAGTGTTTACAGCTGCTGCTATACCACAGGCACAGCAAGTTAGTGTCAAGTAAAAGAAACATTACCATAATCTGTAAAGTTATTCAACCACTCATCTGAATATTTACATTTATTTACAGAGACGAGAGCAAACTTGCAATATATTTCAAAGGGATGCTTCCACTGGCTGTAAATGATCCTCACTCACCCTGTGGGAAATATCAGCTCCACCTTAACACAATCCACACAATGCTTTCTACTGGCTAACTCTGCACCTGCCATTAAAGTCAACTGCTGCTGGTTGTAGGTTAAAACTGAGGATTCAAGGTGTGCCAAATATAGGTCTGAGCACACAGCATCCACTACAAACCACGCACCCAGACAATGATAAAATCTCTTACCAGTGACAGGAGTTTAACACATTCTTTCACAAATGAGACAGGCCTTAAACATTTGAGTGGTTGGTCTCATTTCATGAAAGAGCATACGTGCTATATGACATTCACATAGAAGAGCATGTAAAAAGCTGTCATCCAATCCGTGGGGTTCAAATCCCATTTTAAACTCAAAGAGTGAACCTCTGAGTGCTTGTTGATATAATTTCAGACTCAAAATTGGATCTGCATCTCAAATTCACCAACATATTTATAATTTTAAAAATTATACATCTATGCATTTTTTTTGCAAATAACTAGAACATAGTTTGCGTATTCCTGTGGGTAAGGCAAATGGAATGCAGTTGTGGATTGAAATGATGTGATGAAAGAGAAAGGGTATTACACTTGACTGTGACATTTGCTCTGTGAGATTACAATTGTCGTGCAGGCATACCTGTTTTTACCCAATATATGTGTGAATTGAATGGCATTAGCTAATAATATATAAATAACAATTTAAATAAAAGACAGCTAATGAAAAGCATGAATTAAACAAGTTTTTGTCAAGATTGTCCCTGTGCCAACCAGAATGAAGTGGTGTTTTTTCCCAGCAGCTGTACCTCCTAAGTTAATTTAATTTTTTAAAAGATGTACATATTTTAAACTTCTGCATCAGTGGCGTAACAAAATAAACCACTTCTATGAAAGCAAGTAAATGTGAAATCCAGAACGGTAATACTTCTGCTAATGTGATGGCTGTTTATTTAAAGTTTAAGTGTGAAGCATTGTAAAAAGTTAACATAGACAAAGTTTATTTTTAGAGACCTCTTGCAGATGAAATCATACTGTTCTGAGGAAGTCTTTCTAATAGTACTTGTCTCTCAGGTTTGCCCTCACATTCAGTAAGAGGTGTCAAGTGCTAAGTGCTAGCTGCAATGCGGACCTTTTTTCTAAAATAAACTGCTAGGAGTTTAAAGGTCATCCTCTAGTAGAACAAAACTTGTCATACAGTGAAGTCTTCTCTTTTCTAGAATGGTAGTGCTAAGTATATATATTATTGATATACAAATATATACACACAAAGCATATAAAAAATTAGGTTGATTGAAATGAATTTGATTTATGTTTTTTCAAGTCCCAGGGTGGAAAAGTATGTGGTTCTGTTATACAGATCAGTAAGAATCTGAAGTTACAAAATAAATTAGGCACAGTTTATTTTCACACAAATTTCATCATCAGACATCAGCTATGAAAACAGTTGCATTATTGTGATTTTCTTCAGTTACGATTATGCAACTTCACATTCCTATCCCCCTGCTTCAACCCTGCATACTTCCTCCCTTGGGCTCAATTCTAGCATGATCTGTATTTTCCAACTCTCTTTCCAGGGTTACGGAGATTTTAATTTCATAAGTGTAAATGACCAAAATAACAGGACACAACAGAAGAGAAACAATTTCTTTTTTTAAAAAAAACATCCATTACAGTCAACAAGTTAACAGGAACAGCTCCATTCCAGTGACTACAGTGAAACCAACATGACCTTTGACTGTTTTGCATGCAGATAATGAAATCTGCAGCACATTTTGGCATCAGCACCATATTGGAGATGAGGAAAGTAGGGATAGCAAGGTAGTATTATGCACCTCGGAGAAAAACTTGTTTGATAACTAGAGCATTCATTCTGCCCAGACCTCCAATGCTATTCAGATTGGTGGTGATTATAGAACAAAACTATTAGAGCTTAGAGTGGACTGGGCTTTTGCTTAGCCACTTTTAATTTAGAAAGACCTTTGGACTTTAGTTTTAACTGGACCCAAGGCAGTTGGGGCTTAGTGGCTGGAGAGGAAATGGCTCTCATAGCTCTGCCAGATAATGAAGTAATGGGAAAAACAAGACCATGAAACTAAAGGACAGATTGTTCCAGGAACCAGGGAATGAAAAGAGTAATCCCAGGAAGAGTGAAGGCAGAGAGACCAAAGGAGCTGGAATTTGAAAGAGATGCTGTTGATTGGAATTCAAGGATAAGTCTGATAAAGTGCTTGGAGTTAAAGAGACAGCTATAATAACTAGACTTAAAGTGACAAACTAGACATGAGAGATGAATCAAAAGTTTGATGACATCATACTTCAGCCTATGAAACATTAGTGTTCTTCTGGCACGATTGAGTACCTGAGAAATTGTGTGGTAGCTTGAATACATGTGGCAATTCATTACGGAGGAATACTGAAAGGAGAGTTGAAAATGGACCCTCGCTGAAAACAGCTCAGTGAAAACACTGTCTGGAAGAAGATTCGAAGACAGGTCTTTGATGTCACTCATGTGACATGATTTGGTTGGGGGGGGGGGCAGGGTGGAGGGCAGGATTTGAGGAGAAATCCACAAGTTAGTTTGGGTGGCATTTGCAATTTGGGATGTCTAACCACAATTGGCCTATTGGTTTACAGGCACTGTGTATGTACTGAAAACATTATAGCATGAGGTATATTTTGTGACCTGTGTTATTCTTAGAATGTGCATACATTTGTGATGGGGTGAAGAAGTATTGTACTATGGTCAAACATGTAATGTTTAACAAATATTCTCAATTTGGTAAAAGCTCATTGACAGTCCAGTGACTCTGTTCATGGACATTTTCTAAAAAAATGTAAAAGGTATCTTTTGAGCCAGGGTTCAATTCTGGAATCTTTCCGTCCAGTAGAGACATCAATCGGGATCATAACACATGGGCATAATTATTCATAATTGAAGTTATCAAGAGCATGTTATGTATCAGGTGGGTATGCAGGAAGGGGTGCAAACATTAGGCGGGCAATTTAAAGGGAACTGCTTCCATTAGCTTCAAATGTTCACAATTGTGCATGAAACATTTTAGCTTATTGTCTTTGTTCAGGCTGAATTATTAGGCATCAGTAAAGGGAAAAGAAACCCAACATAAATACATGAAATTGTAGCAGCAGGCGAGTGGCTTAGCATTCAACACTGGATTGGAGACAGAACTACATGAGGCTTTGGCCTTCTTTATAATTCTGTGCTACCATTTCTAATGGTCAGCGCTGTACCTTATCTGAAAGGAGGTGATGGCCGCAGCTGATCATTAATCACTGACTGTGCCAGCCTTATATTCTGTGCTAGCTGCCTGTGCCTTGCAGCATATGGCATACTCTGTATTTGGCTCTCTGCTGACCTGGAACCTGTCAAAACAGTTCGCCACAGGCCTCAGGTAAGGCATGCCAAGTGCTGCAGATAATAGTTGCTGGCATCTCTGCAGCTGCAGACAATCAGCCATTGCTTGCTGTTGATCACCATGGAAAGTTTTTCTTTCTCATGCAGTACCATTTAAATCATGATATATTGTAATTTTGTCTATTCATTTATTGGATGTGAGCCTCACAGACAAGGCCACCATTTATTGCCCATCCATATTTACTCTTAAGAAGGTGGGATTGGATGACTTCCATAGAACCATTCAGCATCAAGATTGGCCCATCATTCATATTATTATGATCTCTGTAGAGATTGATGACTTGAAAAAAGATTTGAACTTCCAATTTATAGCTGAAAAGAATGACACAACAAGATTTAACATGATAAGATTTTTACTGTAACAAATGACTAAAAGCACTATTAACAAAACATTATTTTGTAGGGAACTTATACTTTGAACTACAGAAAGTGGCTTTCCTTTACTTAACACTCATCACAAGTTGCACTTTCCAAAGTTCTTAAACCAAACAGTCCATGGATGCGTCCAGTGGGCAGTAGTTTTGTATTTCTCTATTTTGTCTTCTAGTAACATTAAGTGATAGATTCCAGGTGCTTTCCTTAGTTTTCAGAGTTTCCTAAATCCACCAGTTAACCTTAACCCAACAACATATTCCCTCTGGCCTCACCAGGACGAATCTTCCAAAAATCCTAGATGGCTGCGGGTTACATCTTCAACTAAAGAACATCTTTCTCCTGCATCTAGTTGTGATAGTTCAGTCAGCAAAACCAAACAGCAGCTTCTCTTTACTGAGCACACAAGACCTCTGCTATCAGTCTGTGATATTAATTTATCTGAAGGAAAACCTGATATCCAAAATGGCTTCCCCTGTACTCTTCCTGATGGCAATGTTAAACACTTGCATCTAGGTAGAAATGTAACAGCTATTTTTGACATTATCGTCTTAGAAGTAAATGGACAACTCACAGCACAACCGTTCGCAACCTGAAATATCCAATTATTAGGACTTTGGGAAACTTCCACCAGAATTTTATTACCATTCACACCAGCAAGATCTTCTCATCCTGCTGTAGTGAATGGAAATTTGGCTGGTTGCCAAATTCTCCAACATTGCTGTAGCAGGAGCGTGATATGAGCGGCAGGTAAGATTGCGTCCTTAGAACCTATCTATCGTAAACTCAGAGACTACTGCCAATTTCTTCAACTGCGAACACCTTATGCCCCAACAACATAATCTGGGCCTTCTTTTGAATTTTAACTGCAATAGTCATTCTTCTGAACTGGTCACTGTCATGATATGGCAAGTGATAAATGCTGACGACCGAAGTCCCAAAGGTAAACCTGGACAAGCTATTACAACAATTTGTAATGTGTATTTTATTATTACGAGGGACTACATGTTCTGAAGTCTGGAGCAAGAATTGCAAAATCGCCTTTGGAAATTTTAACTATTGAAATACTTGTAAACAAAAAGAAAAAAAACTTTAACACACTGGATTACTGTTATATATTTAAGAGTAGTTCTGCAAACATGCCTTATGAGAAGAGACTGAGTACACTGGGATTATATTCATTCAAAAGAATGAAGGGTGATCTGGTAGAAACATACAAGATTATGTAGATATGATAGAAGCAGCAGGTTGTTTCCACTGGCAGGTGAAGCTAGAACTAGGGGGCATGATTCAAAATAAGGCAGAGCAGATTTAGGAATGAGCTGAGGAGGAATTTCTTCACCGAAAGGGTTGTGAATCTGTGGAATTCCCTGCCCAATGAAGCAGTTAAGGCTACCTCATCAAATGTTTTTAAGGCAAGGATAGATACATTTTTGACCAAGAAAGGAATTAAGGGTTATGATGAGAGACAGGTAAGTGGAGTCTAGTCCACAAAAAGATGAAGCACAATCTTATTGAATGGAGAAGCAGGCTCAAGGGACCAAATGATCTAGTCCTGCTCCTTGTTCTTATATTCTTATTTCCTGAAAGATTTCTGCTCAAGTAAACTCAGAGCTAAATACCCCTTTTCAGGCTACATTCCCTGTAGATTTTTAATCCATCAAAATATCAGTAACATTATTGTAATAAATCCATGCTACTATAGGGAAATATTTCACAGAATTTCTCACTTATGTTTGATAATGGAAATTCAAGTCTTGTATCAAAACCTTGTAGACAAAACACTTCCCTCTCTGAGGGTGGTTGGGATCCTCTTTGCTTCTATCACAGCTTTCTAACAGCACAGCACATTCTTCAGGAACCATGGCCATTCCTACCCATACAGCTTCCAATCTCTCTTCAAATATGTTTTTTCTCTGTCATGTTTAAACCCATTCATCTTAAATTTCTTTGGAAGTCCCTTTCCCAGAACATAAAAATCATTCATGTTGTTTTATGGCTATTACTTTTAAGCAAAAATAAACTTCATATTTTGTTTTATTCATTTATAATCTTTGCCAGTGGTAAATTTTCCTTTTAAGATACAATAACTAAGTTTCAATTTACCCCCTCATCTTCTAATGCAAATTTATATTCATGTTGCTCATTGTATACCATCTTAGCTTTGCTCAGCCCCAGTTCAACATGTTTGCTTTCACATCCAACTCCTTTTGATGTTTTTAACCTTGAGTTTGTACTTAATTTAATGAAATTCATCATGCCCACACATATACCTGTTTTACAGCAATATTAAGAAAACGTGACATTTATAGACAATCACTGCCCTTTGCTTTGCCTTAAATTAAAGGCACAGTATCAAAACACTATCTTATAAATATCATAATGGTAACAAAATATTGTATTTGTGTCAAAAGTCTGCAGTCACATGCTTCAACCAGAAATTGAAACTATCCATAATTCTTTGAAATAGCAAGGTACAGGCACAATGTCTATTAATGTGCATGTAAGAGTATCAGTGAATGGTTACATTGAGACGGAGCATGACCTGCCTGCCATGTCTCAATGGTTCTCAGCTTCTTATTTCAAAAAGAACAGGTTTTGGAAGATTCCGATTCAAAAATACACTAACACACCTAAAATTAAACTTTGCTGTTGGAAAGGACGATGCAAAAATCCATTCCTAAATGTCAATGAAAAACCTCTGCAACTTTTCAACTCGGTAAACAGTTTCACAAAAAAATGGCTATCAAGTATCAGTCTGGATTTAATGCTGTGATCCACATCTCACAATGTTGGCCATTATTTAGTGGTATTGTTTAATTGTAGTATAGAATTACTATTGAAGTTTTGTAGTTACTAGTGAATCTCCCATTGCATTGCTCATCGTGTTCTAGCAGATTCAACAGTATAAAATACCACAGAGTTAGAAGATTACTGAGTGGCTAAAGTCATCAACTACATTATTTACAGGATCTGGTTACAATGGAAAATTACCTTATAATTGAGATATAGTTTTAACTGTTGATCTAAAAAACAAGACAGAAGTCATAAATTGGAAATTGTGAAAGAAAGTGCGTGCATGCATGCACAATATTTTAAAATAATGTACAGATCTGAAATCTGAAGGATACAGGATTACAGTTGCAACTAAACTGTCTATAGAAATGCAATGTAATGAGGTTGATTACTTGAGGATCATGGGTTGGTCATTCTATCTTAATAACTTTAAAAATGTTTCAGCAATAAAGTAGGCTTAAGTACAAGTTTTATTTGTTAACTGTCCAACTGAACTGTGTTTTTTTTTAAATGAAAAATTGGTATTTCACAAAATTAAAACTTCACCCCCAAGAAAATTTATTTTTGTTTTGATAAAGCCCTTTTCAATTTATAATGTAAGTTACAAAGGGGCAATGAAACACACTGGTCTTCTATACTTTTATGTACAAGTGGAGCAAATGTCTACATTCAATAAATTCCACATTAGAAATCCAGCAGATCTGTGCAGGCAGGACTGGTTGTAATACTGTGGCCACTGTAATATACTAAGCAATTACATGATTTATGTCAATAATGGCCAATGTCAAGAAGTTCAGAATATCCAGGGATTTGTGCCCTGACATCAGACCACAAATATAGATTTGATGCCAAGTCCTACGCTTCCCAGGAAGCAGTAAGAGACAGAAGGCCCATCAGAAGTGGATGCTGGAGATAATTATAGGATCTTCAGCAATGCCATCTGAACACCAGCTGCCCCAATAGAATATAAAGGTGCTTGCATTACTATCTCATTTGTTGTTTAACTGTTGCAAATAAAAACCAAGAGTCTTCATTAGATCAGAATTATAGCCTCATTCCAAGTTTCCTGAATTTCTATTATTTTCAATGAGATTTAAGTCAACCAGTCTACATACATTTTCATTTTTTAAAGCAAGTGTGACAGTTTGTTCATTTGGATGAGAAGAGGTTAAATTAACGCAAGTCTCTCTACCCCCCCTCAAGACCCACTCAGGGTTCATAATTTGCCTCCATATCAAGGATTACAAGTCATCTAAAGAGAGTGACAGAGTGGAAAACACTTCAAGCAGTGAGGAGACTAACTTTCTTTATCTAGTTGTGACATACAACCTTCTTGGTTTGTATAAAGACTCATTCTTCTTCCCTTGTCTGCATGGGTTTCTTCCGGGTGCTCCAGTTTTCTCCCATAGTCTGAAAGACATGCTGCTTAGGTGTATCAGCCATGCTTTATTCTCCCTCAGTGTACCTGAACAGGTGCCAGACTGTGGTGATTACGCGATTTTCACAGTAACTTCACTACAGTGTTAATGTAAGCCTACTTGTGAATGTAATAAATGAACTTAAACTGAAGCAGGATGTGCCTACGAAGGACTGATCCTCAACAAATTTCAAAGAACAGAAAGGACAAGATCCTTTCCATTTCAGAATATAACAGGGGAAAAGATTTTAGAAAAGATAAAGATACATTCATACATACATCAACATAAGAGTGTTAAATATGCAAACATTTTTCTTAAATGCAAAAACTGAAGTAGATTCCAGAATTTTGTGTATCTAACTGTATGCAATGAACATAGAATTAGAATATAAATTTTCCAAGCTTTATTTGCAAAAAAATGATAATAATGAGTACAAGTATATCTAAAAGTAGGATATATCTAAATTTATAACCAACTTAAGTGACTTATCGCGAAGAATGAGACTACAGTCTGAAACACAGTATTTGTTGTTAGCTATATAAGATAGAAATTGCAATATTAAATTTAACATACATTAAAAATGCAATATTTACTAAAAGAACTTGAAATATGTACCAGAATGTGTCCTGCACCAACTTTCCTTAATTTTGAAACATAACCTTAGGGAAATCGATTCAAATCAAACCTTTCTTAAGATCAAGATGTTTTTCTGTCAAGACGTGACATTAGCAGATTCTACTTTATTAACTGTTTGAGAACTGCAGTAATCCCTGACTTCATTTCCAAAATAAAATGACAACATTCCATAACCCATAATAGTTTCAATTTACATATTTCTCAAATTGTATTTTCTCACAACCAGGAGAAACTTACAGAAACTTATTAGGCAGCTGTAATGTGATAGAAAACTTGTTGAAAACTACAGAGGATATTTATTAGTCAAGGAATTAATACCTCATCAGGACACTCCAGCTACCTCTGTTTATTTGAATTTAACCAAAAGTATACATCACTGTAGAAACAAAAATAACTAATCTCTGATCGTCTGATTTACTTTCGGGCTTGACTTTTTTTCTATCTCATCACTGTGTAAAAACGACAGTGTTTATCAATCTACCTTTTCAGATCCACTTTTAACATTAATACAGTGTCTGGAAAATAATATTAAAACATGAGCTGGATAATTTGTACAGTAAATGATGCTACAGTCTACTCCTTATTCACAACGCAAATATCTGATAATTCAATTTTTTGACCATTAAAGTCCCACTTTATTCCATTATTCATGTTGCTTAATTCAAATTATTGGATAATTCAATGTTTTTTTTCATTCAGCAGAAACAGGCCTTGTGGCTCTCCTGGTTTAGATGCCCGGAATTTGTACTTGTCATGAAAAATCAATACTAGAGACCAGTGACAACAATTCTTAAAAATGCTACTTTTCCAGTAATATGTTATTCCAGAACATAGTTTTTTTAAAAAAATATTGCAACATAATATCAATTCCTATAAGATCCTGGGTGGTATTGACAAGGTGGACATAGAAAGAGTGTTCCCTCTGCTTGGGTGTCCAGAATCAGGGGGCATTGTTTCAAAATTAGGGGTCACCCTTTGAAGACATGGATGAGGAAAATTCTTGTCTTCGAGGATTGTGCGACTTTGGAACTCTGCCTCAGAACATGGTGGAAAAGGCGGGTAGGAGGGGTCATTGAATCTGCAGATCACTGTTCCTCAGGACCTAGAGGCAATGGAGATGCTGGTGGTTTCACAAGCCATTGATCTGGTCTATGTATTCTGTTGCAAGGAGGCTACTTTACCATCAAAGGCAAGCATTATTTTAAAAAAAAAAGTTCCACTCCTATTATTCAATACGTATGCCCTGGCTCCGAACAACGAGCAGCTGGTCACCTTCTAGTAGCTCCCACTGCTACTGGTGAGGACCAAGCTGCAGTCATTCTTAGCCCATTGGACAATTTGGGAAAAATCACTGCTGGGTGACTAGTACTAGCAGTGAGGACTTTTAACCCTCATCTGATCCAGACATCAGAGTCCCGAAGCCTGTGGAGAAAATCTTGCCCCAAGTGTCAGAACATGCCAAGGTTCTATTTGTCCCAGTATTGCAAAGGATAGATCCGATCCTATTGCTGCGAATAGCACATTCAGTTGGACTATACCAGTCAACCTGTCCTTCATGGAAAGGTTGGTGCAGTAAAGCATCTTGGCTACAGTTGTCTGCATGTAATGGTCTGAAGCAAAGGGAGATGATGGATCTTGTTGGATGGTTCCTTGAGCAGACTGTCAAAGCCAATTGGCAGAAGAGCACATCAGGACTTTCAAATCAGCATTAAGACATGACTTAACTGATGATGAGATGGGCTCAGCTCTTTCTTGCAAATATACAATCTCAGTGCTAGCACATGCTGTCTTTCAAATAGAACAGTCGCGAAAAAATTGTTACCCACCTTCTTTGTCCTTTTACAAAGAAGGTGTCTGAAAAAAAAAATGCAGTGTTTTTTGTCAAGGTTCATCGTAAATAGCTAGGTAACACAGGTACTTATACTTGAATCGCATATCAAGACAAACAAATTTGTGCTGAAGGCCAACAGCTCTGAAAGACTCTCACTGGTATAGCCAGGACTTGTAGACCTTCCAGCTGATCATTACCTGGTGTCATTGAACATTCCAAGATCTAGGACTGCGTGCTAAGAGGTGCAAGTTCGGTGACCAGACACAAAAGCTTAATGAGGAATAAACAGAGTTTGGGCCCTCCTTCTGTATCCCAATGAGCTGATACCCACATAAACCCCTTGGGCTTTATATACCAGAGGATGTTTCAAATCAAATATAAATGTAAATTGTAAACACTAACTGAAATGTAAGTGGAGAGAAGCATGTCAAAATACCATGTACCGTTTTAAAGGAAATTATTCTGTCTTGCACTCTAAAGTCACATTTGAATTGTTCTGTAATGCATTTTCATAAATTTTATGACTAAAGTATATTTCTGAAAAAAAAACACACCACAATCTTGCAAACATTTTGATACAGCATGAAAGATTGCTGAAATGTCAAAAGTTAAGATTTTTAGGAGAAAATATTAAACTACACCTCTTTATACCTGATAGGGGTGCAAACAATTGCTTAAAAAGATCAGTGACTTCTCAAAGAATCTTCACGCACCCTCTCCTTCCCTTCTCCCTAATGTGCTCTATGGATGGTATGCTTTATCGGTATAGCGTAAGAAACAATAGTTTTCACTGTATACCCATACATGTGAACAATAAATCAAATCAAATATCCTCCTTTGAAGAACACTAATAGCAATGTAAACAAGTCATTAATCTTACTTGTTGTTTGTGAGATCTTGCTGTGCATAAACAGGCTATCATCACTATGTACATAATGATGTTGATTTATTTCAATATTCATTTCAATAAAATGCTCCTGGGGTAATTCTGAAGTTATACTGAGAGTTTGAGGAAGAAGAGCCACAACAAGGTGTTGCTTACCAGGCAGAAGAGCAGGTCTGTTTTTGGATTCTCAATTCAAAGAAACAATAGAGAGTGGGTAGACAGTTAAAGACCAAAGAATTGGCAGAGGGTGCCTTGGTACTGGGAATCTGAGTATATTCATAAGACTGAACGAAGAGAACTGCCAGAAAGGGATACTTGAAAACTGACCTGGTGGGGTGAGGAGAGAAATCTTGTTCAAGCTGAGAATACCAGACTACATCTGTGCTGAGAAAGCAGTGTCGTGTATAAACACGGCATAGGGTTTTTGATTGTGTTACAAAAGCTATCGTTTGGTTATTAGTTACTAAGTAATGCTTAAATGAACTGATTTTAATTTGTTAGAGTAAAAGTCTTAAAATGTAGAATCTTGTGTGATTCCTTATATTTGTCACTGCAAAATCCGTACAGAACAAAGAACAAAGAAAATTACAGCACAGGAACAGGCCCTTTGGCCTCTAAGCCTACACTGAACATGCTACCCAGCTCAACCAAAACCCCCTAACCTTTCTGGCGACTATACTCCTCTATTCCCATATCATTCATGTACTTGTCAAGACGCCCCTTAAAAAGCGTCTGTTACCTCCCCCGACAACGAGTTCTAGGCACCCATGATTCTGTGTAAAAAATCTGCCTCTTAAAATTTGTCCCTCGCAGCTTAAATCTATGCCCCCTACTAACTGACTCTTCCACCCTGGGATAAAGCTTCTGACTGTCCACTCTAGCCATACGTCTCATAATCTTGTATGCTTCTATCAGGTCTCCCTTCAACAGCTGTCATTCCAGTCAGAACAAACCAAGATTCTCCAATCTCTCCTCATAGTTAATGCCCTCCATACCAGACAACATCCTGGCAAATCTTTTCTGTACCCTATCCAAAACCTCCACATTCTTCTGGTAATGTGGTGACCAGAATTGAATACTACATTCCAAGTGCGGCCTCACTAAGGTTGTGTAAAGCAGCAACATGACTTGCCAATTTTTAAACTCAATATCCGGCTGATGAAGACAGGCATACTGTATGCTTTCTTGACTACCTTCTCCACCTGCATTGTCACTTAGTGACCTGTGTACCTATGCACCCAGATCCCTTTGCTTATCAACACTTTTAAGGGTTCGGCCATTTACTGTATATTTCCTATCTGTATTAGACCTTCCAAAATGCATTACCTCACATTTATCCAGACGAAGCTCCATCTACCATCTTTCCACCTAAGTCTCTAACTGATCCATATCCTACTGTATCCTCTGATGTCCTCATCGCTATCTACTATTCCACTAACCTTTATGTTGTCTGCAAACTTATTAATCAATCCAATTACATTTTCCTCCAGATCATTTATATACATTACAAACAGCAAAGGTTCCAGCCCTGATCCCCGAGGAACACCACTAGTCACAACCCTCCATTCACAACCCTTCCACTGCTACCCTCTTTCTTCTTTAACTAAGCCAGTTTTGTATCCACTTTGCTAGCTGACTTCTGATCCCATACAACTTAATCTTCTGCACCAATCTGTTATAAGGGATCTTGTCAAAGGCCTTATTAAAGTCCATGTAGACAACATCCACTGCCCTACCCTCAATCATCATCATCAATTCCTTGAAAAACACTACTTCCCCTTCACAAAACCACGTTGCCTCTCACTAATACATCCACATATTTCCAAGTGAGAATAAATCCTGTCTCGAAGAATCCTGTCCAATAATTTCCCTACCACTATTTTTGCAAAAGTGATCAGTCTCTATGGAGGTCACACTATATGGAAGTGCTCCATTGCTTTGGTAGACAATTATTTTGAAGGGCAATTCTTCATTTTTATGAGTGGGGAAGAAAGAAATACTGGCAAAATTAGCTGCACCCAACAGAAATGTATTTCCTGTTCAACAGCTGCAGAAGAAAACACCACAGGCAGATAGAACAAAGCTTGTAGTTAAAATTATCTTGGTACATTGTTTCTCTGGTGCCAGCATCAAGAATGACTAAGTGGATGAACAGCCAGAAGTCATGGTCTAGTTTGGTACTGAGGACATAGGTAGGAAGTGGGATGAAATCCTGAAAGCAGTTATTAGGGAGTTAGGAAAGAAACTGAAAAACAGGACCTCAAAGGCATTAATCTTGGGATTACTCCAATTCCATGTGCTGGTGAGCATTGGAATAGGAAGATCGAACATATGGTTGAAAAATTGATGCAGAAGGGAGGATATCAGATTTCTGAATGTTGGGACTGGTTCCAACACAGGTGGGATTTGTACAAGATGGATGGGTTGCATCCTAGTTAACTCTGGTCCTGTTAGGATAATTTACTGGTGCTGCTGGAGGGGGTTTAAACTATATTGGCAGGGATTTGATACCCGAGAGGGAGCTCAGATTGGAGCGTAGCAAAACTGGTAACAGGAAATAGAAAAATAATAAACAAAATTAGAAGGCATTCAAAGCAAAAGCAAGTATCAATTAGGATAACAGTGGAGAATGTTGTTAAAAAGACAAGTTAAGGGCATACTATCTGAATGCATACAACCTGTGCAATGAAGTGGATGATTTAAAGGCACAAATGAAGAAAAATGGCTATGGCTGAATTATCATTATAGGTGACTAAAGCTAAGAATAGAATATTCAAGGATATTTGGCATTTAAGAATAATAGGAAAAAAGGAAAAGGAGGTCAGGTATCACTGTTAATAAAGGAAGACATTACTGCTACTGAAGGATAAATATGTAGAATCAGTTTGGATAAAGCTAAGAGACAGCAAACATTGGTGGAAGTTGTTTATAGACTACCAACCAGTAGTGGCAATACTAGATGGCATGATATAAATCAGGAAATTAGAGCTCCATGCAACATATGTAAAAGAATGTCAATGGGTGACTTCAATTTATTTATTGATGGGTAAACCTAATTAGCACCGATGGTGTGAAGGACGAATTCCTGCAGTGTGTACAAGATCGCTTTCTGGGGTAGTACGTTGAAGAACCAATGAGGGATCAAGCTATTTTAGACTTAGTATGAGATAATGAGAACAGGCTAATTAATAATCTTGCTGAAAAGTAGTCTCTAGAAAATAGCAACCATAATATGACAGAATTTCACGTTGAGTTTTGAAGTGATATTTTTCATTTTGAAAACAGCGATCTTAAATTTGAACTAAGGAAACGACAATCTGGTGGATTGACGAAATACATGGAGAGGTTTGAAGGTCGACAGGCAATAGCTAGCTTTCAAAGTACTACCAGTTCTATAACACATTCTTTAGTTTGTTCACTGCAATGCAGTTACTGTGAAAATCCCTTTATACATTAAATATAAGAACAAGAAGCAGGAGTAGACAATTCAGACCTCAAGCCTGCTCCATTTAATGCCATTACGTCTTATCTCATCTACAGCCTCAACTCCACTTACTTGCTCATTCACATTAGCCCTTTAAACCCATTACTAATTAAAAATCTGTCCACTCCTCCTTAACTTTGCTCAAAGACACGTTATCTAACTGGGTTTAAGGTAGCAAATTCCATTGATTCATGACATGTAGGATGAAAAGCAGCCTGTGATTGGCCAAATGGAATGTCATCAGTTACCTGCTAAGTTTTTAATATCTTTCCTTATGGATGGGGAGCTCACAATCGAAAATTAAATTAAATGCGAGTAGATGAGTCAGAACTGGTGGGAACTGGGGGAGACAGGCAGGTGAGAACAGGGAATGGATGGGGGCAGTGGAGAAGGGAGCAACTAGCAAGCTGTGGTATAAACCTGCTGCTGGGTGCCTGTAGTTCAGGAACTGGTGTGTGTGTGAGAGAATGTGTGTGCATGTGTGTGTGTATATGACAGAGAGAGAGAGAAAAAATGTGTGTCTATGTGCACGGGATAGAGAGAGAGAGACATACAGAGAGAGAGCGAGCGAATGTGTGTGCATGTGTGAGAAAGAGAATGCGTGTACATGAGAGACAGAGAAAGAAAAACAGGGTCTCCACACATGGGTTTCCAAGTAGTTTGGGTTGGCTTCAATGGGGAAATCCCATTAACACAGTTGAGAGACCAGAGAATCCCGCTCTCTGTGTCTTGAGAGTAAAAAATTGTGTAAGAGAGAGAGAGAGAAAAAGACAGAGAAAAAACTATTCATTAGTGTCTAGTGGCAGTGGGGGAGGGTACATTGGTGGTGGTGTGGCACTCAGAGCTGAGGGCTGCCCAAACCTCAGACAGCTTCAATTTTTGTCCTCAAGTGGGAGTGCAAGATCATGTCTGGCATGAGGAGGTGTGTATGTGGGAGTGAGTGACAATATTCATATAGAGGTGAGCATGAATGAGCAAGTGACTGGATTTGTGGAGGTTAGTGCAAGATATTGAGTGAACGTGTTGAAGTGAGTGTGAGACTCTCTTATGCCCAATCTCAGTTTACTCAATAACTCTCAACACCATGACTACATTTACCCACTTACATACACTGACTCTCTCACACACTGTTGCCGAACCCCCCCCCCACCCCCCACCCTGCCCAAGGTGGACAGCCAGCACTAGATCAAAGAAAGTGGCTCATCAGGTTGCCAGAAAAATGGTAAGTTTGATGATTGGGAGCAACTTAGAATTCAGCGAAGGAGAGCAAAGGTATTGATAAAGAAAAGGAAGAGACGATCTGAACGCAAAATAACAAGAAACAAAGGCATATTGTAAAAAGCTTCTTTAGATATATGGAAGGGAAAAGATTAGGAAAAGATGTGTGCTTGGAGTTTGTACGTTCTTCCCTTGTCTGCGTGGGTTTCCTCTGGGTGCTCTGGTTTTCTCCCATAGTCCAAAGATGTGTAGGTTAGGTTGATTGGCCATGCTAAATTGCCACTTAGTGTCAGGGGGATTAGTCAGGTAAATACATGACATTATGCCTGGATGGGATTGTGGTTGGTACAAAGTGGCCTTCTCCTGCACTGTAGTGATTCTATGATTAGCAAGGACAAATGCAAATATATTGCGGACAGAAATAGAGAATAGAGAAATGGCAGAGAAATTAAACAATTTGTGTCCATCATGGAGACCAATGTGGAAAATCTCCCAAAAATATAAGAGAACAAGGAACTTGTGAAAATAAGGAACTAAATTAAATTAGCATTAATAGATAGCAGTAGAAAAATTAATTGGGTAGAAGGTTGATAAATCCTCTGGACCAGATGAACTATGTCACAAGATGTTGAAGTTAGCTTTATAGATCGTAAATGTATTGGTTGTTATCATGTCTTTCATGTCCTCTTTATGATGGTTGGCTGCACTATAAACAATCTTTCTCCACTGACTTCTATTCTCTGCTGCCCCCAATGTCTGTTCCATTGAGGGGCCAGTCAATGTTCTGATATTACTCAGCCATGCCATCTTGGGCTTTCCTTGTGTATGTTTTTTCAGGTGTTTTACTCTTCTTCCAAACATACCCCTTCTGTTTGCATCACATGTCCTCAAACAAGTTCCACTTGCTACCAGCTTTCTTGAGCATCTGTCTTGGATGCCATAACATACACAATATTCATGTGAGTCCTTCCATTTCAAAGCTCTTTTCGTTACTCTTATGGATGGTCTAGCTTTCATAGCCATACATTGTCCTCAGCCACATAAGGACTTTCAGAGGACACATCTTCATCATAATTGAGAATCTATGTTATTCTATACTCATTTAAGCGAGTTCACAACACAACGCTTGTTAAGTCTCGACTGAGTTTGTTTGGTAGACTCTGAATTTTCTATGATGAGTGGTTCAAGACATGAAACTGTTCAAGCTGAACTCCACTAATCAGAATCTAGCAAGTCTTTTCAGCCATCCTACTTACCTTCATCTTATCGATAACGATCATCAGATTATACTTCTGGTGAAACTGGTCAAGTCAATCCACCAATCCTGTAGTAACTCCATTGAATTAGCGAGCAGAATGTCATCATCATATCAAAGATTTGATACGCACCACCCACCAATGTGTATCCACCTTTGAATCCTTTAAATGTCTCTCTCCTAACAATTTCTGCTAGGATCTTGAATAAATATAGTACGAGGGCACACCCTTGTCTAACCCCTTTTAGCATCTCAACCACTCTGAAAAGATGCTGGCAAGTCTGGCCCGGGGCAGCATGGTGGCACAGCGGTTAGCACTGCTGCCTCATAGTGCCAGGAACTTGGGTTCAATTCTCGACTTGGGTTACTGTCTGTGCGGAGTTTGTACATTCTCCCCGTATTTCCTCCGGGTACTCTGGTTTCCTCCCACAGTCTGAAAAACGTGCTGGTTGGATACATTGGCCTGAACAGGCGCCGGAGTGTGCCAACTAGGAAATTTCACTGTAACTTAATCGCAGTGTTAATGTAAACCTTACTTGTGACTAATAAACAGATTGTAAAACTTTAAACATAGGATTGGGATAAATTCTGGTGTGGATTGAGAACTTGTTAACGAGAGTAGGAATAAATAAGTCATTCTCAGTATTGCTGGATATTACTAATTGGATACCACAAGATCAGTGCTGAGACCACAGCTGTTCACAATTTATATAAATGATTTGGTTGTGGGGACCAAAAATAGTTGTTCCACATTTGCTGATGACTCAAAACTAGGTGAGAATTTAAGTTGTGAAGTGGATGCAAGGAGGCTTCAAGATTTGAACAGGCTAAGAAAATGGATAAACATGTGGCTGGTGAAATATAAATGTGAAGTTATTCTTTGGGAGAAAAACAAAAGGTAGAGTATTTTTTAAATGAAGAGCAGTTGAGAAGTATTGTGTTCAAAGACACTTGGATGTCCTTGTTCATGAGTTACTAAAAGGTAGTTTACATGTTCAGCAATCAATTAGGAAGGCAAGTGGTATGTTGGCCTTCATTGCAAGAGTGTTTGATACCAGAGTAATGATGTCTTCCAATAATTCTATATAGCTTTGTGAGACCTACTTGGAGTATTGCATATAGTTTTGATCTCTAAAAAAGGGTATACTTGCCATAGGTGGAGTGAAATGGAGATTTACCAGACCAATCTTTGGAATGGTGGTGTTGTTTTATGAGGAGAGACGAAGAGAACTAGACCTGTATTCTCTAGGCTTTTAAAGAACACAAGAGTATCTCACTGAAATTTACAAACATCTTTCAGGACCTGACATTGTACATAGAGGAAGAATGTTCTCCTGGCTGGTAAATCTCCATGACGTAGAGATGCCGGCATTGAACTATGGTAAACACAGTAAGAGGTCTGACAACACCAGATTTAAGTCCAACCGATTTATTTGATAGTAAACTCACAAGCTTTCGAAGTGTTTCGACCTCTTCGTCAGGTGAATGAGGTGCTCTGGTTCTATCTGAGACCAGAACACCTCATTCACCTGACGAAGAGGTTGAAACACCTTAAAGCTTGTGAGTTTACTATCAAATAAATGGGTTGGACTTAAACAGTAACAGTCAGACCTCTTACTGTTAAATCTCTAGCAGGGGACATAATCTCAGAACAAGAGCTAGGCCATTTAAGACTGAGATAAGGGGGAAATACTTCAGTCAGGGGCTGGTGAAACTTTGGAATTGTCTAACACAGAGGGCTGTGGAAGTTGATTCACTGAGCATGTTCAAGGCAGAAATCGATAAATTTTGGAATACTAGTGATATCGAGTTAATATAGGAAGAGTGAGGAAAATGGCAAAGACATAAGTGATCAGGCATGATCTGTTTGAATGGTGGAGCAGATTTGATGGGTCGAATGGCTTACTCCGGCTCCTAAGTTCTTAACCAAGACAACTACAATGAGCTGCTGGAAGTAATGGATACAAGACAAAGAAAAGAAAATGTTTACAAAACTAACTCAAATTGTTACAATGTTCGTTATCTATATCCCACAGCTATCGTGATAATATTTTGTGTCCCTTATTTGAGAAGAAACTGAAAATGTATTCCACAAATCTCATAGTAAATTTATATTATGGGTTAACAGTTACATATGGTGATTCTAATGCTTATATATAAAGCATTCAAATTCAGGAACATTGCAAGAAAATGCATTGCATTTAAACCGATGCAATTGGAAATCTTAGCTAAGTAGCATTAGATTAAATTTGGTAGTTTTGTTCATTCAAAATAAAATTCAAATGTTGTAACTACATGTTAAATCAAATGCGCCACACACCATACAATACCCAAAACTCCAGCTTCAAGAACTTATAAAGCACATTTCCACTCAACCCAACTAGATTGCTTGTCACAACTGACATGCCTCGTCAAAAGTTATCCTTCACTGCTCATGGGCAACACAGAAGGTCAAAGACCAAATACAATGGTCCACCCTATCCCACTTTCTTCTTCACACCAGCATATATTGAACGAGATGACAAGAGAGTACACGTTGCAACAGCTGCCAAATGAACAGAAGCTGTCCAGAGCTGGCGAGCCGGAGGAGAAAAACTAGCCCATCTATACGAACGTCAAGAACAGGGATCATATAGTGACAAGCTTAAAGTAGCAGCAAGTGGAAATACAAAGAGCTTTATCCACAATATAAAATTATTGAAAAAAACTCTATGAATCACAATTGTTTGAGAAACCAAAAAAGGAAACAAAGGACACAATACTATTTGGTTTGATTCAATTGATTCTCAGAGACCTTCATTTTCAGATAAATTAAATTGCAAAGAAACTAATCTTCTTGACTGTGTTCTTTTATTTGCCTTTTAAAATTGTTCCTCACCCATGCTCCCCCTTGTCCCCTTTTTCCTGCCCTCTCCCTGGGTTAGGAAATGATTATCTGGCAGTTCCGAGTATCTGACTGCTCATGGGTACTACTTGCTGCTCGGAAACCTGACCTGTGAGCTTTATTTTCCCTCAACTTGCCAACATTCTGGTTGTATTCATGAGCTGCAATCTAATTCAAGTGCACTTAAGTTCTTGCAAACAAGCAGCAGCCGAGAACACCACATCATGTGTGAGGCTCTTTTTGAGGAAACAGAGATGAGTAAATATCACTGCAGTAGACGGAAAGATAGGGTAACCTGTCCACACATAAGCCGTCCCAATTAGCTAAGGCAAAATTCAGTTACTACTCCCTGTTGGTTTGTAGCACTATTTCCTCGAACTGAATGCCAGCAAAAGTTTAATGACAATTACCTCCTTCTAGCAGGTTCAGAAAAAAACATTGCACTAAAATAAGAAAATAAAATCTTCACCAAAAAAACTGAAAATTGAGAAAGTCCTGAACTCCAGCAGTTGGTATTATTACTCAAAATTAGTTGAATCAAATCTGTGAACTTAAAGCCAGAATTCAAGCTCTCAAGAGTCAGAGCTACATTTATTATAGTGCTGTTAAGCTTTCCCCCTACTGCAATTCAACCCTGCCGATAACCTCAACAGAGCGCTACAATGTACAGACTATTTCTAAATTCTGCTCTAGGCTAAACATTCTTCTGTACATACTGGTAAATTCAACAGTCTCTTTAACATCTGAGAACAAATTACCAACAAGTCATTTTTGCTCAATATAGCAAGTCAATGTGGCACCCTGTTTTTCTCTATTACAAACATGTACAGTACCTTGCCTGAGAGTCATTTGGACGCTGATACAAGATTCATAATAGCTGTCAGAATCTCAGATTTTTTTCTTTTGTTTTATGAGGTCAGGCAATATTACATGCACTGAAATATTCCATTTCCCAGCTGAAACCCTTCTCATTTGAACACGACAGGTTGAGGGAGTCATGATTTTGCAACCCAGCATGTGAAACAAAGTGCAAGGGGGCAGGTGGCTAACCCCACATTCTCCTTTTGCTCTTGTCCATTGGCAACAGTAAATTAAACTGTCAAAAATGGAATTGTCCTGTCATCAACAAAGCTATAGCTTCACAAGTATTGCAACATCAGATATATTTCTAATTCTGCATTTCCCTGCACCTGTAATTTCATCAAAAAGTCTTACTGGACCATGGTGAGAGCTGTCCAAGGGACATGGGCACTGCGAATTGCTTCGAAGGCTTGACTTGGCATTTCGGAGACAGAAATTAATGAACAATGCGAGCAATTTATTATATAAGAAAAGGGTGCCGAGTGTGAGGTCCTGACCTTCAGCTCAGCTTTGATCCCCTCTAAAAGGGTAGAATTGCTAACTTGCACCTGACATTGAGCCTGAGTGGGGGAAAAATAGAATTTTGTAAAGAGTGTTATCATTAAAATTTGTTCTAAACCATGAACAGCTGTAATGCCAATTGTGGTTAAATACGAACAAACTTGCAGACTTTGCTGGGAAAAATAAACACCTATGCAGAAAAGAAAAAATGATCTGAATGTTTTATCACAGCCAAAGTGACTGAATATTCCTTTATTAATTCTCATTTAATGTCACTTTAAATTGCTGACATTATTATCCTGCAGTATTAAGAAAAAATTCTGTGTAATTAGTCAGTATTAAGCCTCTGTTATTTATTCGAGCCAAATAAACAACACCACTTTAATTACCTGGGCTCTGCAATATTGATCTGGGCATCAAATTTTAATATGACTTTATTTCAGATTTCCATATGACTAGTATTCAAATTTGTTCCAGCAATAACAATTTTGCAGGCATAAATGACTTTTCATTCAAAGTATGTAAATTATTCCCCAACACTTGGGAATGCAAGACTTTCAGCGCTAGCAGCATGTTTATGTAGACCTCAGGGGCCTTGGTACTTCATGAGCTGCTCTCTAATATGGCAGAAAAGCCACCAATTACCAGAAGAGACAAAAGTCAACTAAGACAGGGAATCTCTTCCTCCCAAACCTTGTTCTCTCCCACTTCAGTACATGGTGTTAACGACATACAAATTTTGAGGGCATTAACTATAAACAGGAATTCAAAACAAGACAGACACACTGTCGGAATATGCCAATGTCAGCATCTTAAGTACCCTCATAATCCCAGGACACAAGTTTCGGCATTATTGTCTCAATTTAACTTGCATTAGTACCTAGCACCTTGATTACACTATTGGGGTGGTAATCTTCCCGCATATGCCATCATTACTTATGTCAAGCCACTTGAGCAGTTATGAATATTATTTTGTTTTACGAGAGAGTAAATTAGTGCTGCTCCCCTAGAGTTTTGGGTGCTTAACACTGAAGCAGTATGCAGCCTTCTGAAATCCCATAACAAATCCTTGTTTAGTGCCACATGTAGATAAGAGCTATGTCGCAACATTCTAGCATAATTGACTCATATCCTTCTTCATTTGAGGACAGCAGGAAAAATTCACCTTTCTTCCTCATTAATCTAGATTAGTGCTGGTTTATCTGCAGAATCTACATCTTTTCAACATACTAGGTATGAAACATTTGTATTTTAATATTACAAATTATTAGTGTGTTGTTCAAGAGAATTGTTGTCATATATTTGAGATTTGTGCGTTGTTTATTCGGTTTACATGATGGAACCTCCAATATGAATAGGGTAAATCTCTTGGGAGCCACAGAAACTCAGAAATGATGTACATATGAGTACATGGACCCATGGAAACTGAATATAAATGACTATGCCCCAGCCAGTCACATCTGGGGTGGAATAGGCCAGATAAATAATTCTGACGTTAGGGGAAATAAAATAGAATCTCGAGCCCTACATAATATTATTTTGCATGCAATGTAACGGAGTTATATTTTACTAAATTGTATCCAAAAAGATCAGTATTCTTTATACAAGTACTGAATATGGAAGCTGGCACTGTTTCATTATTATCAAAAGTGTTTGAATATGTTGGGGTATTACAATAATATATACATTTCTGATTGTGGAGTACTCGATTACTCTATATAACTTATTTTTCACAACAAATTTTAAACTGTTAATGTCATTGATGTTTTATTTGTATTGTTTCCACTCACAAAAAATAAGCATATATTTTATGGGGAAAATGATTCTGAGTGAGCATTCTTACTTTGGTTTTGTTCAAATTCAAGATTCTCATGTGCCTACTTAAAACTGCAGTCGGGCTGACCAACTTTTTAAAAACCATGTTACGACAGGTCATGTAGCAAGCATTTCTTTCCACAAATGCCTTAGCACCACGAGAATGATGCTTCCTACACAGTAAACTATGCCACTGGGGGATCCATTCCTTTCATTAAACAAACTGAGAAAATGGTGTCCTCCAACATCTCCCAAAATGATGCCAATTTTGAAAAATGGCTTATGACAGCTGAATGAAACTTTCATGAACTGACCAGAAGGGCACTCGTGAAACCCACAGACTGACCAGGAGATACAAATCTGAAGCACGACACACTGAACTGTTACCACGTGCTCTAAACTGCAAACCTCACGAGTCAAATCAAATTTGCTGTTACAAAACCTTTTCTGTGTCCACTGACATACTTGCAGAAACATATATATTTTTTTCAAATCATTAAAATCTTTTCTTCTCTTCCAAGCATGGGTTATTTCAGAATTAAGTGCTAGGCTCTCTGGTGCTTTGGGAAATGTAAACTCCAATTTTTACTCCAAATTCACAATACACTCCAGTAGCTTGTGTTCTCTAAAGCCCAGAGCGGACCCTTAAGATGATGAGCATCTTAGAGAGTGCTTTGGTAAATCATGCAAACAGGAGTGGGAAGAAGGACAAAGTCATCTCTTTTGCCATTCCACACAACCAGTAAATTGATTTACAAACCACCATGGTCCAAAAATAAGTACTATAGTTATGTGACGAGAGGCTACCCTTTCATGAAAACCTGTACTGCAGACTGAATATAGCAGAGAGAAAAAAAAATGTATAGGCTGCTTTACATTCTCATGTCTTAGAAAATCCTACTCTATCACGACTGAAGATATCAGCATGAATTACTTCTAAATCAAATGCTACTGCTAATCAGTCAGGGAACTAGTTTTCAAAATGAATGGCTAACATTCTACATTTGAATCATTTTATACCAGCAGCTTTTAGATTTTGTGTAAATGCACATCACTAATAGTATTTCCCTAGTTGTGCAGAAAGAGATTAATTATTCCTTTAATGAACCATTTGAATAAATTTAAAATTACCATTTTTATTTTTTAATCCATTAGCGTTGGCATTCCCCCCCACCACTCCATACACGCTGTCTTTACAAGAGACCAATACATCTGATATTCTTGCCAACAAAAGCATTTGAAATTAGTGATTTGCTTTCAGAAACTTTAATTACAATTTTAAAACACTATTTCTTCTGTTTAATAGATTCAAATTGTTTCAGTATTATCTTGGTTGCAAATAAAATGTACAGTATGTGACAATATTCCCAGGATTAATCACTCTTGAAATTATAATATGCTCTTGAAATACCAAATAAAAAGACAGCAATGTTGTTGATGTACTCAAAGCTTCTCGCTTTCTGGAGTTTGCTATTATTATGCATATCCAGGTAGGAAGTTAATTAACCCAAAGCTTAAGCTAATTATGATAGCAGAATGCTATCAACCAAAGCTTTCAGTCAGACAGCTGTCCAGAATTTCATTTGCTAATCATTTGTCTTTGGCTGAGCATATGGTACATTTTCATGCAATCAGAGGAACAACAAACAGCTGAAAATCATTAACTAAAAACAATGTGCATAAAATCAGAAGCAATTTATATAGCCTGGTGTCAAACAGAAACCTAAATACTTCCTCTATAAAAAATTATCAGCTTCTGCTCTTTCACATTTTCTCACTTGGAAAATTTAATCTTGTAACACAAAAATGACTGGAAATTTTGTGAAACAATGGCTTATTAAAATCTCTGTGCAAGTTTTCAAAGCTAATCTAATTTGTAAAGTTTAAAACTGCAATATTTTGTGAAAACTGTGCCCAAAATTAATTCCTATAATGAAGTGTCTTTTTTTAAAACCATAATGAAATGAAATAAAATAAAATACATCAGATAAATTTAATCCTGGAAGTTTAAAATTTGGAAACCTCCATCTCTTTGAAAGTGGTGAAGGTCAAATCTAAACCATAAATATTACCAATAATACCAATGAAATTTTAAACATACAACATTTCATTGCACCAACATTGCATATTGTTTTCTGTTAAAGGTGCTAGCATGTGTACTAAATTCAAACAAATTGAGCAGATTTTTTTTTATTAGGTAAGGCCAGGTCTTGACTTTTCAAATGATGTGACAGCTGCAATTGTAACTGGTCAAAGGATCACTAGAGCCTGATTAATTGTTGGTCTGAGGGGATTTCTATTGGTCACAGACCAATGAACTACTGGGAATTTCAACCTCTGAAATATGAATCTGGAACAATACAGAACTATTTCTTATTTACTGGATATTAAAAATGCTGTAATTCCTTATATATGAATTTTATTCAATTCAGTAAATAATGTTGATTTGCATCAATTTGGAAAAGTCCAAACAAAATAGCAATGAATGCTATACACATTTATAACCCCCAGCATTACAGAGAGCAACAAGGGTAAATTGTGAATACTTGCCACCAATTCAGAGAAAGCAATAATGAGCGTACTTGCCTGGAGCGGTATGCTGCGCAAGTGCCCTCCTTAACCCTTTGTCTTCACCTGGTTACCAGACCACTTAGAAAAAATGCAATACTGGGATGAAATGGATTTTGTTGTGCTTTTTATTCCCCTGGACAAGGCAAAGGTTTCCGTTCTGAACAAAGCAGTATGCAAATTCACCTATTAAAACCATTCTGAACTGTTGGAGCAGCAACTAACTGTTTGGCCAATAAAATCTCAAAACTAATACTTGGGTGTTGTTGGCAAGGCCATATTTGTTGCCCACCTCGAAGTGTCCTCAGAAAATGTTGGTCAACGTTCTCTTTGAACTAACTGCATTTCTTACAGTGATGCTTATCTTAAAAATGGTGTTAGTCAGAATTTTTGATGAATGTAGGGCAGTATATGAGGTAAAGGCAATTCACCTGTGAACTCAAAGAAAAAAAAAGCCTGTAATTTGTGAGGCACTAAACAAACAGTTAAACAAACACTATATTTTTCTATAAGATCCATTTTGAAAATGATGCACCTAGGAAATTAAAAATTTGCAATTAAATTTATTTTGTCTATTCATTGGAAGGAATAATATTGGTGGGAACACTAAAGGAAAAATATTTCTCCATTGCATCTAGATAAGTAGTAACAAGCATTTTCACAGCACCAGATTCGCCACATGTTGTATAGTTACTGGTCAATACTTAACTTGCATCAAACAGTTCACAAGTTTACTTTTATATTTTGCAAACTTTCTGTCCTAAGAATCTCCAGGATTAAACAGCAGAATTACGGCTGTGCATTATCAGTTCATTGCCAATAGGAAATCGATACCAATCCAACCTCCTTAGTTTAGTGTGTGTTGATTTTCAAAGAGGTACTATTTTTATGAAAAATTTTTCAGTAACCCTTGTTTTTAAATACACAATACAAAGCAACAAACTGTGCTGAAATACATCATTGAACATGTTGCATGTGATGTTATCAGACAAGAAATGGTGCAATGTTCCCTCTCTTTTGTCAGATTTTAGGAAAAAAGGTTTGTGGCACATTTTTACGCAAGTGAGTGTCCCTTAATGTTTGAAAAAAAAAAGATGCCACCTCGTCTCAGTTATAATAATAAACCTGCATTATTAAATTAAATTACATATTTCATTGGAGGTCAAAGAAATAAGATAATTTATTGGGGAGCAATATTATTATTGGATATATTCACTGCATTTGGCAGAATCTCTATTAATGATAAACATCCATAATTAAGAAAGAAAAGCTGGATGAGGTGGGGAAAAATCTACATTACCTATTGTTCAAAGTATTCCTACTTTCAATTGAACAAAATAATCAGCTACCACAATTTTATTTGGTATATTGTAAATATAGTTTTTTCAAGCACATACATGCTCAGGTCTGGTCTACCTCTATATTAAGCCATTCTGTAATGTCACCAGTTGGGAAAACTCCAGTGCAATTTCTGAACAGTTCCTATGTACATGCCCTTAGCTGTTTTTGTATGAAGCTGACGTGGTTCACGAGAACTCAGATGATCCTGGTTATAACATTTTATGTTTTTCCTTATTCTCTTTGGCTTCACTGCTACTTACAATACTGTTAACCATTCTATATTCCTCCTTCACTTTCCTATTTGCGATGATAGTTACTAAATGTTTTCATATGATTTCTCACCCTGTAACTGCAAATGCTCCTCTAGTAATCTCTTAAAATCCACTATTAGTCTCTTTAAAATTATTTACAATGAGAACGACATTATTCACAAATATAAGGTCAGCTTCGTCATGTGCACCAGTAATGCTCAACATTTCTGCAACCACTATCCATTCCAGGGCAGGTATGGAATTATGAAATTGTGTAATACTGCTGAACTATTATAGGTGTACTGGACACATTTCTGCCTGACGCAAGGTCTTGGATCAGTTGAAACGTTCCACAGGTCAAAACTAACTCATGCCACATCAATACACCATTACTTCTGACATCAACCAACCTAATTATTGCTACACTGTCTAACTGGGTTACTACTGTATCACCCAACTGCCTTATATAAGACAAGTTCTGGAATATTCTTAGCTTCCAGTTGCTCAATGTCAGATCTTGCCAATTGTACTATACCATTCATGACAGCTTTCAAAAATATTCTTGCTTTCCCACTCAATAAGACCGCTGGTACAAAATTTTGATGATCTAGTTAATACTGATCCTTCTTGCCCACCAATACTATCCCACAATAATGTAATACTATGTCTCTTCCTGGAGGTCAGGTAGCGCAATGGATAGCTTCCCTGTCCCTAAGCCAGAAGCTCCAGATTTGAATCCACTCCAGGACTCAAAAGCTAGGGAAGGTGTGTTCCTAATATGACCAGCAGCTTGAGTAACAACGTAAAAAGTCTTTCCAACGTACCAATGGCAGGTGATAAGAGCGAGAGGGACTGCTGGTCAGCCATCCTTGATGATATAAGTACCTCAAGCTGTAAGTGTCAGGTGATAGGCTGCTGACCTATTCCAGGAAAAGAACTTCATGATGGGAGGAGATGAAAGTCTGCCTTGGGCACCACTAAGCACAGGAAGAGAAACAAAAACAACAACAACAACGTCTTTTCCTCATGCCTGTGGTTGCCAAAATGTCTTACCCACATATGCCACCTCTTACGTATTAATTTCCAATACCCCCCACCTTCATATTATCAATGTCGATCTTTCAGCTATTATGACTCTGTTCTCTGGAACACTCCTCAAAAACAAATGAATTCTGTTATTTCATTTCCGGCCTTAAAAGATGCATTATAACCTATTTCATGTCTCTTCTTAAAACTCAATGGTGTTCTAGAGTAATATAATAGATAGGGATGCACACATTAGTGTGTGGGGGAAAAAAAACGCAATGCTGTGGAAGAATAGTTGCATGATATCAATGAAAAATAACAGAAATTGTAAATAATATGGATAAATCCAAGTTTTGTCATGTTGGGCTTTAACTGATACTCTTTGGGTGGAAAATCATGTGTGGACCCAACACTGAATTAGTAACAGTGAATTTTAGATTTCCCAAACACTCTCCTTGGACAGATTTATGGGATTAATCTTCACCCTATTCTTTTTGGTAACCCTGCCAGTGATGTATATTTGCATGTATGTAAAATATATATAACAATTTAACATACACAATATATGTTAATTGACAAGTATTTATGTATTGCAATATGTGAAAAAACATTTGGATACTCTTTTGTTTATAGATAGTGCCCTGGTTGTAACATACCGCCCAATTTAAATTTCTTTTTATTTGTTTGAATTTTAAATTTAGCAATAATAATGAGAATTAAGACACTATTGATTGAGCAGAGGAAAATATAAAATACAAGCATTTATAGTCTCTAAGAAGTGCTATACCAAACACAAATACATCAATTCACCTGGGCACCGTAAATTAAAAGGCACAATGATATGTACCAAGAAGAAGAAATCAACATTACCAGCTGCTTACATTATTTTTTAGTCTACAGCTTTTTTTACATTTGGGCAAAAGGTTAATTTACAAATAATTCTGCCTGAATCATATGCACAAAAGTAATATTTGTGGAGTGGTTATAGTTGACTTACGTGATTGATAACAATTTTGTTTCATAATATCAGCAGCAAATAAAAAACAGACTGTAATATAAAAAACATAACATGTGACAAGGTCTTCTAAAACATTTCTATTTAGGACCTCACAAGCTAAATTGCTTTCACTGGCCCCTTCCACCTCTCAGTATGGTTGACAGACAAATTGATCTGAACATCGGAAAATAATATGCTTGCAAAATTTCTGTGGGTGAGATTTCAGTCTTTGAATTTTTCATAGAAGAACAAAATGAAAGATTGCTTCTTTGATTTTTCTTCCATTAAGCCTTCCCGTCTTATGTACTACAGGAATGAACAATACTTCATACAGCAGCAATACATTGTAAACAAATGTACAACATTTTTCACTCGAAACCGAAGCCTTGTGAGGTAAAGAGGTTAGATCACAGGCATCTTTGCCCTGCAGATTATGTTGTTCAATTGTAATGAATTCATACATTTGAAGTTGCCTTAGGGGCTCTCATTAGACTTGGGGGTGTTTATTACAGAGTATATTGCATGTATCACTTAACAGCGAGAAGAGTGGATGATTTGATTAGAAATGTTGACAGTTGAGGTGTGTAAAGAATATGTCATTCATGCACATTTCCTTTACTTTAATAACAGGATCTATCACTCAAAGATGCTTTAAACCTACTTTAAGTCTTAGCTTTAGAATTAAAACAGACAACTTTGCAATACACTAACTGAGAATCTCCTTCCAAACCAATATTAGAGTAGCAGTATAATTAATCAGACCTTCTGCTAATCCGTGTCCACAGGATCAGTAATTTACAAAGTGTATTGATGTCATTTGGACACTCTTTTGGTTAAATGCTTGTGAGATAAAATTGCTACAACCATAATTTACCTCACTCATCTACATACCCCGCCCCCCCCACCCCCCAAAAAAGACATTACACTTTCAGAGTCTCAAGAGAGTTAAGCACAATTGTTCACTATTGTTTGCATTTTTAAATAATTGATTAGAAAAATGCCCATTTTAAAATGCCGTCATATGTTTTGTTTCTGCAAATGCTTGATGCTAGTTAAAACCATAGAATTATATTCAATCAAACCACTGTTATTCTGCGCAAAGCTAGAAGACATGCATTTGATTTTATTAAACTAGTCTTTCCTGAAAGTGGAAGAGTTTATTGGGTTTTTTTTTAAGTATTTTGCCGTAAGGATAAAAATTATACTGCACTTACAGAAGCCTTTTGGTAACATTTTCCTTGAAACAATCACATGATAACTCCGTACTACCTTTGTAACTCCTCTGTAAGTGACACCAGCAACCTTCAGAGTAGGATTGACAAATACAAAAAACATCCTCCACAATTTGGCTTCCACATCTCTGAATTGGTGTTTCAATGACAGATGTTTGTTGCGGCAAAAACCTCTGTCAGAACAAAATTAGGTGATCTATCATTTTAAGATATGGTCTTCATATACTGTTTACTCGAAGATATCACTTGCCTCCAGCCAATTTTGACCAAGAACATTCTGTGATATGGAAGCGATATGTATATCATCATCATTTTTGATAAATGCAGCTTCTGAACACAGAATTACATACCTTGCAACAGTATTAAAGCTAAAACTTACACTACTAAATCTATCCAAGTACTTTTTTTTCTTTCTGGCTTATATATATATTAGATGTTTTTCTGTTTTGCTTACTAATTCGTAGATCATCCTTGGAATACTGTATTCACTTACCCACTTTGCACGTTTAACATTTTATATCAATACCATATATAAAATTTGCTAAAAGATCTACTGCTAACGAGTGTTAATATCTATAAATACATTAAAACACATTTTGGTTTATATATGTATGCAAATTAAAAGATATTTTAATTCTCTTAGGAATCCAAATAAAAACTCCAAAAGCTTCCTGGAGTCCACTAAGTTAATCACATCTGCATCAGTTTCCTTTTGTTTTTCTGCTTTGGTTTTGTTGATCTTGACACACAACAACCTTTGTCCATCATAATATTGTTATGCCATGGTTTCCGATGCTTTCAGGTTATAGTTTATATTAGGTTATGAAATATTCTCTATAGCATGCACCTTTTAATAATATACAAAGCACTTGGCTCCCAATGGCTGTTATAATGAGGTCAGAATGTACTTTTTGAAAAAAAATCCAAATCTTGCACATTAGGAGAAAATCAAAGTTAATGGGGTCCAAAGGGACACCACAACCTTATGAAGGTTAATGTGGACACTTCTGTGGTGAGTAAAAGCCCCAATTATCCGACTACCCCTTATAAACAGTTAATTCAAACCAATGCTAAAAATTATTGCATGTACTTGAAAATACCAGTCATGAACAATAAATCGATGTTATTGTATACTGAATTGAAGTAGCCAGTAAGTGAATCAACAATACCTGTAATTTGAATTACTGTGTTTTGATAAAGTATAAATAAGCCAATTTAATAAAAGAAAAGACTTATGGGCACAGTAATGAATTCCTATTGCAGTTTTAACAAAAGCAAATATTTTAGATGACAAGAAATGTATTTTACAGTAATTTTTATTTAAAATGACTCAATAAGGTAACAATTGCAAGAGTGGAGTCCCTATAAAGCACCAGTGTTTTATCATTACAATATACAGCAGCAACATTTGTGCCTAATTATCTGCCCCAATTAAATGAATATTCCAATTAACTGTGGCCCCTTTAGATCACTCTTACCACAGAGTGATAGCTGTAATAACATTACATGATGTGATACATATTTTAAATAAATTTTCTTGCCCAAATCCCATCTGCAACATTTTTCCATGGGAGCCCAACCTGGTTAAGCAGCCATTTGTCTTAACTAACCAATTGTGTTCAGCCCAAAGACTGATTGATTAAAACTATCCAAACAAACCAGACATAACTGTACAAAGCCTCACTGTAACACAGGGCTGTGGTTAATGTCATTATCTGTTAATCATTGTTTTATTTTGCTAAAATTTTCATCCATTGCTTTTGATGTATGTCTCATGGCTGCGAAAAGAGATGCGAAAAGGAAATAAGGCAGAAAGTGAAAACTGAAAGCAAAAATATTAGGACAGTCCTGTAGCAAAGAACTTCAAAACCCAGAAGTCATTTTATATTTTGAAAAAATTTCATTTCTGCTATGCCTGTCCATGTTCCCAGAAATATCTCAAAGCACTTTTCAAACATTGAATTATTTTCATGAGCAACTACTTATGTGGCCAACAATGGCAGCCATTTTTCACAAAGAAAGATCCCACAAACTGTAATGAGATGAATGACGAATTACTCTGCTTTGACAATGACACTGAGGGAAGAATGCTGGTTTGCATATTGTGAAAATTCCTTCCCATTGCATAGATCCATGGAATTTCTTTCCAGTCAGCTGAACCATCACAAGCATGGGGAGTCTTAGTCTAGCATTTCATTGGATGAATGGCACTGCGGACAATATCATTAGTCTGATGGTTAAATATAACAGAATGATATTTTGATCAAGTTCAGATGCAGTTGCAAAATCAACCAAACTTGAAATTGTTGTACTCTCAACATTAGCTCCAGTTCTCCTAACTAAAGGATATACTACATTCTGATTCTCTGAGCAACAATCTGATCTGAAATTGGCTTCTTACAGGGACAGGAAAAGAACATTAAAAGCATGCTTAAGTACACATTCAGGACTGACACTGACCATTTCTTCCTCTCACTATCCTTGACACAAACCCAGTATCGTGCCTCTTTCTGACAAATTGAAATCTGTCTATTTTCATTTTTGAATATTTCAACTAAATCTAAACTGCCTGCACTAGGTGGCAGTCCATCCTACAAATTACTAATGCTAAGTGTGAAGAGAAGTTACTTTTTTAAAGTTATATTTATCTTGCAATGTTCTTAGTTTAGTCAAATCATTTAGCTGAGAACATAAAGTTTGCAATAAGGAAATTATATTTCATCCAACAAGCCTGTTGTATCCAAAAGACTGTAGAATCTGCATCCAACTCCTTTTTATTTTATAATATTCTGGGGTCAAAGACGCTGGTGAAACATTTGAGGAATATATCTTCCAGAACATTTCTTCTCAACTGTTTCACTTCCTACATTGTTAACAATATGAAAGTTTAGGTCCATATCTCTTGAGGGTGCTTCCTACTTTCATGGCAACCTGTTAGTCTTAGTCCACTTTACAGTTACAGAACTCATCAAGTCCATGCTCACAACATTTCTTCTGTTTGCATTGTTACAATCTTAGATATATCTATCTGAGATTGGTTCCCGTTCACAGTTTTGTCTACCTCTGCCACTGGTTCCCTCCAACATATTTCATCAATGAGGACACAAATGATCACATTCCAGCAATTGTTTTGGACAGACCAAATGCCCAGGATTTCAACAGAAATGAAATCAGAATGTTTATAAATTACTTTGGATCATCTAAGCCGAGAATTATCCCAACATCTTTAGAACTCTATTCTGGCCCTATGCAGAGAAACTATGATTCATCTTTCATGACTGGGTTTTTCCAACGACTGAACTAGAATGAACACTTTTAAGACATGCAAATAATAGAATAAATCAGTGCACAAATGGAGATTAACTGCTTTATGCCTGCAGAAAATCAACTTCTATTGAGCTGCGGAGTGGAGTCCACACTTCTCAAAGTCTTGAAGATGCAGCACTTAAGTTTATGCAGGAAATCCCTTTTGTCAGTCTTAAATTGAGACACAAATCCATTTAATGTAAACACTACATTAAAGTAGCAGCACGAGGAATGTCATAGGAATGTATATCATATCCACGTGCCATAATAATCGCGCTATCTCAAGGCCCTGGGAATTATTCAACAGGCTAATAGCATATACAAGACGTCAAAGGAAGAAATACAGAAAGCAGTTTTCAGGATTTGTCCATGTTACCACAATTTTCCTATTGCACGATTGGGCCAAAGAGACTTAGAATATTTCCACGGTTCAATTTGGAAATGGTATTTGATGATGATAAACCAAAATTAAAGATTTGTGTATTTGTATAAACAATTCTCCAAAGTTCAGTGTAACTTTGATGTATCTGTTTTGACATTGTGATGATGCCATCTGGATAGTCCTTGAAATCCAGACCTCAAATGATAACTTTGATAACCCTCAAACTGTACTTCTGATTGCAAAAGAAGCTAATTTAGAATGCTAAGCCATTCAACAAAAAGGTTAACTGGTGAATGAAATGTACTTTTCTTTTAACACAAACTTTAGACCAAAAGTTTTGAAATCAGAAAAATTATCAAAATAATTCCTGGTGGAAGCTCTTAATACACCTTAAAAGATGTAGGAATTAATATGTTTCTTTATTCAGATACAAGAACTGCAACATTATGAAACATCTGGTTGATTTTATTTGACTATTAAAAGAGTAATTCAGCCTGTAAAACAATGTTATGCCTAAAATACACAGAGTAGAAAAATAAAATCTAAAAGCTGATGGAATTATATTAAAGAGAGGTATAAAGCTTAAGGCAATTTATATTATCATTTACATATACAAAGATAGAGAAAAATGGCTTACATTGTTCCTTGAAATATGATGAATTTTTGTAGTTCTGGACAGAATGTAATCACTTAATTCAGGCCAAAATAATCTTATATTTCTTATTAAATGCAATGTTATTTAAAACAATTGCTTGTAGCTTGCTTATATTTATTGGTCAAGAAATTCTATGCTGACAATTTCAGGATGATTAATGAAGGCACCTTTTTCTCAGAATGTCAGGCTTTGCCTTTTTAACAACTGACCTTTCATAGGATACTAGTGAACTCATAATTCCACTTTTGCACAGTTTCTTATTAGTAGAGTTAAAATTAATACTTATGGGAATGGTGGTTAAGCCTCAGCACTGTAAATCTTCCACTCCTCCAAGCTTCACAAAGAGCAAAGCTCCAATCTTACCTGCAGCACTTCCTTTTAACAACCTTATTTTAAAAATTAAAATAACAGTTTATTTCATGAAAGAAACAATCTGCAGTATCCTGAACTAAATGTAGTTCAATTATAAAACATTGTAATATTATTCTCAATTAGGGAAAATATGCTGGTTACAATGCAATACCATCTACCACAGTAGGGGTTACAAAATTATATATGTATTTGTATTATATATATAATTTTGTATTATTCATAAAAAATATTAAACTGCATTTGTAATTTCCAATAAGGTACTTTCTTCGTCATTATCCATTTTCTGCACATAACACAGCAGGCACAATAGCAAAGAACATGCTTTGAGATGATAAGCAGCAATCACAGGACAGGCCTTTTGTACAATACCACGGAACTAGAATTTGTGTGTAATATTTTGGAAGTGCATTGTGCTATCTCTTCCAACGTATCCAAATGGCAGTGGAGCTCTTCCCCAGTTTGGTTCATGAGTGAGTGTGAGGAAACGTCCACCTGTCAGTGGGCCAGCACATAGGTTCCACCAAGGCAGAGGCAGTGAGTCAGCCAAAAGTCCATCAACTTTGGCAGGACTGGAAGATTCTGCAGGCAAACAGCAGTGGAAAATTCTGACCTTTGGTGCTCTTCATTAACATTGCTGCTAGCCAGTAGCGTGGACTGAAAATGAAAAGCCAGCTAGATCACAAAAACAGAAAGTATGCAACCTCTCTTTATCCACACTTTTGAGCCATCACATCAACCTATTGGATAGGCCTCGGATCAGTAGAAGATTAAGGGAGTAAACGCTGACAGAAAATCTGGAATGTAGCCAAAGGTAGACTAACGCAGACATATTTCATTTTTCCAGCAACTCCTGAGACTAAGATGATGTCAAACATTGTAACTGGTGCATGTGGTCCACATTAACTTGGCTACTTAGATTGAAAATTGGCTTGCCTATAGAAGTTAGAGAGTAATGGTGGAAGGGTTTTTTTCTGGTTGGGGGTACATGACTAGTGATGTTGCACAGGGATCCATACTGGGACCTCTGCTATGTTGTGAGATATAAAAATTACTTGGATGAAAACAGATGGGTGGGTTAGTAAGTTTGCAGACAACACAAAGATAGGTGGATCTGTGAATAGTGTAGACAGCTGTCAAAGCATACAGCAAAAATATAGATCAGTTGCAGATATGGGCAGAGAATGGCAGATGGTGTTTAATCTGAGCAACTGTGGGATAAATGTTAAGAGCAAGTATACAGTTAATAGCAGGACCCTGAACAGTATTGGTGTAAAGGGATCTTGGGATTCAAGTACATAATTCCCTGAAAGTGGCCATACAAATACATAGGGTGGTAAATAAAGTGTATAGCATGCTTGCCTTTATCGGTTGAAGCATTGAGTACATAAGTCAGGATGTCATGTTGCAGCTTCATAAAACTTTGATTAGGCTGCATGAAAAATCCAATTCTGGTTGCCACATTACAGGAAGGATATGAAGGCCTTGGAGAGGGAGCAGAAGAGGTTTACCAGGATGCTGGCTAGATTAGAGGGTATGAGCCACAAGGAGAAGCTGGGTAAACTAGGGTCGTTTTCTCTGGAACGGCGGAGGCTGAGGGAAGACCTGACAGAAGTCTATAAAATTATGGAGAGGCATAGATAGGACTGACAGTCAGAATCTTTTTCCCCCAGAGTTGAAATGTCTATTACCAGGGGAATGCACTTAAGGTGAGAGGGGAAAGTTAAAAGGAGATATGAGGGGTAAGTTTTTTTTGCATAGAGAGGGCTAGGTGTCTGGAATGCACTGCCAGGATAATGGTGGAGGCAGATAGAATAGAGGCGTTTAGGAGGCTTTTAGCTAAGCACGTGAATATACAAGGAATGGAGAGATATGAACCAAGGGCAGGCAGAGGGATTAACTTAATTTGGCATCATGTTTGTCACGACATCGTAGGCCGAAAGGCATGTTTCTGTGCTGTCCTGTTCAATTTTCTATATTTTTGTTGGAATCAACCAAAAAAGTCAAGAGGGGGAGCCAAATTTTAAAAAGCCCACGTTGTCCCATAAATTCAATGCAGCAGATACTCCTATTTTGTTGTAGACCATTAACACAAGGGCGAAAAGAGTTATGACTGCTAAATCCAACTTGATTTGCATAAAGAACAGGTGTTATGGACTGTCTCCAATGGTGGAAGGCACCATCGTGTATCACTGGTCAACCAATGTCCTCTTCAGCATGAGCAGTCCCAACTAGTAAGATGTAAATCAGCCACAACCTGTCTTATGCCTGTGAAGGAGAGAGATAGGTCAATTCCTGTGGAAGGGGTGGTTACGTCTGTGAAGGAGGAGCAAACAATGCTTGTGAAGGGAGTACAATACCTGTGAGAAAGAAAAGATTGCTCCCTGATACTTATGTGGTGGTGGTCAGCGGTAGGTGGTGGTGATGGTGATTACCCTGATGCTTATAGTGGAGCAGACGGGTGAGTCCATATGGGGATGGGGGATAGATAGCAGAGCTCGGCATCCTTTATAAATGGTGCCTCTATCTGTATGGAGCTGGCCTTGCCATTCTATAAGGCACACTCCTGCCATAGTGACAGCACAAAACAGGCCTAAGATTTCCTGTGCTCACCAGCAAATCCAGTCTGAAAACTCAGTTGTGTTTCTGGAGAGATGCACGCCGATTTTCGGTCAGAGCCTGACGCTCTGACAAATACTGGAAAATTCCACCTATTGTTACAGATAGGAGAGAGAAAAACTGAATTTTATTCTCTCAACATCTATCCTAAGTAAAAGTGTTATTGTTACAAGTTTATTCTGAAAAAAATATTTGTTTGTGTAGTCAATTCTTGGTCCAGGGGATATGCGGCAACCTCTTGCAGGAGGCCATACACATACACATTGCTGTTAGATGTTTGCAAGTTGGAAATAAATCAGCAGACTGCCCTTTAAGTTCTCAGCTGTATATTGTGATTTCAAAATGATCAGCAAGTCATGTTATCTCTTTCCTCCACAGTGAATTCATAAAGGGATACTTGCCTATTATCTGAATCTCATTTTGCTATGATGGCTTATAGGTTCCCAGCCAATAGCCTCAAGAATCATCATCAATATTGATGACCCTGATGCATGTAGCTATTGTCATGTGTAGACCCTCAGATTTTTCTTCATAGAGGTTAAACTTATAAAATGCAAATGACATATATTTTCTTTCAATAATTCCTTTTTGAAATGTACCTCATCAGCCTCAGGTGTGAGATTTCATGAACAAGATGTTAGGGCATGTTTCCACTATAATTCATATAATGCCGTTGTGGTTACCTTGTAATTTCAACCATCTGGTGACTTGTGGTGGCCATCTTTAGATTCAGCAAAGAAAATGCTTCCATTAAAAACAAAATCTGGGGAGGTCATCACCAATTGCAACAAACAGTTGAAGAAATGGTGGAATATCTTCAGTTATACTGTGGGAAGAACACAGTCACTGAGAAAACTTGAGATAACATTAAAAAAAAGTCTGTCATGGCAGAGCTGGATATCAAACCCACTGTGGAGGAATTTAGTTAAACTACTAACTTATTTGCCATGGGCAAGGCTCCAAGTGCTGAAGTTATTCCACTTAAGCTCATCAAGAATGGAAAACTGGCACTCCTGCACCATCTCCACGAACATCTCTATTTCTGTTGGAGGAAGGGTGCAATTGCAAGAAAAACAATATGAACAAAGGAGACCACTATATAGTGCTTTTCTCAAAGCATTTAACCATGTGAGCACAGGTGGTCTATTTAAGCTGCTGTAGAAAATAATCTGCTCACTGAAGCTGAGGTTAGCTTTAATAGGACAGTGCTGGAAAACTTTGCGATCCGCAGTAGGGTCCACAGAAGAGTTATACATGGCACAAACTCTGATATGTTCATTATATTCTTCTCCTTGTAGCTATTATATGCCTTCAAGTCATCTACAGGAGGTTTCTATTTCCATAACTAAACTGATAGAAAACTGTTCAGCCTAGTTCACTTGAGATCCAATACAAAGGTGCGCCAAGTCCTAATTGGACTATTTGTTTTCATTGACAATGCTACACGAACATTCCATACCAAGGAACATAGTCAGCAACAAATGGCAGAATTTCTCATGTCTGTAAAGAACTTAGTTTGATTTTCAGCATCAGAAAGATATTTGTCATGGTCCAAAATGTTGCCATACCACCACACGTAATAATGGCAATGTGACACTGGAGGTTATTTATAGCATTACATACTTAGGCGTCATAATCACCAGATATTTATCACTTGGTGCTGAAATTAATACATGCATTGAAAAAGCTACAACTGTTACTTTCAATCTGAGTAAGCAAGTATGAAGCAACAGCATCCGACTGAGAAGAACGAAGTGAGGCTATCAACTCTACACTTGTAGCACACTCTTCTACAATAGTGAGACTTGGATTACCAAGCAGAAGAAATGAGAGAATTGTTTCCACCTTCTCTGTCTCAGACGTATCCTCAGCAGCTCGTTGCAGGAAAAGGTAATCAGCTCAGAGATCATCCTGGAGCATTAAAGAAAGTCTGTCATGGCAGAGCTGGATATTAAACCCACTGCGGAGGAATTTAGTTAAACTATTAACTTATTTGCCATGAGCAAAGTTCCAAGTGCTGAAGTTATTCCACTTGAACTTATCAAGCATAGAAAACCGGCACTCCTGCACCATCTCCACAAACATCTCTATTTCTGTTGGAGGAAGGGTGCAATTGCAAGAAAAATAATATGAACAAAGGGAGACCACTATACAGTGCTTTTATCTCTCTTGAAAAGCATTTAACCATGTGAGCAGGGGATTTTGTCATCATACATTCATTGTCGAGCCAACAAATGCTCTAATTTGGTCATGTTCAGAGGATGGATGACAGCCAATATATCCAAAGACTTTCTATACAGTGAATTGGCCACTGGGTCACATCCTCATGGGTATCCATCCATACCTCTATTATAAGGTTACCTGCAAGCGAAATATGAACATGGCAGATCTTGATACAGACAATTGGGAGACAATGATTGATAGCCCTGACCTCTGAAGAGTGATTGCTTGGTAGGGCATTGGAAAAGGAGAGCAGAAGCAAAAAGTTCAGCTGGCTGAGAAGAGGGTCTACAGAAAAGAGAGATCTGCTCTGCTCACTGCTTTGTTCGGCAGCAAATGTGACAGAGATTACCATGTTAGAGTAAGGCTCCTGAACCACGCCAGATGATCCTCAACACAGAGTTGACCACAAAGAATCAGTGATGCCAATCATCGTCTTACAAGACGAAAGACTGCCATAAAAAATGATTGTGCCATTTTGCCATTGATAAATAATACATTGGAGACATTCAATATACACAGAACACACTAACAAATTCTACCAATGTTTTGTAAATCCTACAGATCTAGGAAATCCAAATAGTAGAATAAGACTCTGGAGAAATCAGCTTAGAAATCATAATGCACTCATGGGCTGGGAGAGTTTGGAAATTACTTTTTTTGTTTTGAACCAATTCATCCAAAAGAGCTCCATTAATGTCCTGAGAACTACTTTTATTTACAATACAAGGTAAATGTGGATCAAGGAAAAAAAGGAATGAAAGGAGTTCAGAAAGAAAGAAAAAAAAGACCATAGAAAGGAATAAGAACACACATGAAGAAACTAAGTTCATTGCTTTTAGTATGAAACTATTTCAGCAGCACATTTTCCAAGAAGCAAATATTAAAGAATATAGATATCAGTTTATGCTAGTCATTCTACAAGATGCGCCATGTTCAAAATAACTGGAGTACCTTTTAATGTAATACTGGTGCTCCCTCCCAGAAAGGGATAGGATGCTAAATGTTTTAAGGAATTCCTAAAATGTTAAATTCATTAGGCAATTTAAAACATTTTATTACATTCCATTTTTTTCCACAATTCCCCATGCATTCTTTCACTTATATTGTATTACAGATATCCTCTGCTGCAATTAACTTGGCTGGAAAGATGATGGACCAATCTGACTGTAACTACATGATAAATTCATCTCTCTCCTCATTTGAACATATCTTAATGTTACCAATATTAATAATTTTTGCTCTAGGAAATAGGTGAAGCTTACTAAAGAAAAAGTCCTTGACCAAAATAGCAAAGGATATTATACAGAGAAATGATCTACTGATGCAAATCATTAAATCTATTTGCATTTGCTTACTGAACCTTAACACAGAAATTAAACTACATACAGGAAAAGGGAGATGGTTTTGCATGGTTACAGGAGACATCTTGGAAGATCCAACTCTATGTCATTAATTCTTCCATTTTTCCTCATTAACAAGTAAAATGTTTTTACTGCATGAAAAGTTTTAATAAATAGATAGAGCAGTCGAACTGGTATGGGAAGTTTGTAATGTAACCTACGACAGTGTTAAATTGTCTATGAATGTGCTAAATTACTTTATATTTTCAACAATTAAGTTGTTTTAGAATAACACCTGCTAACATTTCTTTTTAATATTAATACATAATATATCATATTTCATTAAATCCAACATATCATATCACAGTCGCTTCTTTACAATTCCTGATATTAGACATTTTCTACATAACTAACTGCTGCTTTTCACCTCCAAGGTTCTGTATTTGAATCTTGCCTCTGGCTATTGTCCTAAAGGCTTAAAAATGGACTTCCCATGAGCAGGAATGGATCGCAAGTCATTCGTTTGTCAGCACTTCAATACTTCGTCAAGGGGGATTCTCTACCTTGGCAAAAATTGACAGGATTAGGGGTTTCTTGTCAGATGAGTAAATTTCAGTGCCTCCACCAACTGCGCTGCTAAAAGAATTTTTTTGCACTCATTCAGAAAAGTTGTCAAGGGTAACAAGTCATTTTATGCATTTCCATATCAAAAAAATTGCTATTTTATTTTATCATTTGCACTATTATTTTCTGATTTACTTGCCCTGGCTGTGTTGAAGCAAAATGATCATTCTTGTGCACCACATAGAATAGGGATGTCCCTGAATAATGAGCATTAATAAAAAGACAATGCCAACTGATTTTCATTTACTTCAGTGGTGACCTCAGAAGTGGGTCTGACTCCAGCAAGAAAAACAAATGGTGCTTTATATTTAGAAAATTAGATGAATAGGTGGAGATACAAGATAATAACCCAATCAAGGGAGCTATATCATATATTAAAGAAAATAAACCTTAAACAATTTCTTTCCTAATTTGAAAATCTTCAGTACACAAATTCATTTGTGTTGGAAACTCACACAAAATGGGCTCTAAGCCTGAAATGTGAGCTTGAAAACATGGCCCCACTCACTTGAAATTAGACCTTGGACCTCAGTCCTAAAAAAAAGAGAACAGCAACCACTAACTCATTGAAGAGTTCCAACAAACAGTCAGGATCTTGAGAAATATGGCCAGGCTTGGCAAAAGCCAGCCTATAGGTAAGGATTGGGGTGGGGATTGACGGAGAAGAAGGGAGGGGGAAGGAGTGGAATGATCCCAGATTAGTCATAGCCATGTTACTTTGATGGAATAAGTAGGAGCTATGCTGCTCCATTGGTTCCATGGATGCAACATTTTAAAAAATGTACATTGCATTCAATGAATTGTCTACAGCAGGCTCTTGGAAGAACCACTGGTTAGGTCTTTGCATATCACCGAAAAAACTAACCAAAGCCCACAGATCATATCCTCCAGTTGATGCTAATTTCTGACTGGAATCCTAAAACTAGTTTTAGGGCCCAGCTTTGTATATTCAATGCCAGTTCCAAACAGGTAACCCGGATATTTGGAAATCATCAGCTTCCAATTTGCCGTTGGCAGAGTTCCAGGATAACCTGCCTAAATCTGTTGCCCTCACAATACTTTTCCTCCAATAAATGGTTGAAATGTGGGCCCACTGTTCCAATCTGCACTATGTACAGATTGAGGCATTTCAACTTAACTGTAGTTCATGTGGAAATTTAGAAAGCTGCAATCATCAACTGTTCACACAACTGCTCCCTGGGTTTGTTTTGCACTGTATACATTGAACAGGTGGCAGAATATTACTTAGACCTTTAAGCAAACCAAAGCTTATATCACCATTTGATTATTGGCCCTGAGGCTTCTTTAAGCTAGAAGTTAAAAGATGATAGGAATATTAATAATAATAATGGCAATATGTCTTGCAGAGAACCTTCACATTGGCACAATTAGAACAATTTGAATCAAGTCAACTGTAACTTAATCTTGTCTTCTCGTCAAAAGATGTATTGAGATTGGTGTTTATGTGATTTTGAGTTAGATTTCATTTCTTATCCTACCTGTTACTGAAGCAATGTCTGCTCCGTTCTGCTGTGAAAATGCTAATTAGGGCCTTATAAAATATGCTCTGAACGCTATTTTCACCCTTCTGGTTTAAAGCACACGGTTTTTACCAATTAGCTTCATTTGAAGTCTGGTCTTAATGCAAATTAAACAATTTAAACATGAAAAGTTAAACATGGCTGCAGTCCACCTGATCCTAAGCTGTTGTGAAGTGGTGGAAGTTACAAAAATTCAGGTGGAAACGCCTTCAATGCTGAACCTATCCTGAAGTAGTATCACAATCCTATCTGCATATGGGCCTCTCAAATTATTCAGAACGATTACAGACCGATTTCACAGACGGATTTTCAATTTGGTCACCATTTTAGCTTTGAGAAGCAAATCTGATGGCAATGTTAATAGTTACACATCAGTTACTACCAGCCCTGATACCAGAGTTGTTACATTCATTACAATCCTTGAACAATTTCATTATATTATTCTCTTTCCCTGCTTGTGCACTCTCTCGTGGCTTAACATGAACTTATGTCCCTGTAGCCTTCTTTGTATTTGTATCTCAGAAGTATTTTGAGACATGTTTGTGTATGATCCTTCCAGTAAGGTATGGTTGTCATCACCATAGTCACCCCAAGGTAGTAAATTTAGATTTATTATTGGGATATTCATCAGCTGGATTACTTATTTTATTCCTTTTATTCATTCTTGGGACGTGAGATTCACTGGCTAGGACAGCATTTATTATTGCCCAGTGAAGGCTTAGTTGTATTTTCACTATATGATTAATCCAGAAACTCATCAAATGTTCTAAGTTTGAATTGTGTTACGATAGATGGTGGAATTTCAATTCATTTTTTAAAACCTGGAATGAAGTATTGACTGATGACAATGAAACCATTGTCGATTGTTGGAAAATCTTAAAAACACTAATGTCCTTTAAGGAAAGAAATCTGGTTTGGCCTACATTTCACACCAGAGTCACAGCAATGTGGTTGACTCTCCACTACCCTCCAAGGGCAACTGGGAATAGACAATAAAAAATAGCCAGCCAGCCAGCAACATACATGCCCCTGAAATGAATTTGAAAATCCTTAATTGCCCTGGAGAAGATGGTGGTGAGTTTACAGATTCACGAAACATAGATCAGATCAGATAGATCAGTACAGAAAACTTACAGGGCTATGGTAAATAAGCTGTGGTCTGGGATTAATTGGAAAGCTTGAGAAAAAAGTTGGCACTGGCAAATTAGGCAGAATGACCTCCTTCTGTGCTATATCTTTCTATGGTGCTACGATCTATCACATCATCCATAAAAAAAAATCCAGTTATAAAACTGGGTGATAAAGGATGTCAATGCTCCTCCATGGAAAAGTATACACAAGGGCAGTGATTAATTTATTGGCTTCTGGCATGTCTTGCATTACATTTCCAACATTTAAATTAAAATGCTTCAACTCCCACTTGTTTGAATTGAGTATAAAAAGTAGAAATATAAAAAAAAGTCTTTACAGGCATTGTTGTTCAGGTCTGACGAAGATTATTTTCAGCTGCTTCTAACTTGACATTAAATATTTTAATCTTTCCATGTCTTGTTGAATCAGAAGCTTTTCATTTTTTTGCAAAAATCTAGCTAAGTAAAAAATGAAAATTTGGCATTCTCTTTTGGTCAAACACATCCAACAGTGTGATACCGAACTATAGCAGCCTTGTACTGAAACATACTGAGTCCCTGATCTGTACAAAGTTACCTGTCCCCAGTAAGAACAGTGGTGAGGTTACTAGGTGAAAAGTGGATAAGTTTGATTGTAATTTCTCCCCCCCTCAGGTCAGTCAACCTCTCAACAATCACTATATAAGCTTATATTTGAAGGATGGCAATTTGGAAAGGTACTGTGAAAATAAATGCTTCAGTCACAGCTTTGCTAATTTTTAAATGGAGCAATGCTGTTTTTCCTCCTTGTAGCTTAAAGGAAACAGCAACTTAATTAATATACCATCAACTTGGAAATACTGCAATGTACTGGAGTGTTCTTTCATTTCTCCCCATCTTCATGTAATTTGTTTTCTATTATCCAGAAATATTGACCAGGATACTGGGAGACTTGAAAGGTGAAGGAGACATTTTGTACAAATTTACTTCAGGAGCTGCTGAACGTAACAGCAGGCATGAGTATAATTTCTTTATTTCATTTCTCAGCTGCAACCAGCCAGTCAGATTAAGAAATGGCACCAGATTGCATCCAAGAAACAGAGTGCTGGTGGGAAGTGGAGTTCAGAGGTTTTGGCATTGGTTACGTTGATGGTGGAGCCAGAGATGATGAACTGATGTTCGTCTGGACTCTTAGGAGGTTGAGGTCAGGATGAGGGAAATAAGAAGATTGTGAAAGGAACTGAGAGAGTTTGTGTGAAGAACACAGAAGGGATTGGAGAGAATATTGGTGGAGTGCCCTTGAAAAACATTGGGAACCCAGAAAAGATCAGAGAGTGCTGAGGACATTGCGGGTAGAGGGTGGGGAGTTGGGTAGATCAATGGCCATAACACTTCCCCACCCATCTTTAGTTGCCAGATTTAAAACTAATGTTTCATCATTAAAACCGAGAGAAAATACCTCAGTTAGTAAACTCATTAAAACATTTAAATGCGCTACCCGCTTTTGCCCAACTCCACGCACCCCCCCCCCCCAACCCCAAGCTATCCTATCTTGTTTCAAATTAGATGTGGATAGTTTCAACTAATGAGATCCTTAATATTTTTACTTCCAGTGATGGGGGAGTTCCTTATGCATATTGAATGCACCCACCCTCCCAAGTTAAATGTCTCATCCCACAGGACTCTCAAACTAGGCCTCCTTTCCCCTCATCTCAATTGCTGGGCATGCTTACTGGGCCCATTAATACCAGAGACTTGACTTCAATCTGGCCTCTTCTTTGGGGTGTACCTCTGGTCCCAGTGATGACCACCATTCACATCTAGTGGTGCTGGGACTACAGAAATGCCAGTTAAGGCAGGACTTCCTTCTATCATGTCAGGGTGGATGTCTTACCGTGAGCCAATTAATAAGACTGGAAGACCATAAGTTATAGAAGCAGGAATAGGATATTTGGCCCATCAAACTTGAAATTTGGCTCCAGTGAGCTTAAAATAGCTGCACAGAAGTTGGCCCCTCATTCTTTACAAACTATGGTTTTATATTGAGCTTCCCTTTGTCTCTCCAACATCTCTGGATTCATAGTTGGTTCTCTCATTGGTTCTACTATTGAATTATGATGAGACCATAATAGAAAGCAATTGTGGTAAAAATACCAGTTATATACTTGTAGATTGATATCAAAACTTTGTCATTCATCCTCAATGGTTTTACCTCTTCAAAAACACTAATCATTACATTCTCCATTATCACGCATTCCTGTCATCTACTTCAACGACACTGCTTTATTCTGCCATACCCAGTCTAATCAAGTCACATAACTTCCTTAAATGGCTTCTTCTCATCTATCAACACAAGTGCATCCAAATTGCACTTATGCCTCATAACCAAGTCTGTCCCAACTACAAACCACCCGTGGGCAATATAGTTCACTTACACATGGGTCAGCCTTTATGGATATGTCAATTCTACTTCTTTGTAACCACTGTTTAAGGGCAGATGTGCAGTTAAGCTGCCTATCCAACAAGAAATGTTGGATAAATCAAAATTACTAACACCATCATTCACAGATCTTAGCAGCATCCACTTCCTTTAATTCTGATTTCACTAGATTACTTGCTCAGGCTAAATCTTCATCATTCTGTAGAATCTAGCTGACTTTTCCTCCCTGCATCTGATCCATCAATTTTTTATTTTAGGTATAATGTATTTGCACCTTTTATCTTGTGCTGACCTCTCTATGGGGCTCATATCCTTTTGCTTGTTCCTTCTCCAAAACAAATTACTTAAAAATAGTCATTGTGTCTTCTCCTGAATTCATAAGATTAATATGGAAGAGGACATCATTTAGCTGATGAGTTCATCTGTGTTACAAACACTGTAATCCATTCATGATAATTCTAATGATTTCTCAAATAATTCTGGGCTCTTGCTTTTATTACACTTATCCACCAGGAAGTCTATTCAATACATTGATTCCTTTTAGCATAAAGCAAAACTTTCTGACCGTCATTCAAAATTTGCAAACCTATACTCCAAAGAAAAGTACAGCATAGAAAAAGGCCCTTCAGCCCTCCAATAATGCTCTACTCAGTCAATTTAAGTTTTGTTTTCAGATCTATCCCTTCTGAATTATTTACCCTTTCATTAGTGAATTTTGTATGGTTAGCTAGAAGAAACAAAGTAGGGATGATTTTCATTTTCAGGTATAAAACAGTGTTGAACTGCTTTAATGGCAACTAAAATCTCTTGTTTAACCTTATTTACATAATGATTCACAGGTCCAGGTGCTGAGTTTAGAAATAACAATGTTGATTAAGGCATGAAAATTACACATCTGTCAAAAGAAAAATGTGGGGACTTCAGTTTTTGTGCTGAAAGGGTCAGATATCAGTAATGCACAAGTAGCACCCTCCCAACACAGCATCTGGGAATCTGGAATGACTTTTGGGTTCAAGCCTCATTAATCTTTTACTGGTGAGCTACAGCCAGTAAGACAGCTGGCTGGTTTCCTGTAATGGACAATTGGCCAGTTGTAGTATATAGGTAGTCAGCAGATCAGACCTATCGGATCAATCATATAATTGTGAGTTATACAATTGGTTTCATGATAGATTAATTGATTTTTTTTTAAGTAATGGCAGCTTAAATTATACCACTAGGGAAACTATCAGTGACCGTGCAAAATTTGGAGAAGCTTCCTGCGTCTCAGTAAAACTACTTTACCAACAATTGACTGTAGCTGCAGAATATGATTTTTGAATTGATTGCCATGCTTACTTTGGTTATATTTTACCACTCTAGAGATCTCATTTCTACGGGAAAGATAAGGTACATTATCATGTGCTTGCTTGCTTGCCTCCATGGTGCTTACCAAGTAATGACTCCCTACTTCACATGTCAGGAAACCTCTGGGTCACACACAAGTCGATCACATTCATTTTATTTTGAGATTAAGTTTGCATCATTGCTATACTAGTCAAACACTATACTTGCATTTTTTTTTTACAAAATACATAATGACAGAAATGGCTGGCCTCTCCTCAGCGTTTTTCTCAGTGGCAGGAGAGGGTATGTCATTCGTTGGTGTCGGGATCTTCTGGTCCCACCGCTATCAATGAGAATTCTCAATGAAGCCACCTCATACCACTGGAAAACCAGGAGATGCACTGTTGGTGGGTCCAGGGAATCCCACCATGTGAATGACAGAGAATTCTGGCCATTGTATCAACTATTTGCATTTCTTAACATAGCTTCTTTTTTATGATCCCAGCATTCTGACTAATTCTGTCTCTGTTTATTGCCCTAGATATTATTTCTAAAATTATCAATCTCAAGGCACTTATTTGTTAGTAATTCAGCCAACTGTCCAGTGGAATATGGATTTTTCTATCTCTAAAAATACCGCTAACAAAATGACAAAAGATGAATCTAGCTCTAGTATTCATCTATTTTGTTCCCTGGAAATAACAATAACACTAGAGAAATAAAATACGAAGATTTAAAATAATAGTCTTCCGTTATTATAGCTATTTTAGGAACTATGTCAGTCTCCAAAACAACTGAACAACTCAATGACTAACATTTTCAATTTACTGGATATCATGTATCAAATGGCTACTTTCAGATATACATCCTTCTGAACTCAAAATCCTAACAATTTAACCACGCTCCAAGAGTAATTATGAGTACAAAAAACTCAGTTATCTAATATATTAGCACTTTGTCATTCATTTTAACAATATGAGCCATGTCAAAATAATCTAAAACACCATTTTTCTCAGATATCTTTTCTGAATGTTTCTATAATCCTGTAATTGTTAAGCAGTTGTACTCCAATAAAAACTGTCAATCGTAGAACAGTGTTCATAAACTCCAGACTCAATACTGCAGTTAGAAACCCAGTCTAATTATTACACACAATCTGCTGATTATACAAATTCTGGGACACTGTTTTTCATCCTAAATAGTAAATGATGTAAAAAAAAATGCTTGCTGTACCAAATGAAGCATATTACTGGAACAGATTACACTACTAAGGGATTTTTCAATGATTGGGTCGAGGATATTGGCTTGCCTCAGTTAAAAAATGCAAATAATACACATTATGCAGCTATATGGTTCAGCATGCCTTCAAATCAGATCAAACACAACACAGTTTATTTCAAACGTACGTACCAAACAGAAAGAAGAAAAAAACTACAACAATCTAGTGTGACAAAAAAATGACATTTGACTATTTATTGGTTCAGCTTGAAACATGTACTGCATCCCATTCCAGTTGAGTTAAGAGGCAAAATTCCCACACTCAACTTATTTAAGCCAAAGAAAGCACAACATAGATATGTGCACCAGCTAATGAAAGGGATCTCATTTATTAGATTGCGGGGTGTTGTAGCGCACTTATGCACATATACTTCTGAATTGTGAAAGACTAGGTCTGAAATTATTTAGTCACAAAGTTTCTGGTGTGCCATGGATAATGATGTGATGAGGGCAACAAGGTTTAGTATTGTTGGTGAATAACAGAATGGAGTATCTCGTTAACCAATAAGGTTAAGAGATTGGGAAGGAAACAGAAGTAAGATGAAGAATGAATGAAAAATAGAGTCAGTGAATTGAACTCAAATTAGGTATAGAGGGATAAACAAGAGGAAAAAATTAGATTGAAAGGATGAAGGCAAACAAAAAAATTTAAAAATTATGTTTAGCATTTTTATAATATAAAAAGCACAATTGAAGGAATAAGTCTCCATAATTATAATTGTTTACTTTCTGGGCAAGAGTGTTTGATCAACAATCACTGACAATCGTGACACTGTTAAAAGGATGCTTATGCTGATAACTGTTGATTTAATTTCCCATCAAACACATGATAGAAAGTTATGCAGCAACTTCATCAAAATCACAGGAAGTGTGATATCCTGTTTTCACGGAGCAATTGGTGGTACAACATATTCATGCAACATAAGTTAGTGGTGACTCTACTGTGTAATAAACTGTTGGCCTGTTTGTGTATTAATAACAGAAAGATTTGTTCGTATCATTTTTTTCCTGCAAAGCCTATCCAAAGAATAACTCTCATATCTTTACTTAGTGGTATCATTTCAATACAACTGCAATGTGTGGCGGACGATGGTCTAAAAAAGTAATTCCGTAATATAAAGCTTTGTGTAAGTCAGTCTTAAGCAGACAGTTCTTTTCACACTTAACATTCTTTTTCACTATTATTTTTAAAAGAGTTAATTGAAGGAGATTCGGGTTACTATGAATGAGTTTCACCACTTCCAGTTACAACATTCAGATCGCTATCTCAACACTTTTATTAGAAATTTGTAATACACTTATAATGTAACCACAAATGGTACCATGCCATTCCAGCAATGGCAATTTTCTTTAATATTACTAAGTCTAAAAGTTTATGATTTAATTTTCATGTTACAAAATGATCAACAAAAAGATATTTCATTCGTTTTAGTGAATAACTTACGTTGGTTGAAATTTCATTTCTAGTTAAAAAAAATACAGATAAAGATTCAGCATTTTTAAGCAATTTACTTATGTTAGTTCCGAGTTTTTTTCTTTAAATCCTGTTCATTAATTCAACTTAAGCTCTTGCTTTATTATTTGATAAAAGAGCTTTGGTTTGATCAAATGTGTTATTACATGGGGCCTTTCTTTCTCTGCCAATTATTTAATCAATCAAATATATGAAGGCCATTCATAGTATACACACCTGTCCTTGGGTACAAAACTCTCCTGGAGCTGAATGAAGTGAATGCCTTCTTCACAGCCGGATACTTGTATGGTACCAATAGGACTTTGCAGAGCTGCTGTCACTTGCTTGCAGTGGTTTGTGTTGTTCTTCTTGGCAACCTATATGAACAAATCACTGGTCCTTATAAGTGTTTAAGCAATCACCCCCTCCTGTCCTAACACCAGCCAAGAGTTTTTTTTAAACTATATTAATCCTTTGAGCACTTATGGTTCAGTAATTATATTCAGAAATTTGAACAAGGTAGCGGTTTGGATGGCAGATATTGTGGGTGGAAGGAAAAAAGCACTGACTTGTGTGTTTAGTTTTAATACATTTACAATTTTTCAGGTAATGTTCTACTTTCTTCTTTTATTTCCCCAATTGTCCCAAGACCATATTCCTCACCCACTGGTACATACACCTCTACTTCAATCTAACAACTTTCAATGCTAGATGAGGTTGCACTTCCCTCACAAAGCAATAACTGAGTCGTGCCAGATGCTAGCCAGCTGTGGGCAGAGCTCACAAGGGAGATGTTCAGCTAAATGAGTCTTGCTATCATGGTTCCCCTTTGGCAAGAAACTGAACTCAGTTTTTTGCTGACATAGCTCCAGAATTACCACAGCTCACATTCCGAAAAAATTCTGCTACACTTTCTCAGAGGCATTCTCTTACTTTGCCCCAAATTGTGCTTTACTTTTCCCAATATTGATGAAAATATATCTAACAATCTCCCTAATGTTAAAGGCCATTATGTCTTTCCTTGGTGCCTCCTGTCGTATGGTTTGTCAATCGTAGCCTCCAATTTGTGTACTGGTAGTAGTATATTTTGGGAGACTGAAGTGGCATTTCACTGTGTCATCTGTATTCTGATTCCCCATTGAAAGTAAATAAAGAGGATAAAGGTTTCTGTGCCACCCTATGAAAGAGTAAAACTGTACCTTAAATTTCACCATGACAGGACATCCCACATGTTTTACAATTAAATACTTTTAAAATGCAGTTGCAAATGTCAGGTAAAAAACACAGTCAATTGAGCAAGCTCCCATAAACAGCAGAATTTCTGATGATATTTTACAAATTTACTTTTTGTCAAGATACCAGGAAGGAGGAGGTGATGCTATAGTGGCATTGTTATTGGACTAAAATTTCAGGCAATACTCTGGGAACTCGGGTTCAAATCCCACAAAGACAAATGGTGAAATTTGAATCCAATAAAAATCTGGAATCAAAAGTATAATGTTGACAATAAAGTTGTCATAAAAACCCATTTGGTTCACTAATGTCCTTCATGGAAGGAAATCTGACATCCTTACCTAGTTTGACTTACATGTGACTCCAGATCCACTACAATGTGGATTAAATGCCTCCTCAAGAGCAATTAGGGTGGGTAGTTCACGCTAGTCCAGCCAACAACGGTAATATCACATGAACACATCAGAAAAAAAAAATTAACAAGAATTCTACTACTCTTCTTCACAATGTTTTGGGATAATTTATCCCTACCTGAGAGTGAGCGGTTTGGGTTTCAATTCAACATCATACCTAAAAGATAGCACCTTCAATAATGCAGCATGGAATGCATGGATGCAGCATGGATGCAGCATGGATGCAGTACCGCATGGAAATGCCAGGGTAGATTTTGTGACTTAAAGGCTCAAATCAAGTGTAGTATCGACATGTTGTAATTGATTGAAGTCATGAGGTTACATTTTAACTTCATTTGAAGCAATTTTTAAAAGCAGCATCTCAGCCTTTTGCTTAAGATGCAAATGAGATTAAGCCTTGGAGAAGGAGCTATACCTACTCCAATCTGCTTGGATCATGTAGATCTAGATCAAGCCCAAGACAGGAGGTGACAGCCTTGTCTTGTCAGCTTGGATCAAAATGTCTCAACTTGTTGGGACACGAATTGAACTTGATTTGATTGAATAGGATAACTAAAAAAACTCTAAACCTTCTGACTCAGAAGTGAGTATACTACTTACTGAACTGTAGTTGACACATACAGAATACAATCTGGAAGCATTCCAGAAAGCTTCCTTAAAGGAGAGCAGGACCAGATGCTAGAAACGAGATCATATTTGAATCTCCCATTGCTTCCCAACAAACTGTCTTCATAAACCTCTTCCTCCTACTTGTCCTCTCCAAACCCATCTCACCTCCAACAATGAGTGTAAGAAGCTCTTCGTCCCAAGATTGAAACAATCTGATCAGTTGCCTCAGCTGCACATCTTCCTTTCACCAGACAACTGGCCAATCCCCCATCTGCCTCATCCTGAACTCTTATCTTTCTCTAGTTTCTCTCCTGTTATGGATTATGAAATCTCATGGTTTCTTTGAGCTCATCTTGTTCCCACTCAACGCTGATCATACAACTTTCACCTCCTCGACCTTGTGTCAGCAGATATTATTAGAGGTTCATTCACTTCAGGTGTTGTCCTTCTGTCCTTTAAATCTCCTATCATCCTACTCCTCATAAACAATCCTTGATCTCCTTGAAAAATACCATTCTCATTTTTTGCACAAATCTATGCTAGAACCCCTTTCAATCAGGAGATTTCCAAAACACAGTACCAAAATGGTTTTATCAAATCACATTCCATGTGATTGTGACAAAGGTAAACTCTCCCTCCCCTTATCCTTTGTGATCTGTCTGCAACTTTCACACAGCTGACCACACCATCCTCCTCTGATGCCTCTCGACTGTTGTCCAGCTAAGTGGGACTGCTCTCACCTGGTTCCATTCTCATCAACCTAATCGCAGCCAGAGAATCATTCATAGTCTTTTCTTCAAACTCCTGCATTGAGACTCTGTTGTCCCCAAGTCTCCTTGGCTACTTCCTACTTCTCATCTACAGGGTGCCCATCAGCAACATCATCTGAAGCACAGCATTATTTTTTTTTTTACATGTACGCTGACTGGTTCAGTGTCTTCTTTGGCATTTGCATGAAATGGCACTAGTTGTCAGGTCCGCTTTTTCCACAGATGCCGTGTCTAATTCCAAAACTTCTGACCTCATCCATGGCTGGGAATCTCCAGTGCCATTGAAGTGAATAGAGTATTGGTTAAGTGCCAAATTCTCCATTCTCACAGTCAGTGGAGTGGGAATGGATGAGATCAGAGAAACCCGCCCTGAGTTTCTTTCCCTCAGGTCTAAAATTTTGGGTGTAATTCAAATAATTATACCTGAACTATGGAGACTTAACAGTTGTACCTTAAGTAATACAACTCTCAGAATCCACATTGCACCTGATACCAAATCCTTTCAATCCTTTCATTTGCTCCCTTCCCCACATCCCTAGACCAATATTAATAGAAGCCCAATATTAATATCTAATGAAGGCACATTGAGAAAATTAAATGGTTTTTGGAAATTGCAGATCTGTGCAATTGCAGCACTTGTGGATCTGCAATTTTGGAAATTACAGATCCACAAGTGCTGCTTCAGTGTCAGTGGAAAATTTAGTCTTTAGTTGTCACTGTTAACGTCTTTCCTCGTGGACCAGTTTTGGTACATCAAAGGAGACGGAGAAGAACTTTCCAAATTTCATTCTTTCTAAATCAGCCCTTTCAAGAAGCAAAGTTTTTGCCTTCCACTTGGTTCTTGCTAGCGGGATCTATTATGAGTCATGATGATTGAGGCACCACCACCAAAATTCTACCGCCCCACCCACTATGGAATCAGTGTGACGGACAATAGAAATGTCCATTGACCTTGGTGAGGATTTTCCAGTCTTGGGTTGAGTGAAGTTGTAAAATTCTATGACTGTGATGGGGCAGTCTCGATGGAACATTTGGTCGTGTCACCATTTGCATTTGTTCAATTTTTTTTGAAGATACTGAACGTCACACACATATTAACTGTGGTTACACCAACTGTCATTTTTTTTTGCCTTACTCATTTGAACTGTACAATAATATCACTGATATACAGAGAGTGGTACAAAACACAACATCTGTCACTAGTGCATTAGTGCACTTTTCAATTTATTTAAAAATGGCATAATTAGAAATATATTCACAAGGTAACAAAAATATGAATATAAATATATTGCAATTAAGAATGTTGTCCTAAACAAAATCATATTTAAAAGGTTACGCTACGTTGAAAAGCAATGAAGAAAAGGGCTTGAACATAGAAAAACTTATTAATCTACATTAGATAACTCAAGTGTATAAAACAACTTGATTTACATAAACTTTGACTATTCCCTGAAGATGCCTTAAATAAAGTGAAATTTGATTGTTCAATCATTATTCTGATGGAGAAAAGTCCAGCAAATTAAACTCTAAAACAGCCATTGATTTGAAACAATTGGGGCAATTTTAAACATGCCTCCCCAACTCCTCCCATTCCAATAAGGCCATCATGATACTTCTGAGGCGAGTCTTGGGAGCAGGTTACACAGCTACTGCAGTCTGGTCAGAACAACTAAGATGTACTAAGAAATATGCTCCTCACTCAGAAGTGAAGACCCATACTATAAAATAGGTAGAATTCCAGTCTCTTGTCTCATATAAAATGGAAGAGCTAATGCCGAGAATCTTTTGCCATTTTACCAAGAGGAAAATGGGGAAAACAACTGGTTCATTTCCTGTTACAATGTGGCACTTTGACATGCATAAATCACACACAATTATATATTAGAAAATGGATACCCAAGATTGAAGAATAACATGACTATAATCTAATCAAAGCGTTCAGATGGCATCAGTGATTTATGAATATTAACTGAACCCTGGGATTAAATTACTGCCTTGGACTCACTCCCTGAACTCGGTATTTTATTTAATTTAGCTGGTTTCATTTTTAAGGCTCAAAATAAAATTGCAGTTGCTTTCAGTTTTGGAGAGTTAGAACAAATGCAAGTTTATTAATGCTGTGGGAGAGTGAAATTAATTTTGTCCTATTCTCCAAATACAAAAGGATGCGCAATTTTCATATTTTAATTTTCAAACAAAATACATTAATATTTGTGATAAACTCACAGTTAAACAAATGGCTGATAATCTTCATTGAAATGTACAAATTATCCTTGCTCTACTGGGATTGATTTAAGTAGCCCATCCAGCAGGAAGTGTGTGTAGTGAAGGTTAAATTTGTCTGAGCATATTTAAGGCCACACCATTCCCCTTCGCTAGCATTTTATCGTCAATAATTCCAAAAATCGGTCAAGGTGCATGCTGCAGACAGGCAGGAGTTTACTTTCATTGAATCACTGATATCTTCCTGTGAGTTTTCCTCCTGCACTACCAATCCTGATGCCACTACCGCAGAAGGACAGGACACTGACTGGGTCATGTAAATTGGACCCATGCAACACAATGTGCTCACTGGAGGAGATTTCCTCCAAACCTGTAACTCCAGCAATACCCCTGCACCCCCCCCCCCCCTTCCCCTGCTCCAGTTAAAATCAACCCCACCATTACAGACAAAAATCATTTGTGTGTACATTGTTAACTAATAAACAATAATACGTCCTAAAAAAACTAATGGATGCTAATATTAAGAACCTCATCTTTTCTTCTGGATCTGAGAAGTCATTATGATACATTTCTATTCAAACTTGGGTAACTACAACAGAACCTCAAAGTGCAGATCCAGTTTAGAAGAACATGATTTTATTAAGATACCCAAAATTCAAATTAAGTTCTGATTTGTGTATCTCAGCTTGCCTACAGGTGAACAACTGATAGTCACAGAAAGATGTGACAATAAAGTAACAGGTGATAAACAGGAAGCCCAAAGGATCTCTTACATTAATAAAGGGCAGTGTCTGACTCAGTGATACACTTATTGACAAATAATAACATGTCCCTCTGTGGCAAATATTCATGTTGGCTCTTACTATACTTAGTGTTTAAGTTGCAACAATATTGCATAAAATGAGATACAACTCAAGCAAAGAAGGCATGAATCTGAAATTGACGATAAAAATGGGGACACTTAGAAAGGGCAATCTCAGCATATTTAGATCAAGAAAATATCCGGAGACCACAAACATAATCTTCCTTTTAGGAAACTAATTATGTTTAACCAATGTTAATAAATTCTTTAAAGAAATAATATAAAGATTAGATTAAGGCTATGAAATGGATGTAGTATATGCAGACTTCCAGGAATCCAATAAAAATACTAAATTACTAACAAAACAAAAGTTAGGGGCCAGGGAGCAGAATAAATTGAGAGATGGCTGCACACCAACAATCAAATTTTACATTTTATTTTTGAAGTTTCCTTTTAATGATTTCAACAGCCAAGGATAATGAAGGAAAAATATTCCTCATAACTTCTATACAGATGCTCAACTGTTACTTCCCAACATTTATTCTGTCTCAATGCATAATAATAAGCCCCGAGAATGGCTAATGACAATAAGACTAGACGGGCAAGATTCAGAACATGTTCAAATGATCAGGTTATCAGAGTTTAGGATGATAATCTAGGAATTAGCCTGTCAATATTGTGATAATTTAGATTAACCAGCTCTCTGTTTCATGAAAACATTTTAATTGAATAGCCTTATCAACTCATCTTTTGCAATTATCCATACATTGAGGCTGAGAATAAGGAGAAGGTACGTTGTAATCAACAGGGTATTATTGTCCAATGAATAGTCATTGAGAATGTATATATTAATCTATTCCAATTTACTTAATAAATTACATTGATCAAGTAAATTCTTAACAAGAATCCAAATGATCAAGTTCAAAACTGATTTTCCATTATGAAAACATTTACTAAAGTAATAGTCTTATTGTAGATTTTTAATGTTAACTGTTTAGTGTAAGCTGTAGCTCAGTATTTGTGGTGGCACTCTCATCTCTATCACATTGCTGAATCTAGGAGTTTGCTATGTACAAGTTGGCTGTTGAGTTTCCTTTATTACAACAGTGACTCATCTTCAAAAAATATTTCACTGCTCATAACATGCTTTGAGGCCTCCAATAATCATGAAAAGTGCTATATCAATATAAGTCTTTCATTTTCTTTTGGAATCTGATCAATGTCTATTGATGATTCACTAAGAGGCAGAGTGCAATTGAGAAAGTGAAGGGTTCAAAGGATAGATTTATAAGGCATTTCTAAGGCCACACAGGGATGGGAAGAGAAGTCATTGCTAAAGATATGGGCTCAAATCTTCTGCAAAGTGGCAATTAGCCTCAAGTGGAGGGGGGGGGGTAAGGTGGCAGAAGGTGGGTACAGGAGCAAGTAGGAAAGGCAGCAGGTGAGTAGGGCGGATGATGGATGTGACAATACCATGGCAGGGGTAAGGTGGTACGATGCATGAATGGCAAAATTGAAGTGGGTAGCGAATGGGAGGTGTGGCAAAAGGGTTGGGTCAAGAGGGATTGCTAGGTCAGGGATTAACCAGGTTGTATTGAGAGTGAGTCAAGATCTGCTCGGATCTACTCTGGTTGAGTCTGAAGAGTTGGGAAGTCAGTGGATCTGAGATGATGGACTGGGTCAGTAGGAATCAATGAACTTTATGCGATAGTGGCGTGAGACGTTAGTGCATCCTTAAGAGATTTGTTTTAAATTAATGTCTCTGCAGTTCTCACAGCTTCTGTGTTTCTCAGCTTACAGCCTTAGCTGATGTCGTTACGGCACTGGCTTGACTGGAAATGTCATTTTATTGCTGTCTAAACAGTGATTTGTTTATTTTTACTGGGATGTTTATGATTCTGCATTATTAGGAGAAAAACTGGTTGGCAGGTCAGGTAATAGGAGTTTTTTCATTTTCAATTTGGAGTTGTAGTTTGAGTTTTAGTTTTAGGAGGGGCATCAAGCTAGAAAGAAGTCTCTCTATCCCTGGTTTTGGAAATTTTGCTGATCATCTGAAAGCAAGGTCTTACCTTTTTGAAGGGGGGAATCTGCTGTTGCTGGCTTGCCTAGAGTTCCTGGTGTTTTGGGAAGCTGTTCTGAGTCTATCCAGAGAATTGCTTCATCCAAAGGACTCAATTCCAGTATCACGTGAGCATTAGTCTATGCTGTATTAAACCTATTTGAAGAATCTTGTTTATGGGATTGGTTTGATTGAGACAGCTCTTATATCTGTTAAGAGTTATACATTATCGTAGCTATTTTGGTGTTGCTTGTAATCAATAGAAGATTTTGCTAATGTTTTTACTATACATATTAACTTATTAAATAAATTTTGTTTGATAAAAGCTCCCTAGTGGGTCATTTGAATCAGACTAAGATAGCCATATCATGCTTATCCTACCAAATTCAAGATGCAGAACTTTTGATTCAGGCAGTTTCCATAAAACACTTCAGAACTCCTGACCTGAACCATAACACGTGAGAGTGAGTCAGTACGGTGTGGGTTAGTCAAATGGGGTCAGAAGGAGTCAATGTGGGTCCTATTGTATGGTTATGCAGGAATTAGATTAGATTTTAATTTATTTAACATTTCCTGGGTAGCAATCCATGTAATTAAGTCAGAACTGTCCAATTCTTCAAACCTAACCCAGACTTGGAAGGCTCCAGGAAGCAGAGGAATTGCTTAATAAAAGTTCATATTTCCTAGGTAATTCCTATAAAGTCAGTGTGCTGAGACTTCCAAGGGGATCCCTACATTTTCTGGAGTATAGGTGGTTTCCAATGATCCGTCAACTGGAAGATCTGGGCCATGCTGGCTATAATCGGATAACTAAGAATGAAACTAAACACGGATCATCACCAATGAAACACATTAAACAACACTGCTTCACTTTTGTTAGTCAAGGTTCATTGATCAAAGCCAATATAATTTCTACTTCTACATAAACTTGAGAATTCCTCCACATAATCATGTACACATCATCATACTTATGTTGATACAGTGTTAATCTCACTGGCCCAGTAATCTCTGGTGCCCAAATCCCACCATCATAGCTTATGAAATTGGGATTCAATTGACAAAAATCTGGAAGATAAAGCTAGCCTTAGTAATAGTGGGCATGAAACTACCAATTGTTCCAAAAACACATCTGGTCAATGACCTTGAGAAGAAAATCTGACATCCTTACCTGATCTAGCCCAATGTGACTCTGACCCCACAATAATATTATTGACTCTTAATTAACCTCTGAAATGGTCTAACAAGAGCATTTATTTATATCAATATGTACATACAATCTACTTGCCAGAACGCAGAATGAATTTCTGGGGGTAAACAGATTAGGGCAATTTCAAAGCCAGTATACAGATCAAAAAAAATTCAATTTAAGGTTTCACCATAGGAAGAACAACCAAATTGGTATTTAATGCAACCTGCAGAAATGATTTACAAAACTGTTTCTGCAGAGCTCCGAATGCAAAGTAGAAGTATCCTCAGAAAACTGCCTGCCAACTATTTTATGCCAAACCGGTATTAAAAATAATAAAAAAAATCAAAACTCTAAAAAATTAGTTCTCAAATTGAATATTTTACTAGAGCTGGTTAAAAACTATTTTAAATCATGCTATTTTCTTTATTCAGGCAACATTATGCATGATAGCATTTTTCTCTGGTTTGCTGCATTTTTAAATTTCAGGTTTAAAATATTCATTATTGCCATTAGATTACATGAAATCACACTGGCGGAAATTAAAGGACATAGAAGTGAGTGAGTACAGAACACAAAAACCCTTAGCAAGAAATAAAAACTGAAGTATTCATCATGTTAAAAAATATTTAAAAAAATAATTACAGTTTTTCCTTTGTCAAGAGGTAACTTAATGAATCCGGAATGTTTGGAGAGGTTGGGGCGGGTGGATAAGTAACTAGATCACTGTGATACATAGATTAAATATTTAACAACTGAAAGTCAAGGGCTTAAATTGCCTATTATTTGTTGTAAGCTGTAAGTAAATAAGACAAAAAGAATAATTTTCTTTTATACCTACCATTAAGTTTAGTAAGTGAAAGCGCTTGTTATAAATCATGCTTTTAAAAGACATGACCCATGTGATTGCTAATCTTGAGGCTGACATACTACTCAGGTGTATCTCAGATATGTACCTATTTTTTTCCCTTGCAGTGACCCAGTACTTCATCCATTTAAGAAGTGTCAGTCCCTTATAACTAAGGCCCGAGTTCAAATGATTCAGATGATAAAGTGTCACCCTGTGGCCCTGATCTTCAGATTTACAGCTTCCATAGAAACACATTCACTTCCATCCTATGACTTTCCTGTTAATGCCTATGATACCATCTATCTCTGCTGAGATACTTTTACAATGTCAAAGATATCCTTTGCTTATTTTGCCTGCAGAATTTACCGTTCAAAATACCATTCTTCATTGACTTTAGACATCTTTACTTAGCCTCCTCCTAGTATTGCCTTTCTCATGTAGTTCAGAATTGGGTGACAAATGCAATGCCCTACAGAATTGTTTTTACAAGCTGGAGAAAAAAAATAAAGAAAATGACCATTATCTATATCTGAATGCCACCATAAACAATTCAAACTTTAATTCCCTTTTAACAGATTACAGGATGTATAGTTGGTTACTGGAAGGAAATATATACATTCAGAACTTTGATCAGCAATGGTATACTGAAAAGAATGTTTGTCAGTGAAATTATTTACAGGAGCTGCTTTGATTATCCAAATTCAAACATGAGGAACAATATAAACTTGCTGTCTTTTATCTTAGAAAATATCCAACATCTAATAAATAAATGTTGCTCTCTGCTGAGAAACTAAAAAGCTTTTAAACAGATTTTCTGTTAAAAAAATTACAATCTGCAGGTAATGCAGAATAAATGACATCTAAGTTTTAAATATAGAGTGGCTAAATAGTGCACTATTAAAACATTACTGAAATGAGGGCTGATTTACAAGAGTTCAGTTGAACTATTTTATAAAGAGCAAGGGCAATTGTTTTCAGTTCTTGGTATTCTCCATGTACTTTGGATTATATAATGATACACCATCATTTTTATAAATTGATGATTACTGGTACGCTGTATATCAATGACTAAATGAAAACTGCACAGTGTAACAAACTGTATTGTAACAAAGTAATTTTATTTTATACCAACAAAAAATCCATACATATACATTATATAGGCAATAAGGTGTTTATCACATTAATTTCTCAACTCTAAAATAGTCCAATATTGTCTAAACTCTTATCAAGTTATATACTCATTTGAATCTTATAGTGTACGATTGATTTTGGGGAGGGGAACCAAATAACCCTTTCAACAGGATCAGTTTAACTGAATTCAGCCAAAAACTCAATAACTAAAAATCACTCTTTACTTAACTATACTAAGGATAAGTATTAGGTTCTCAAGAAAGTTCTTACAATATGCCAAAATTATGTATATTTTATACAAATTATAACTCAGTAAAACATAACATGACAATGGCTTGTATGCATGCTTGAGAAATTTTCAAAACACGTGACATGTTTGGAATTGACTTGAGGTTTCACCTGATCGGCCACCATAATTTTGACAAAATTCAGACAAAGATTTTATGGTATCCAACTAATAATTTGCAGGTTAGACAATTAAACATTGTTATAAATTATTTATTTCTCTGAATTTGATTTCTTCCGCTTCATATCATTTTTTAAGGATTTTAATTTCCAGCTTCTGTTTATAGAACATTGTGACTCTTGCAAATAGTTCAATTTTAAAACTGTCAAAAGCAAGAAAGAACACAGAAAGAAGTTTTAAACATTTCCTGCTGTTTTAAGTGAGTCTGGCACATTTTCCGGTATTACTATCTACTGCTGTGTAGCAGCTGTAATAAGAAACAGAAAAGAGGGCTAACACTTTAACAGCTGGTAGCAGTGAAGAATTGTCTCTAACCAACATACTATCTCAGTAAAAGTAGTTGAATAGGAAACGTGCAATTTAATAGATGAGACTGATGATCCCTATCATTCTGGACTCAATTGCAATAGTATCCGGTATGAAATATCTGAAGCAGACATAGACGATTAAATTGGAAATAGCAAATAGCAGGGTGATTGGAAGTCTGGTAAATTGTGGCTCATTCTTGTTCCTACCTCCACCTCTCCATCTTATTGCTTCCAACCTATCAATAAGGATATAATACTAAAGAGTTTCCTGAAGTGGTGTGAAATCGTCACATTGTAAGTTACATTTCTTGATGATTTGGTTGTATTTAAATACCATTTGCAACAACAGCTAGTACACAGTGCAGGAATATAATCATCACCAGCAGATAATGATTTTTATTAAAAGGCAATTTGCCATGATCTTAATGATTACAATCTAAAGAGAAGGTGGGGTCAAAAGTGGATGCGGCAGAGCTATGTAAATCATGAAACAGCATAGTCAAAGTAAATCGAGGTTACCAGTTAAAAGCCTGAAAAATAAAATTAGAGACATTTATAAATTAGGGTATGTTTTTACTTAGAATCATTTTTAATAACTTTCGTAATACGGACCACTCAAGAAGCTGAATAGCATCCAGAGCAAAGCAACCCACTTATTTGGCAAACACTCCACAAATAATCTCTGGACCCCTTACACAGTATCTTTCAAACTCACAACAGCTGTGCTGTCAGGCAGGGAACTCCAGAATTTCGACCCAGCAACAGTGAAGCTACAGTGATGTATTTCCAAGTCAAGTTGGTGAGCGCCTTGGAGAGGAACTTCCCAGTGGCGGTTCTCCCACACGTCTGCTATCCTTGTTTGTCTTGATTTGTAATGGTTGTGGATTTTGAAGGTGGTGGTTAAGGAGCCTAGCTGAGTTCATGATGTGTATTTGTAGATGCTACAAATTGCTGCCATTGTGCATCAGTGGCGGAGAAGTGATGTTTTGAGGAGAGGGTACCAAGGAAGTGGGCCAGATGGTGTTCAGCTTCTTGAATGTTTTTCGAACTGTACTTATTCAGGCAAGTGGACAACGTTCCAGAACAATCCTGATTTTGTGCCTTGGGGTATGTGGACAGGCTTTGGGGAATCAGGAGGCGAGTTACTCACCACAGGATTCCTAGCCTCTGACCCGTTCTTGTAGCCACAGGATTTACATGACTAGTCCAGTTCAGTTCCTGGCCAATGGCAACCCCCAAGATATTGATAGTGGGATTTTCAGTGATGGGAATAACATTGAACGTTAAGGGTCAAAAGGTTAGATTCTCCCTTGTTGGAGATGATTGGAGATTGTGCAACATAAGTGCTAGGCAATCATTACTCGCCACTTGTCAGCCCAGGTCTAAATATTGTCCAGGCCTTACTGCATTTGGACATAGATTACTTCAACGAACTCAGGAATGGTGTTGAACTTTGTTCAGTCATCAGTGGACATTCTCACTTCTATGTTGTTATGGTAGGGAGATCATTGATGAAGCAGCAGAAAATTATTGGACTTAGGACACTACCCTAAGGTATTCTCATAGTGATGTCCTGGACCTGCAATGACTGACCTACAACAACCACAACTGTCTTCTTTTGTGCCAGGTATGACTCTAACCAGCAAAGAGTTTTATCCAATTCCCATTAACTCCTGTTTTGTTAGGGCCCCTTTTTACCAGATTTGGTCAAATGTTACCTTGATGACAGGGCATCTTTCTCTCATCTCTGGAGTTCAGCTCTTTTGCCACGTTTAAACCAAGGCTGTAATAAAGCCAGGAGCTGAGGGCCCTGGTGGAATGCAAACTAATCATCAATGAGCAGGTTTTTGTTGAAGAAATGCTGTTTGTTGGCATCATTGATGATTCCCTCCATCATTTTCCTGATGATCAAGTAATTGGCCAGTTTGGATTCATCCCTCATTTTGTGGACAGGTCAAATCTGGGCAGTTTTCTACATTGCTGGTTAGATCTCAGTGTTCCAGTAGTAGAAACAGCTTGGCTGAGAATGCAGTAATTTCTGGAGCACATCCTCAGTATTATTGTTGGAATATCATCAGGACCCATAGCGTTTATAATATCCAGTGCTTTCAGCCATTTCTTGATAGCACGTGGAGTGAATTGAATTGGCTGAAAACTGTCAGGGCCAGATTCAATACTAACTTTAAAAAAGGAAGTGGATAAATACTCAAATTAGGAAAATAGACAGGGACGTGCACAGGGAGACAAAAAAGGTTTTTGAAATAATTAATCAACTCTTTGAATAAGCTGGTTCCGATTCAATGGACTAAATTGCTTCTTTCTATGCTGTATTGTGTGTTAGGAAATAAAGATGTCAAAATAATTGATATTCGCATTATGTGTTAGGAATAATGCCACATGTTGAAATTTAAGTTGAATTTTAAGTTGAATTTGCGTTTTTGTATTCAAATGCTAAAAAATGGGTTAAAATTTCTGTTTAACTTCATGTTAAGCAAAGGTGCCTACAAGTCTGTAGATTTAAGTTCACTTTAAACTTTGCAGGCACTGTAATGACAAAGGTTTTACAACGTAAATGTAATTGGAGTGTTTTTTTTTTAAAAAAACTAAATTGTTGCTTTGCAGCCAGAGGTCCGCACTGAAAATCAAAAAACTTGACTTTCAGTCTGGAACCTGGCAACCTAGAGCAAGAAGCTTTCCATAGAAACTGTTAGAACAGACATTACAATGTAGAGGGATAGAAAGTAAATTCCAGAACCTAAAGAACAGAAAGTAATGGCACATCTGGAATGAAAGAGTTCATTGAATCATCATAGAATCCCTACAGTGCAGAAGGAGACCATTTGGCCCATCAAGTCTGCACCGAGCACAATCCTACCCAGGCCCTATTCCCATCACATCACATATTTACCCTGCTAATCCTCTGAAACTAGGGACAGTTTATCATGGCCAATCAACCTAACCCGCGCATCTCTGGAGTGTGGGAGGAAACCGGACAAAACCCATACAAACACAGGGAGAATGTACAAACTCTATACAGACAGTGACCCAAGCCAGGAATCGAAACCGGGTTCCTCGTGCAGAGAGACAGAAGTGCTAACAACTGTTCCACCGTACTGCCCACAGTGACACAGTAGGCATTTTGGTCAGTCATTTTTCATCTGGTAAATATTTTCCTCTTTTATTGAAAGTTCATCAGTTGTCCTGTGACTATTTGTCCACATATCTTATCCTGGGATTTGACTTGTGCAGTAGTAACTTTTCCCAGAACTCAGTGTCTTCTTTTTAGAATGGAGGCTGTTGCAGTCTTTAAAGGGTTACTGTTAAAATTATTTTCACATTCGCACTATACTGTGAAATTTACTGCAAATTGTGCATGATTGAATTACCTACCATACATCTAGAGAATTTCTTAAATTACAGAGGGTTGAGGTTCAAGTGGTTGAACGCTTAACTCCCAGCAAGAGGTTTGAAATCCTAAATTACACAACTGCCTGTCTGTCCAATTTCCTTGCCTTGGTTGGGTGAGTTTTGTCAGGTCTTGGCCAGGCTGCAGGTTGCAGTACCAAGTGGAGGGAGCTGTTCCATCCTGGTGAGAAAAAACTGATATGTACCAGCTTGCAATGCTTGAATTACACCTCCTGCTGGTTTATCAAGAGAAAGTATTGACAAATACACAATGGAGAAGACTGCAACCGTGACCACTGTTTCCCCTCTACTAGAGCATGGCAAGACTATCAAGAAGAAAAAACATTTTAAAGGGGGAGGAAAAAACAGGACAGGGACTGCAAATATAAAGTAAGCATCTGGAGCTGTGGATAGCGCTTTTTCAAAATATTTCACTCCACTGGACTTTGCATATCCTCCATTCTATCAGTCAAGCAGTGAGGTAGGCACACTTTGTGATGTAAACTATGGGGATCCTATTAGAACACATCTGCTTTCTAGCATTACTGCCAGTATGATCAGTCGGTTTCCATCACGTCTTGTTCTAATTCCACCCTTGCATCCCACCCCCATAATATCTGCTGAGATTTGTTCTGTTTGTCATCTTTTAGAACTCATTCAAGGAGAAAACTTTTGATGGAACAATACATTGATCCTCCACCACCGCGTTCCCCACCCCCACCACCAAAACTCAGAGTATTCTGGAGGCACATACTTTCCATGAAAATACTTACAAACAGTTGTGTAGAGTAACAGTTACAAGCAAAGCTGACACAAGAAAAGCAATTTTGAATAATATTTGTATTTTGCAACCACAGAGATGTGGATTTTCACCACAAGCTACTTTGAGTAGCCTTGCTGAGTGTGTGACATGAACAGGGCACCCATGCTGTGATCACAAAACAGCCAGTGAGGATCCAAGTTTTACTAACAATAACCACAAAAATACTGATATCATAAAGACCTGAAGCCACTCATTGATCAGAAACAATTAATTTAAGTTTTGCAAAGCAATGATACCTCAGAAGAAAATAAAACAAAACAATTTAACTTTTTCCTGTATTTTCATTCTGGCTTAAGCTTCCGCCCCAATATTTTTCGTTCAACTCTGCGCTTTCTACATTTTTCCCTTATGCTCTCCTTCTCATTTTTTCTTACTCATGCTTTCTTTTGACAGCTACTTCTTTGTTGTGCATTTCTTAATTTGTAATTCATAACTTAACCTTTTGCTTTTCTTCCTAGTTCCTTCATCTGTCTCGCCTATTTGCCTCCTACTTGCCTTGATTATATTCCTGCACTTCCCGTTGCAGCTTTTTTCTGTTTTCCCAATGCATCAAGCAAACCACAAAAGCACATGCAACAGCTGAATTCCATTATGAACGCCAGATTACAGACAGCACTGACTTACAGTTAATTATCATGCACCAAAGCATTCAAATAAGAAGTGTTCAAAGTGGAGCATCTATAAACTTACACTCTAGTCAAGCAACCTTATGTTAAAACATCTGAAACTACCTAATAGTTCCAAAAATATATTTATAAAGTCTTTTTCAGAGAATATATCAGATTCCAGCTGATACACAGAAAAGACTGCAAACTAATTGCCATCAACACTTTTATACAAAAGTAATGTCTGAACCCAGAGAAAAAATATAGATATTTGATTATATTAAATTCTATGCATAAAAATGGAATATCCATGGTTAGCAAAAAATAAAATATTAAGTCCTACTTGTCATTAATAATAAATGAGGATAAAAAAGGTTGTACAAGATTTATTGGTGAGAATATTATGATTTATGACTTGATGTTTTGTACAGAAGCGCACAACTTACCAGGTATCTGCCTGTTACATGACTTTGAAAAAGCATATGCATCTGCGGCATTTTTCCTCACACTACAGGGCCTTTTATATTTTTAAACTTCAAACCTTTTATATGCAGATGGCTCAGCAATTTCTTTTACAACAAATGTCACATTTTTATGCTAATATAAATGGCCAAGCATATTGTGAGTATTCCACTTCAATATTGCTGCAGCGATTTCTGCTGTGCTGTGAAATTCATATGTTTATGACTAAAAGGAGGTCTGATCAACTGAATTTGAAAGCACAAAGCAGACGGTGAAACATTCAGTCCCTGTAGTGATGACATAACTAGGTAATTTCTTGATGGCATACAAGCACCAAGTTCGAAGGAAGAACTGTTCAATTATGTATTAATTCATATCAGGCATAAAAATAAATCCAAAGAATCACAAAGTTGTTTGAATCCAAGAACATAATGGAATCACAAGCCATCATACTGATCACTGTTGAATGTTAGAAAAGTGATTTATCTGCCTTAGCTACCCAGTTGAACAACATGGATATTGTATGGGAGTTATGTTGAATTCTGCAGCATAATCCAATTGTTTTTATCTCCCTTATGTACAGAAGTTCATGAACACAATCATGAGTTTAGCTACTTTTGAGTAGCAATAAATTTCTGATAGCACAGATGCCCAGTTCTCATTCACAACAAACAATAAACTACAATAAGATTTAAAATACTTCCTTCATCTCAGTGATCACCTCACACTCCAGCTAAGCTCCACCCAATAACACCTTTCACATCTCAAGCATCTTGTATTGTGAAATATTGCTCAGAGGGCAGTGACTGTTAAGAAGGCAAAAATAGTAATCATTCTCCATCACTCATCCTTCCACGACATGCCATGGAATGAATTGTTGTTCAATCTTTTTGCAAGCATTATTACTTGAAAGGAGAAGTTGGTCAGGACACAGAGATCTCCCTGTTCTTCTCTCAACTGTGTCATGGGAACTTCAATTTTTACCAGAACTATTTGAATAGTCAGATGGGGGGTTCAAGTTAATGTTTCGTTCAAGACAGCACATTCAACTATGTCAGAAATGTCAGTGTAAGTTATCCCCTCAATCCCTTTGGTGGGACTTAAACTCGCAATCATCTGACATGGAAATATGAATTGAATTGTGCTGACACCTCAATTAGCTAAGAGCAAAGAAAATTACAGCAAAGGGACAGGTTCTTAGACCCTCCAAGCTTGCTCCAAATCATGCTGCCCATCTGAACTAAAACCCCCTAACCATTCCAGGGACAATATTCCTCTATTCCCATCCTATAACTGTACTTGTCTAGATGCCACTTAAAGATTTGCCTTGAACAACATAAACAAATTAATACAAAAGTGCAGAAAACACGTCAAGAAACAATAAAAAGTTTCACACATCTGAGTTTAAAAATTAAAAAATACACATATCCACTTAAAATCTATAAGAAGAAGCTAAATATTGTCATAAAATGGGTCTTTTTCTGATTAGCAGGCAATACTAGTGGGATACCGCAGGGATCTGCACTAGGACTCCAATTGTTCGCATTGATATATTAATGATTTGGAAGCAGGAACTGAAAGTATTATCTCCAAATTTGCAGATGATATAAAGTTGGGTGCAAAGGAGAGCTGTGAGAAGGATGCAGAAATTCTTCAATATGATTTTGATAGACTGACTGTGTGGGCATTTGCATGGCAGATGCAGTATAATGAAGATGAATGTGAGATTATCCATTTTGGTAGCAATAATAGGGAGACAGATTATTATCTGAATAGGTGCAAATTGAGAGAGATGGATACTCGGCAAGACCTTGTGCCCTCATGCATCAGTTGCTGAAAGAAAACGCACAGGAACAGCAAATAGCAAAGAAAGTAAATGGTATGTTGGTCTTCAAAGAGAAAGGATGAGAGTATAGGGATAGGGATGTTTTGCTGCAATTGTAAAGCCATTGGTGATGCCACACCTGGAGTATTGTATGCAGTTTTGGTATTATCTGAGGAAGGATGTCCTTGCTAAAGAGGGATTATACTAAAGGTTTACCAGGCTGACCCCTGGATTGACAGGTCTGTCATATGAAGAAAAACTAAGTCAGTTAGGATTATATTCCCTGGAGTTCAGAAGAGTGAGAGAAAATCTCTCAGAAACTTAAATTCTAACAGATTTTTGTGGTCGGACAGAGAGGGGACAGGTCTCCTTTTCTTCTTGCTCGGCCTCTTTTCATCCAGCTAACATCCAATCCTTGGACAATTACAAAGGCATTGTCCTTTGTAATGCCTTGTCCTTATATTGTGGCTTGTTGTCCCAGGTTCTTCCATTTTTATTCATATTAATCTTTTCTTTTGCGGAGTTGTGGACATGTGGGGTTGTTTGTGGAGTACAGATTAGACAGGGTAGATTCAGAAAGAATGTTCACTTTGGTGGGGAAGTCCAGAACGAGGGGTGATGGTTCGGGATAAGGAGTAAACCTTTAGAACTGAGGTGAGGAGAAATTTCTTCACCCAGAGGATGCTGAATATTTGGAATTCACTACCACAAAAAATAGGTGAGGCTGAAACATTGTGTGATTTCATGAAGAAAGTACATATGGCTCTTAGGGCTAAAAGGGTCAAAGGATGTTTGGAGGGGTGGGGGGAAGCAGGGGAAGGTGTGGCAGATCAGAATTTTGAATTTAATGATCAGCAACGATCATTACGAATGGCAGGGAACAGGCTCGAAGGGCCAAATGGCCTACTTCTGCTTCTAATTGTTTTCAGTTGCCAGAGTATGGCGACTAGGAGATTTTTACAGTAATTTCATTGTAGTGTTAACGTAAACCTACTTGTGACACAAATAAATAAACTTTAACATCAAATTTTATGTAAATAGGGAAACGCTGGGCTTGACTAAAAGCATGACTTATAGATGATCGAACAGAACATTTCAAAATTTAAAAAGAGCTGGAGATAAATGGTCGACTAAAAAAGTTTAAAAATGAGAGCAATTATAATTTAAAAATGAGTAAATATTTAATTCTGACATTAAACTTGCACAGAAAAGATTAAAAAGAACAAAAACGACTATCTATTTTCTGCCATTTACAGGTGTGTCATGATCACATATAATTATCCGTGATAAGAATTTGTGTATGAAGCCCCCTTTTAAATTGTATTGTTCAACTTGAAAATAACCCAGCAGACAAGCTCTAATCTTAAACAAGATAAAGGTGAAAGTTACTAATGTAAAAGCGATAAAAATTAACTAAAATACAGATACAACGATTAAAAGCAAATATTTTAAAATACTTAATGTGATTTCAAATTAGTAACTGTGACGCATTGTTGCTGACACATGGCCCGAATGCCTTCTTCCCCAAGTGAAGGAATCAAAACTTGAGGTTTAGTTTAGAAGCTGCGATGGCTTCTGCCTTTTCAGGTGAACTCAGCATGTTTTTAGAACATAGAACACAACAACTAGGAGCAAGAGTTGACGATTCAGCCCCTTAAGCCTGCAATTCAAAACAATAACGGTTGATCTCATCTTGGCCCCCAGCTCCACGTTCCTGCCTACTCTGTATAATCCTTTGACCCTTTATTAAATAAAAATCTGTCTATCTCTTCCTTAAATTTACTCAATGCCCTTATATCCTCCACACTCTGGGGTAATGAATTCCACAGACTCATAATCTTTTAAGGGAAATAGTTTCTACTCATTTCTGTTGTAAATCTGCTACATTGTGTTCTAAAACTCATGTTTATATTTCTCCACATGTGGAAGCATCCTCTCTAAGTTGACTTTGGCAATACCATTTAGTATCTTATATATCTCAATTAAATTAGTTCTGATTCTTCTAATTTTCAGAGAGTATAGGCCAAAACTGCTTCATCTCTCTTCATAAGACAAACCTTACACCTCTAGAATCAATCTAGTGAACATCCTCTGAACTGCCTCTAATGCCAATGTCTCAAACTAATATAATGTTATTGTTTATTACAAGGGGAATTGAATGCAAGGGGCATCGGTGAGACCACATCTGGAGTACTGCATTCAGTATTGGTCACCTTATTTAAGGAATGACATAAATAAATTGGAAGCTGTTCAGAAAATATTTACTAAATATTTGGAATTGGTGTGTTATCTTATAAAGAAAGGCTGGCCAGACTAGGTTGGTATCTAATGGAGTTTAGAAGAGTAAGAGGTGACCTGGTTGAAACTTACAAGGTCTTGAGGAGTTTTGGAACGACATTTGTGGCAGAATCAAACTTGGGGTCACTGTTTCAAAATAAGGGGTCATCCATTTTGGAGAGATGCGGAACAAATATTTTTCTCAGAGGAGTGAGACACTTTGGAATTTTCTTCTCCAAAAAGTGGTCGAATATGTTTAAGGCAGAGCTAGATAAATTGTCATTAAGCAGAATCACAGAATTGTTGTAGTGCAGAAGGAGGCTATTCAATGATTCATATCTGCATCAGCATTCTAAATGAGCATTTTTTAGTACCATTCTCCAGCCTTATCCCCATACCCATGTACATTGCTTCCAATCAAGTAATCATCAAACATCCTCTTGAATCTGTCTCCACCATACTTCTAGGCAATGTATTCCAGACCGGAACCACTTGTGTGAAAAGTTCTTTTCTCACATCACATTTGTTTCTTTTGCAAATTATTTTAAATCAGTGCCCTTTAATTCTTGATCCTTTTGCGACACAAACTGTTTCTCCATACCTGCTCTGTCCAGTGCCCTCATGAATTTGAATATCTCTATTAAATCTCCTCTTAGCCTTCTTCTCTTTAAGGAGAACAATATCCATCTCTCCAATCTATCCTGATAATTAAAGTTTCTCATCCCTTGAATCATTCTTGTAAACCTCTTTGCACTCTTTCCAATGTGTTCACATCCTTCCTATAGAACGGCACCCAAAACTGCATGCATTACTCCAGCTGATGTCGAATAAGTATCTTGTATAAGTTCAACAATCTCCTTGCTCTGGTACTCAATGCTGCTACTAATAAAACATTAATTAAACTGATACAATATGGTTTATTAACTGCTCTCACCACCTGTCCAGCCACCTCAATGGGGTGAAAGAGCATCAAGTGAAGGCAGGAATATAAAAATCAGACCATATGACCACAAGACATTGGAGCAGAATTAGGCCACTCGGCTTATTAAGTCAGCTCCGTCAATCAATCATAGCTGTTATTTCTTTCATCTCCATTCTCCTGCCTTTTCCCCATAATCACAATCCTATCTATCTCTGTCTTAAAGATACTCAATGACCTGGTCTCTGCAGCCTTCTATGGCAAAGGGTTCCACAGATTCACCACTCTCTGGCTGAAGAAATTCCTCCTCATCCCTATTTTAGTCTGAAGTTGTGCCCTCTGGCTCTAGTTTTTCCTACTAGTGGAAACATCCCCTCCATATCCACTCTATTCAGGCCTTGCAATATCCTGTAAATTTCAATAAAATCCCCCCTCATCCTTCTAAATTCCAACGAATGCAGATCCAGAGTCCTCAACCGTTCCTCATGTGACAAGCTCTTCATTCCAGGAATCATTCTTGTGAACCTCCTTTGGACACTTTCTACGGCCAGCGTATCCTTTTAGATACAGGGCCCAAAACTGCTCACAATACTCCAAATGGGGTCTGACCAGAGCTTTACACAACCTCAAAGGTACATCCTTTCTCCTGTATTCTAGCCCTCTCACTCATTATGAATGCTAACATTGCATTTACCTTCTTAACTGCTGACCAAACCTGTATGTTAATCTTAAGAGAATCTTGAACAAGGATTCCCAAGTCCCTTTGTGCTTCTGACTTCCCAATACTTCCCCATTTAGAAAATAGTCTATGCCTCCATTCCTTCTCCCAAAGTGTAGAACCTCACACTTTTCCACACTGTATTCCATCTGCCATTTCTCTGCTCACTCTCCTCTTCTGTCCAAGTCCTTCTGCAGCTTCCCCTCCCCCACTTTCTCAATACTACCTTGTCACTCTACGTATCTTTGTATCATCTGCAAACTTAGCAACAGTGCCTTCATTTCCTTCTTCCAAATTGTTATTGTATATTGTGAAAAGTTGTGATCCCAGCACAAGGCATAACAAGGTCAGCCTTGATCTTGTTACATGGCACAGCAGGTTTGAAGAACCAAGTGGCCCATTCCTGCTCCTAATTTGTACGTTCATATGCATAGAATTATGCATCAAGGGCCAGAAAAAAGAATTAGGCTTGATAATCTTTTGAATAACCAGCACGTACATGAATGGCCTTCTTCTGTACCATAATTTTCTTTTACGTTTTTGAGTACACGGAATGCTTTACATTACTTTGGCTTACTAATAATTTAACTGCAAAACAGGTACCGATATTTGCCCCTACATGTCTAGGAATAGAATTTTCACTTTTGGACACTGTGCCCAAAATGCAGTTGAAATTGCACTGGTCAGCTTATGCTTCAAGTCTCTGCTAAAATATTGTTTTACATAGCTTCTCTGCTCTTATATTTTATACATTAAAAAGTCTGACGACACCAGGTTTAATTCCAACTGACTTAAGTTAAATCTGGTGTTGTCCGACTTCTTACCGTGTTTACTCCAGTCCAATGCCAGCACCTCCACATCATGACTTATATTTTATAACATAGTCAATAAATTAAAGATCTCATAAGTTGTCTTATCCAATATAAATGATAATTTAGACTTTGTAATTTTATGAATATAAGTTGAAACAAAAGTAGAAATCCATGCATGTTGCCAGGACATTCTACTAGTGAATCTTGCCTCAGACGTGCAGCCTAATTTCCACACACATTGAAAAGTTATAGACTTCCACAATGAACTCTTCATTTTTGAACTCCTGCAGTGGTCAACTGCTCCCAAAAAAACCCACCATGTATCTGCCAAGCAAAGAAAGTGCTCTTTAAATATCCTAATTACTTATCTTTTATAATACAATTAGTTTATTATATTTTCTCCATTTTCATTTTGCACTCTGCTTTGTTTGTACAAACATGTGGCAGTTGCAGCAGGTCCTGGGCATAAAGGAACACAAGGAGATACTGCAGTCTGACTGTTCTAGCCCTGCCAAGTTACTTAGGTAAACACAATAAATTGAGTCAGCTGGGAAATTGTAGCCCGTTAACCAATTGCAAAGGCTACTTTTAACACAGAAGTATCTCTATGCACATTACAGAACGGTTATAAATTGTGCCCATATCCTCACTCATAAATTGACTTTACAAAGCAATCACAGGGGGGAAAAAGAAAGTTATGCACTTGAAATTGTAATGAATGTTTCTTCAGATTTTCTTGAATATCAAGATCTAGTGCTGATGATTTGGTAGTTAAGAATCACCGTGGAAACGGAACACTGCTTTGCCCAGATTACATGTCTTAAGTGTCTTTCTGCAGGTTGACACTGTCAATTCACTTCTGAAGATGGAGCTCCTGAATCATCAATAGTGTCATGACAGAAATGATTTATAAAGCTGTCATTAATCAACAGGAGAATTTCTACACATATAGATCTGTTTGGTTACTTATTCTCAAGTATATTTTAATATTTAAGAGCGCTCACTCGTCAATGGTATTAATGATCGTTGTCAAGTCAACAATGCTGCATTAGTGTGATGATCAAACAATAAATAACTTTCAAGTAGAAGGGATTTATCCATAAAACTTTAATGATGAGCATCATGGAGTAGGACGACAATAGCCTGGATTTTGTTCGCAGTAACGAAGGAAGGACTTATGCCATTCACCTTATGTAGCGTTGCCTACAAGCTTGTCAGGGAATAGTTCTACTAATTTGGCATGGTTTCAGTTAATTTCCCTTTGCAGAGCATCTAACAGAGCAACTAACAGGGAGCATCTTCAACTTCAGATTGAACTATTCAAAACTGAGTTACAGAATGAGGTAGTGAGTGAAAAAAAATACAGGGAAAATAAATTACGTTCAAATCACATACAGTGAAAATACTGAAATAAAGCTTGGAGGATACAGAAGGAATGGGAAGACTAAAACAGAAAAAACACAAAACAATTTTTTTCAATCTGCAATAATAAATTTTTAAAACATTTTTTCAATGTCTGAACTGTTCAACAAAAATCATTCCTAAAATGAACTAGCTATAACTTTTTTTGGTCATTGTTAGGGTGAAAGCTAATGGGAAAATGCCCCAAGTTCATGCTATTATAGCGAGTTCCACGCTGAGTCTTGGCAAAATGTACAACAGCACACCATGTGAAAGAGCAGATTATTCTGAATGTAACGCCTGAATTTCCATTTTATCTGTGCATGCGTAAAGAGTAGAAGTTGCTGTCAGATCTCTATAATAGCAGCATGCATAATAGTATCACTGTTCTCAATACAGCAAGATATGAGCCTGTATTTCGAGCATATTTGAATACAAATTTTTGTCTCAATTTTTTGGAACTTTGTTACTATTGCAGTAAATATGCTAATATCGAAAGTGAACCAAAAAGTGAAGTGAACTTAGCCTTTGAGTTTTCTCTCCTATTTCATAGTTGAGACAGCATTACTGCTTTCCCTAACTCCTTTTATGAACCTTTCAGAAGGTCATCGTAAGATATTCTTAATCGTTCTTCAAAATTTATATTTTTAAAGGTTGCCATTATTCAATCAACTTTAATCAAAAGATAAGAGAAATGTAGTTACAGAATCACAAATTTATAGCACAGTCAGATAATCCTGCCTGCAATGGCTTTTTGAAAGAGCAACCATCCCTGCACTCATATCCCAGTCTTTGGAGTCAATTCAACCATCCGCCTTTCTTGTTTATGCAACAAATTCAGACAATGCATTCTGCTGCATATCCTAGATATTATAAACCACTTGCTGCACTGTCACTCTTTCAGTTCCAGATAAAACAAGATGGAAAACAACTGGAATATGTCAATGCAGATGCGTATTGCAAATGTTTAATAAACTTCACTAGATTTAAAAAGTTTGCTGCAGGAGAAAAAATAAAAACAAAATGTTGGTATACATTTGAGGCACTAGTTTGAGTCAAGTTTCACTGCTTTCTAATGGTTTAACACTGATGGCAGTGGTCATTAGGGGAAACTGCAGCAGAGAATAGGAGCCTGACTTATGTTAGAATGGTATTTCTTGGATTATGTTTGCTTTATTGCCTTTCACATTCTGTTTCCTCAACTAGAAAACAATAACACCAAGTGTTTTGCACTTTTCATCACAGAGGGTTTCCAACTAGTTATGTTGGGTTCCTGCAATATGAAAAGACAACCAGCACTATTTTCAAAATATTATCCATATTGCTTTATTTTTAAAAATTGGACTTTTTCTGCTGAACCAAGGAAATTAAGATGGCTGCTACAAGTCACCTGATCACAAGGTTGGCCCTCTGTCTGGGAGCTATCCTCAAGAACAAAATAATTATTTTTTTCAGCTGCTGGAATTTCAGTCTTTATTGTACAAACCTCTTGCAATCAAAGAAAGCAGAAGACATGCAGATAACTGGCTCCCCCATGCTGAACTATCACAAAAGAGAAAAATCGAAACTTGTTATACTGGAAGAGATGCTAGTAACCATCTTGTCTCTCCCCGAAGGAGAGATAATGGAATCCTGGCCAGAAGTCCAGACACTGATTGCTAAACAGCAATTAACCATTAATAGACCACATCATATGATACAAGCACCTGGCCTTTTGGATAGTATTAACATTGCAGCTTTAGGCCCATCACTCAGTCTGCTGTTTTACATCTGAACTAGTGATCCAAGAAGCATGTTCCTTTAGGCTCAATAACAATATGACCATCTAGCCTAACTCTGCTGGAAGATATCATACCAACACCTATTGAAACAACTCAAGCTCTGTGTACTTACTTCATCCTGTGGGATCAGCACCAACTTAAAGTGAATAATACAAGCCCCTGTTGAACCCAAATGTCAGCATAGAAAAAAATCCTCACTGGACTCTGAAGCTCACATGAACCAATATTCATTTCTCTGGTGCCCTTGTATTCTCAAAACTCCTTCTCTATTTCTCCCCTTTTACTGTGTATGCACACGCAGAATGGGACATTGCGAACAGGCCTTTTTCCAGGCTTTGAATGTATAAAATAAACTAATCTCAGTTAACCCTAACTCAGGTTTGTTGTGGACTACAAGTAAAATTGGATCACAAAAACCAAGGGATTGGGAAAATACGCCACTGCCTATTCTTTAAAAACTAAGTCAAATCCCCCTTCTGTTTCGGGACAGATGCTGAGAGGAAATCAGTGCAATTTGACTGATTCTCTTCAGTCTGTAAGTTATTTGCAAACTCTCCAAAATGCAATCATATCACTTGTTACCACGTCACCCAAATGTGTATAGGTAAGAGAGAGTGGATCATTTTGAAGTTCTGATCCTCATTCAAAGTTTTATTCAATGGAACATGTATCAAAGAATTAGGTACAGGCAAGTAATCAATTTTTTATAACAATTAAATTTTATTTTTTAAGAAATCTGCCCTGTGTTGTTTTCTATTTCTTTCTGTGCTTCATGTCAGGAAGTGTTGCATGAAAATTTGAAAAGCTTCCATGGTTTACTTTTTTCTAAACATGTTGTGTCTTGTATGCATAAAAAAGCTTGGACTTTCATTAAAAAAACAGATTGAAAGACAAAAGCATAATGTACAATCTGTATTTTTCTCAGGGTTTCGTTATGCTGATTACTCCTGGCACACACTGCTTTCTATTTCATAGCTTATGCTAATGAATTTTGCAGGAAATTTTGCTTACTGTACATCAGTGTCTTTTCTTGCATCCATTGTGTCGTTGCAACAACTTCAGCCAAAAGTGCCCAACGGAAGATTCATCTCAGTTCCTCCAGAGGACCCTAGCATATAGTTATAATAGACATTGACAAATAAAGATGGATGTGGTTGTTGAAGGTCAATCAACTCAGCTCCAGGGAATCACTGCAGGAGTTTCTCAAGATAGGGTCAGCGGCCCTCACCATCATCAACTGCTTCACCAATTACCTTCCATCATAAGGTCAGAAGTGAGGGTGTTCACTGATGACTTATACAATGTTCAGCACTTTTGTGATTCCTCAGATATTGAAGCAGACCATACCCAAATGCTACAAAACTGGAATAATATCCAGGATTAGGCTGACAAGTGCTAAGCAGTAACCATCTCCAACAAAAAGAGAATCTAGTCATCTCTCCTTGACATACAATGGCATTAGCATCACTGAATCCCCACTATCCTAGGGCTATTATTGACCTGAAATTGAACTGAATTACTAGATCAGTTCAGTGGTTAGTATCCCTGCAGCAAGTTACGCAGCTCTTGACTTCCCAAAGCGTGTCCGTAGTCTACAAGGCACAAGTCAGAAACATGGTGGAATATGCTCCACTTACCTGGATGAGAGCAGCTCCCACAACACTCGAGAAGCTTGACACCATCCAGGAAAAGCAGTCTGCTTGTGGAAGAAGTAACCATCAAACAATCACTCCCTCAACCACCAACAAACACTGCAGAAGTATGTATAATCAACAAAATGCTCTGCACAAACTCACCACAGCACCTTAGACAGCATTTCCCAAACCAATGATCACTACCATTTAGAAGGACAGGAGCAGCAGACACATGGGAACACTACCATCTGGAAGTACCCCACCAAGCCATTCATCATCCTGTCTTGTAAATATACCATTGTTTCTTCACTATTGCTGAGTTAAAATCCTGGAATCTCCTCACTCACAGCACTGTGGATGTGCCTACACAACCTGGAAAGAAACAGTTCAAAAAGGCACCATTTCATCAAGACAATTAGGTTTGGATGATAAATACAAGTGTAACCAGCAACACCTACATCCTGTGAACAAATATAAAAAATTAAATTCCGTGGTCTCACACCAAGATGACAAACGAGAACGCTGATGACAACCAAGGTTTTGCTGTAAGTAAATTTTCACGATAGGAAAAAGAGGAGTGTTCCTCTGGGCTCACTCAGCAAACTGGAGGGATCAATCTGGCCTGTGTTTCAACTCTTCCCAATCTCAAGACCCTTCTGAAGTTCCTTTCTACTATCTTACTGAATGACGGGCACGAGACCCAGCATTCAGCTCATCATTTCTCACCGGTTTCAAGGAGGCAATTGTCCTGGGCATGCTGACAATTAGACTGCAGGATCTCATCCTGAGGTATTCCTTTAAAATTCTTATTTATGAAAAGTAAAACAAATGTAAACTGTAAGAGAAAAATTGATTAAGGTTATTATACTACAAGGCAAAATAGAAGAGCTTTTTTTGGATATTGTTTTTGCAGTACTTCACCTACAGGATGGATAGGAAAGGCATCATTACCTACGAACACCCTCAGTTTGATGAGCACAAACCCACCAAAAACAAAGAAACATAAAACTTACTCCGTGGGAAAAGTAGCAGGAAGATCTCAGGACATTATCAGTTAATCTACAAACTGTTACTGTCATACCTTATGTGAACCCAGTGGCATTATATTTGAATGCAATCATCAAAACTTTATTCCTCATTTGCCTCTTACATATAAATGAAACATAGCTCCTCTATAGCGACGTCAATGCATTATAGTTACCACTATAGATGCCAGCAGTCTCGTTACAAGGAACTGGATAATGCTGCAAAAAAAAACAATAATGATCTTACACAAACAACAAAGGTCAGTCAATTCAATTTGCATGCTATTTCCTTATAACTGACCTTTAACCTCATACCCTCGTCCCTTCACCACATCTACTGATCCACCAATCTCTATCAACCATGACTATAGCTCACTTTCATAGCTTTACCTCACATTTAACACATTACACTGCTGCAAGTTGCACATTTATCTCACAGCTTTGTGCACACTGCCATCTTTCCAACTACAGCGTATCACTAAAACACATTGTACCATCCATGTTGATACAGGTGCACACACTCTTCCATTTCTCTTGGAATGCAAGGTTTTCCAAAGTTGCAGGCAGCAGCATTTAACTAGCAGGGCAGGCTACATATCCTCAGACCCTTGGCAGATATGGCTAAGTATTCCCTTGGACCTGGGAATAATATGTCCCTTTCTCTTCCTCAAAATTGTGCCACTGGACACTTTATATCCACCCAAGCAGGCAAATAAGTTTTTGGCCAAAAGTCGAATTCCAGAGATGGAACATCCAGCAGTACAGCACTTCCTCAGCGCCACACTATAATGTCAGCCTTGATATTTGTGTTTAAGTTCTTGAGGCGTGTGTGCAATTAACTGAGGTTTGCCTAATGAAAAATAGGATAGTTCAAAGATGTATCTGATGATTCATCATGTTCTAAGTGAGTTGGGTGAAAGAATAGCACAGGTGCCAGCACAAATACATGTTTTGCTGCAGAGGAATCAGACGAAGTCTTCAATGGGGTGACAAAATGGAAAAAGGTCAATTTAGCATGCACAGTGAAATGTTAAATTCATTGGAAGGCCTATCAGAACTGAGAATCATGTCAAGGAGCATGTTGGAACCTGGTTCCAACTTGGCATAGGACTTCACATGCAGCATGGAACCCATCCTTTCCAGTGTGACAGTGGCTGCTAAGTCCATAGGATCAGTGATCCTGTGTCTAATGGCTAATGTCTCAGTTTCCATTGCAGCAAAAGCCCAATACTGGAGTGCTGCAAATGGAAACTCAAGAGAAAGTCCATGCCGTTCTCAGCTTCATAGCATGCAAGTGCAGACTGCTGTTCCCATGTGTGGTCCCATGGACCACAGTACTCAAAGCAATGACAGTCATTCACTGGAGCACAAACCTACTGCTGTCTCTCAGAATGATAGTATGTGTATTCACACTAACATCCCTTCACCAGCTGTCAGTCAGACAGTTTAGCCAGCTGCTGCCTGTGCCTAAGTGGTGCAGTCTGAAGCTGGACTTTCTGCATACAAAACTACTCAAGGGCAGCTTGCATGAACTGCACTGTTGAGTATAAAAGTCACTAGCCTTCCATAAGCCACACTGCAGCCGCTGTGGTAGCGCTGCAAAGGGACAAGCAGCTGGGAAAAAGGCACTTGCAAAAAAGGAACGATGATTGCAAAAGGTGATTAAGTTTGTATGAAATATTGAATGTTTTGTTGGATAAGTATGTAAAATGATTATTCTGTGATAGTTTTTATTTCAGGATCACGATCAAAACGAAACTGTAATGACTCATGACAGAGGGATAGTAAAGTACGAAATTAGTGTACAATGAGAATCTAGGGTTGTACTCATGGGAGTTGAAGTCGAATGAAATGCTAATGGATAACCCATCTAAAGCATGAATGTGCCGGCTATCTCTTCCTTTTTACCTCATCCTAGGTGCTGTCTGAGACCCACATGACAGGGTCTGTGCTCTCATGATTGCCAGGCTATAGAAAACAGCTCAGACTAGAAAAATTCTACCATCTACTTGAGCAATCAGTTACTGCAGGGCTCTGCCAGAACAGTTCAAACAGTGAATCTGTTTCTTTGATGATGTTTCTCATGGTAATGTGGCTGTTTTTATATGAATGCTGATAACATGCAGTTGATTTGTAGAGATGAGTCACATACCAGATACTCTGCAAGTCACCCTCCAGTTTGATGTAATGTCTAAAAGACTGATGGATTGCATTACAGTTATGAGGTTTTCATGAATATGAGGTGTTGGACCAAAAATTAGGTTAACTTCAGCCTGGCAACTACCCTGAGTTCGTCAAGGGACCAGTTGAGTAAGGTACAAGAACAAAAGACAAAGATATATGTGCTAACAGCAAATAGACTTGCCAGCTCCAAGGTTTCAGGGCAGCAGAATGAGAGAGGAGAAGAACATCACTTGGTGTGGTCAACAGAAAAAAGATGCTGTGGGTTCTTTGCAAGCTGGACAGTGCTAGAGTCAAGCTGATGAGGCACATTCTACAGCCATTTAAGAAATCCGCAAGATTTGTACAATGTAGAAGAATCATTGCATTGGACTTTACTCCTGGAATTGGATTTGAGAAACTCCCCGAAAACTGAGGAAGGTGTCCAGAAATGACCCTTGAAGTTACTACTCAATAAAATGGGAAAACATGAATCCACTAAAACTGGAAGTGACTGCAACTGCTTGCTCTATGAACTATAATTATGTGCTGAGTGCAATGTTTAATAAATTACAACAGAGGAATATTCCTATCTGCAATTTAAAATTGTCTACGACAGAAATAATGCTGAGTTTAAAAAAAAAGCCAGTAAAAATCTTAAATCTTATTGTGTCATCTTTTTCAGCCATTAACTGGAAGTTTAACCTTCTTTATCAAAATCATCAGTCTCTCAGGGATCCAGAATAACAAAACAGAATGAAAGCATAATGATTTCTGCTAGGATAGCAGGCATTCTCCAGCACAGGACGCTGAGTGTGGTCACACGTTAAAGTTAAAGTTAATCTTTGCAGTAGCTGTACATCTCATCATTGAGGTACAGCACCCATAAAACTGTGCATGTGGAATGGCTCTTTGCACCATTGCGATGCCTGTTATTTTGGCAAAGCCCTAAGTGCTCTGCCTGTTTTCCTCAGGTCAGAGGAAACACTGAAATCCCTTCTCCTGACATAAAGAACCTCTGTCACCTCTCTGATGCAGTAATAGTTGGTGAAGTGGGAGATGTCACCTTTTCCAGTCTTAAGACGGGAGAAATTCAGGGCTGGAGTTATATTCAGACCCACAGGCAGCACCCTCCTTGTACTGCTTTTAAGGTTGCAGATCTAGTTCTAAGAAATTGCAGAATTTTGTGATTACCTTTTTTGTGAATCACAAACAAGGCTGTCCCTAGCTTAGGCAATACTCCAAGACAACTTTTGCTGGATAAGGCCTCCTGTTACGTGCCCTTCTCCCCTGCCGTATCTCATCTCTCTACAAGCAACTTATCCACATATTTGCTGCCTCTTCACCATTTTTCTCTCGTGCTCCAGCTCATGGGTAATTGCAACTGTAATACCCATGACTTGTGGAAAGCGGTGTGCCCCGAGTCCTTGCAATCACAACTAATGACATCCACACACGCAGCACCATTCCATGTAACTCAACAGACAGTTACCATGTCCTCAAAATACTCAGCATTTCCACATACTCAACCAGAGCCAGTAGAAAGGAATCAAGTTACTGAATCATCAATTTGGTCTTGATCCCTTTAAATAAGGATAGAGGAGGGTTCTTCATTCAGCTGAACTCATCAAGAAGAGAGCATTAACTAAACTGGGTGATGGCCAAAATGGCAATATAACCTTCAATCAACATTGCATGCCAACTGACATCACTTTCTATCTAGTCTGTGAATTTCAATGACGAATATTAACACTAATTGCTCTGAATGTTTGTGTGAAGTGTGGGAAACGAGCGCGATCGATACAGAGACCATTTTGGTTCCAAATGGGCACCCACAGCATCAAAATTAATTTTGGTAATTTTGCAGCTCTTCACAAAAGAAATTGATAATCTGATTATTTATAGTAATCCAAAATCATTTTAATCCTTAAAATGAAATTTCTAATAATTTGACTTAAGCAACAAAAGTGGTGCTTCACAATGAATGATGGTGCTTAATACTGAAAAACTACCAAGTAATTTGAACAGAAAATCCTGAATGAGAAGTTGACTATATATCTCAAAATGTGAACAAGTCTACAACTGGCTCAGGAGTTTATTTCAAAACAATAGACAGCACAACTGAAAAAAAGGTTCATCAAATTAATATAGGGATAGGCAATTCAGTGTAAACTCAGGTTTCATGATTTGGATCCATTACACTAACACCATCCCAGGAACAAATAAGCTTATACAACTCTTACACTAATCCCAAGAGGCACTATGCCATACATACCACTAGTAACCACAGACGTAAAGCTCAACAATCCTGTACAAAGTAACTGTCAATGTCTTATTCCATACCAATAACTTGTCTACAGTGATAGCAGATATCAAGGTCGCTTATCAATAATTAACATTTCACATAAGAACAGTAAATGCATACTGAAATGCTCAGATTAGCAGCTAATATAGTTGAAATGGAATTAAAAAAAAGGAAGTTTTGACTGAATTTTAATTGAAACATATTCACAGTATTTTCACAATGTACTGAATAAAACCCACCTTTTCCTTGTTTTACATTGTTCAGTTCAGCAAACATAAGTGCATAGCACAAAATATAATCAACCAAATCATATTAGTATTTCGCTGATTTAAAATGGGCAATTTTGGCTAAATCTATTTTAATTAAAATATTATAAATATTTGAATACTAAATAAAATTTCTAGCTTTAAAACAAAACAACACCACTTACACTTAATCAAATATTTTCTCCAGTTTTGTAAAGGTAACTATTACAACATAAAATTAGAAAAACGTGTTAAATTGAAAGACCATTTCTGGTCTCACATCATCTTCGGATACATGTCACTGCGTACCACAGATGATAACATGTCACAAGAACTGAAATTTTCTGACAATTTAGTACTAAAATATTAATATGGATAAAAACATTAGCCAGGTTCACTATTTCTTGTGTATATGTGTCAAAATAATTATTTACTTCAAAAAAAAAGCTGATGATTTTTGACATTTAGATATCAATGGTAAGGTTGCTACCCTTTAAGTTTTCCCTTGGTTGCTGGAGACGATGGTAACAAGTCCTATTGAAGTGGGTTGTTACCCAAGCTCCTTTTCTTACAAACCTAAACATCTTATTCATACCAAGTAAATATTAAAGACATTATTGAGTATAATTTCTTATTTGAGTATAAATAAGCATTCGGCAGGTGGTGCGGGTACAGCTCTTGGATGTTGATTCATGGGTTGCCTGGTACCTCATGTCGTAAATGAGTGCTTTATGTGGACCATCTGAAGGGCACCATGACAGCTCAGAGACTATCGATGTGGCTGTGCAGACACTTGGAATTGGGCCGGTGTCTGCGGGAGTTTGCGCGTTCTCCCCGTGGTTGCGTGGGTTTTCTCCGGGCACTCCGGTTTCCTCCCACAACCCAAAAATTCGCTCTTAGGCTGATTGGGAAACAAATTGTCCCTATGGTGAAAATTTTCCATATTAGGAATAATATATATATTATTATATAGGAATATTAAAATAGGATAATGCATTTGGTACTATATAGTATGACGGTGGCGCGGGCTCGTTGGGCCGAAGGGCCTGTTTCCCGTGCTGTGTTGCTTAAAAAAAAATTTCAAATACGAGTTAAATCCCTTCTTTTCCTTATGTTGCAATAAGCATGCTGAGAATTGTATTGCAAGGGAAAACTTTTATCACTTATACGAGTCAACAAAACTGGATGGAGATCAGTCCCTTTGTCAGAGACATTCGCATTTTTAATATTAACACATGCTGCATCTAACATGCACTCATGTCATACATATGTGCCTTAAGGGGAAACCATTTCAGGTTTACCCTTACATCAGGAAGATTTGTTGAATGTTCTATGTTACAGAATGTCAAGAATCAGCTCTATAGCAAAGCAACAACTCCATCATATGGCACTGTAAGATAAAATAGATCATAACGTATCTTACAAACAGGTGAACCTTAAAGTCTGGTAAACTGTATGTCAGACCAGCGTCAACAACAACAAGAGGTATGAGATGAGAAAATTCAGGCCTGCAAAACATACAGCAACATAAAAGTAGTATTAGCTTTTACTGGATCAGATGCTTTCAAACATCTCTGATGCAGATTTCTGATATATAATGAAATTATGTCAGTGGAGTGGGTTTAGTACACAAAAAGGACAAAACAAAAACATTTAGACCCAAAGAGTATTCCCTTGTACACAATGTGCCCAAGCAGCCTTTTGGGGTGTGTGTGTGTGTGGGAGGGGCGAGGGAGGGCACTGAAGGGATGAAAAATGATGAGACACACAAATGCATAGCCTGAAGTATCAAGAAATATAGTGAAAAAACTGCATATGGAGAAGCCAATATTTTACTGAGGTAAGATCCAGTGGCCGATTGCTAACACAAACAAGCACCAGTCCCAAGGTATAGTATCTATGTCAGTAACTTTGAAATTAAGGTGATATGCTGTGAGATGGGGCATAAGCCAGCAGTTAACAAGGGAAATGAAGGAATGAGTAAAAAGATATCACAGATTGGTCTAACTATCATAATTTATTTCTTTTGCCAAGTTAGTAAAAATGTTATTCATATTCAAGTTTTGCTACACCAGTCTTCAGGAGGTTAAATGCCAAATTAAATATTTTGATGAAATAACAGTGAGTGGTTAGAATTAAATTCATAAAACAATATCCTCTTTCCAATTTTAGTTTACATTTTGAATCAGCTCCCTCAACTGTAAGTGTGCTGCATCGTGAGAAACTGAGCATATAAAAAAAATGTTCAAGGCTTTTTTTTTAATTTCTTCATGGGACGTGGGCAAAACTGCCTGAGCCAGCATTTATTGCCATCCCTGAAAAAATGTGTAAGAGCCAACCACATTGCTGTGGATCTGGAGTCACACGTAGGTCAGATCAGGTAAAGATGCTAGATTTACTTCCCTAAAGAACATCAGTGAATCAGTTGGGTTTTTATGATGATTGACAATGGTTTCATAATCATTAGACTATCATTTTAATTCTACTGCCACAGGTCTCACTGCTAGATGAGAAGGAGCTGGAAAAGATATCCCTCCAGAATCCAGAGATACTATCTTGGTCCTATGAAATGCCATACGTTCAGAGCAGAAACCAAACAATAGGCATACAGTTTCCAGGGCCAAATTGGACCTCCCAATAAAATATGTTGTCAACCTAATTGTGATGTTAGTGCAAGAATTTTTTTAAAATCATATTCTCTGCAGCTATCACAGCTTCAGCTTTTTTTCATTGCAGCCATGCTGTCTGGAGAAGTCCTTTCTTTGCTGCTTCAATGGCTTAGTTGGGGTTTTGTTTATTTTGTACCTGAAAGTACCTGTGGGTTTCAGGTACTTTCTGGAATTTGTTTTATGAGCCTGCATTGTTGGGAGAAAAATGAGTGACAGGTCAGGTGACAGGAGTTTTTTTGTTTTCAGTTTTGAGCTACTGTTTAGTTTTGAAGAGGATACCATCAGGCTGGAAAGCAGCTTTTTTCTCACACGCTTCCTGGTTTTTGGAAATTCTGCTGTTAGCTGGATGCAAGATTTTTGGCCTTCCTAAAGTAGAAAATTTGCTGTAGGTGGCTTGACGAGAGTCTCTCCCCTGGTATTTTGGGAAGCTGCTCTAACTCCAAGCTTGTCTGTGCGTGCCTCAAGATCCAAATGATCAAGATCCAGTATCATAACAGCATTAGTCTTTGTTGTGTTAAACCTGCAGAAAGAGTTTTGTTTGTGGGATTGGCTTGAATGGGACATTTCTTGTATTCATTTACAAATATGATTTTATTTTCGTTTGTAATTGGCAAACAAATTATTACTAATCTTCTTTCTATACATGTTAGCTGTATACTTAAATAAACTTTGAAAGAAGATCCTTAGTGGTCAATTCAACCATACCACAAGTGAAATATCTCATGCTCACCATAGCCAAATTCAAAATGCAGAACTCATAATTCAGGCAGGCTTCACAAAACACTTTGGAATTTCTGCCCTGAATTATAACGTGATTGAGAGAGGAGCTTGAATTGGTAAGGAGATACCTGGGTACCACAAGACAACTCCAGCAAATCACCCAAAACCAAATAAGAGATGAGGAATGTGCCAGCATCCATGTTGCTGTCAACAAGTGTGACCCACGACACAAACTCAGATATAGTATCTTGGTTTGAACAGGAGTAGCACTTCTACAGTTATCAAAGATCTGCTGGTGCACAACAGTTTGTCATCCCAACCTCACTTTGGCCAAAGATCCTTTGAATACTACATCAGGAAAACCTGGGGCATTCGATTGGACAGAGATGTATGTAGAGGCAAGCATGGGGACAGCTCCCAGGATGGACTTGATACTGCAGAAATGTACATAGCAAAAATAGTTAATAAAAACCTGCTGTTAAATTATATAAGACTTGCTGATAATTGCAATCTGAATTCACATGGACAAATACTTAATGTGAATCAATGACTACGAAATACTTACTTCAACTTGGAGTAAATGCCTTCAGGAGGAAGAAAAATGAAGAGAACTTGGAGAAATTAATGACATCTACTTATGCCATTTGTTACAGAAGCAATTTCATTTAGATTTATTAATGTGGAAAAGTGTGAGGTAATGCACTTTGGCAGGAACAATAAATGTGTAGAGTATAGGGCTAATGGTAGGGCTCTTAATAGTGTTGAGGAACAGAAGGATCTTGGTGTATGTGTCAATAGATCCCTGAAAGTAGGCAGTCAAGTGGATAAAGTTGTTAAGAAGGCATATGGAGTCTTAGCTTTTATTGGTAGGGGGATTGAATTTAGGAGCCGCAGCATCATGTTGCAACTGTACAAAACTCTAGTGCGGCCGCACTTGGAGTATTGTGTGCAGTTCTGGTCCCCACATTATAAGAAAGATGTGGAGGCATTGGAGAGGGTACAGAGGAGGTTTACCAGGATGTTGCCTGGTATGGAGGGCAGGTCCTATGAAGAGAGGTTGAAGGATTTGAGGTTGTTTTCGTTAGAAAGGAGGCGGCTAAGAGGGGATCTTATTGAAGCATATAAGATGATTAGAGGTTTAGATAGGTGGACAGTGATAGCCTTTTTCCTAGGATGGAGAAAGCTAGCACGAGGGGACACAGCTTTAAATTAAGGGGTGATAGTTATAGGACGGATATCAGAGGTAGGTTCTTTACCCAAAGGGTGGTTAGGGAGTGGAATGCCCTGCCTGCAGCAGTTGTAGATGCGCCAAGTTTGGTGGCGTTTAAGAGGTTAATTGATAAGTATATGGAAGAGAAGGGAATGGTTTAGTTTGGAGGGGCATTGCTTTTTATTTTGGTCGGCACAACATCGAAGGCCGAAGGGCCTGTTCTGTGCTGTAATGTTCTATGTTCTATGTAGTTGCCCTCCAAAATAACAAGTTGAAATCATGCTGTTAAGATATTAATTTTGCATTCATTGAAATTTCTATGTTATATTAACAGAGCACTAAAATAAATGAATTCAACCCATGACTTCATTCCACTTGCAAGAAAATATAATATGTTCTGGGCAGTGAAAATTCTTAGGTCAAAATATATGAGCAGATCATGGTTATATGATGATGCGTCATTATGGCTTCAAACAACTTTTAAGTAAGTTAATCCATCAAAACATAATTTCATCGACAATAAAATCATACATACAATGAATAGTGAAGAATTTCCAGTTGAAATAATGACTCATGTATAATTTACTATGTCCTCACCATGTCCAGAATGGAATTATTGCAATTATTAAGAGCTTTGCCACATGAAAGACCAAAAAGAAAATAATTTGGAAAATAATTAAATGGATAAATGAAAAACATAGTATTCATGGAATTATGGTGTGGACAGGTTCATTCAACTTGGAATATAGTCGAAAGAAGGTGGATCAGTGCTCTGGATCTGAACATGATCAACTTCAGTGCTAACAGGCACTGTATCAACAATGACAATAGGTTAACTCTCTGATGATGGAATATGTTCCAGATGTACATCAGTCAAAAAAAGTTATACTACCACATTGTCCAGATAGCGAACCTGTCCCGTTGGACTAGACACCAAGTGTCTGCTTATGGACCAAGTTAATCCCAAGTGGGCACAATCCATCTGCTTTGCATTCCTCATTGAAATCAATGATGCAACTGCTCACTTCTAAAAATGATGCAGTTTTATCTCTAAAAAGTGGATAATTCGATGAAAATTTTATTTTGTGTGCTTGGATTATAAAGGTGTATATGTTTCTTTTAACCCAGGCCAAATAAGTGGTTTCTCTCAGATCACTTCACATCCCTTCATGTCAGTCCCCTGTCAAGGAGTTCACTTGGCAGAAAGCCGACAACATTCAACAGTTCATGTCTTGTCCAGAACACTACTTCCTAACTAGAGTGTCATATCCTCTATAACCAAAAGGAAAATGGTTTTGGCTAGTACTCTTCAACATCCCTTTGCTTTCTCTTTTACCCTTCCTCCTTATTCCATCCCTCTTAAATTTCTATTTCTATTCCCCAAAGCAAATTTATTTGGTTTCAAGATTGAGCATATTGGCTTTTTTGTTTCAAATCATTTGTTGTTATGATTAGGAAGTGAAAAAAGGTAGTGCTGACACTTCAGAAACTCGACAGAGAGTTTGGGTCAGAACCAGCACAAGCCCTCCCTCTAAACAGAGGAGCAGAGCTGACTCTTTTAACCTTCTCTTCAATATTTATTTTCAGATCTTTAAGAACTAGATTGCTTGTCTATTTTGAAGAGCAAAATGATTTTATAAGAGCATTAGATTGGGACCTGAAGGAAACAAATTTGCTAGGCTAACGTGATGGGGGAGGAATAGGACTGACTTGATTGCCCTGCTGAGAATTGGCATACATTAGATGCGCCAAATGGACTTCTTCTACGCTGTAAAAGACTATGACTTTGCTCTCATATTGCAAACACCATCAGTATATTTTTTACCTTATTCACAGATATCTCAGCAATATTTCTCTGGGCATGTCAGTGTTGCAGATATTTCTCAACCGAGCTCATCATCAGCTGCCCCTCAATTCGAGTATGGTGTCCACTCAGAATCACGAGCTTCTGTCACAGATCTTAATGTGGCTTACATAAAAGGCCAACTCGCAACTTGCGAATCTTTAGGCAAATGTGTAAGGATATTCCATGAGGTAGTGAAATCCGGAATGCAGGATTTGCTTCATTTTTTTTCCTTCGCTGCTGCTGATCTTGCCCTATCATGAAGATGTTTTGGCTTTTCTTTCCCTTTCTTTCATGGGATGTCACTGGCAAGTCATTTGTCGTCCATCCCTAATTGCCCTTGAATTGAGTAGTTTTCTAGAGGGTAGTGTAGAATCAATCACATTGCTGTAGATCTGGAGTCACATCCAGGCCAGGCCAGATAAGGCTCACAAGATCTTCTTCCCTGAAGGACAAGTTCAAGGCAATATTACAGAAGCTAGCTTTGCAATCTACTAACTGCCATGGTAGGATTAGAACACGTGTTTTCAGGGGATGAATCTCAGGCTTTAGATTATTAATCCAGTGACATTACCAATGTTCCAGCCAAAGGGTGATTCTGGTTTTCCCCAGGGCATGATGTGGCTTTGATGGACAACGTGCCACCATTTTAAATGGTGTGTAGCAAGCTCCTTCCTGTCATTAAAGTCAATCCTGACATGCTTCAAAGAGAACTTCAGCGCTGTTGTAGTGATTATATTTCAACCCCTAGAACGCTGGTCATTTGAGTGCCGAGAATAGTGGGTTAGTGGAGTAGGTACTTTTCAGCCACCCATACAAAGTGTCCAGTCCACTGAAGTCAATTTGACAGAAGTTTGTTTGAAAGCATGGGGTGCTGGCTTCAAGAAAGATACTAATGTTTATCGAAAAGGATATGGCAAAGACACTTGGCAGTGGAATTTCTCTGGTGTTCTTGTGTCACTGGTACACAGTCCAGGTTTCACTGCAGTACAAGAGTTGGTGACAACTGCTGTACACTTGGATTTCTGTTGACTTACAGAGGCCTTTGTTGTCAAACACTCACAGTTTGTGGAAGGCTGAACTGCCAAAGCTGATCTGTTGAATCTCCTCATCAATGGTGGCTTTTTGAGAGAAGTGGCTGCTCAATCAATTCCAGGATTTCCCATACGACATATATAGGTGAGATATTTGACCGATTAGATTTGGGTTGATACAAGTTTTGTTTTAGCAAAATTCAAGGATAGACTGAGTCTCATATATGCAAAAGAGATCAAGAATGGTTTGCAAAAAAATGGTGCAGAGAAGGCAGTGACACAGCAGTTATCTCAAAACAGTAGATGATGTACATTCATGTTCATCAGTTTAGTTTTAGCATGGAGGCAACTAAGATTAAAGAATTTTCCATCTTGTAGATTTAACACTGACACCAAAGTTGATCTTTGGTGAGGCAATCATGATCAGGTAGATTATAAATAGCCAGAGAGTGTAGTGCACCGCCTTATTTGCATGTTCCGGATTTTGAAGGGAATTATTTTCAATGTACCAAGACAGTAGCAGTAGTATCATGATAAAGCCAAATTTTGTTTCTTGCATGCTATACAAAGAATACTATTCATAGAGTATATAGACAAGGAGGGGGTGCAAAATGTAGTGTTACAATCATAGCTAGGGCATAGAGAAAGATCAACTTAATATGAGGTAGGTTGATTCAGAAGTCTGATGGCAGCAGAGAAATTGTTCTTGATTCGGTTGGGATGGGACCTCAGACTTTTGTATCTTTTTCCTAATAGAAGACAATATATCTGGAGTGCACAGGTTCTTGATTATGCTGGCTATTCTCAAATCTGTGTAATACTCTATTCCATAGGATATCTTTTGGTGCATCAATAGTGGATGACAATAACACCAAACCCTTTTAGAAATGTTAGGGCAGCATAATTTCAGTTTCCTATTCCATTAGATGGGTTACCTCACAGTTGTTAGTATTACCACTGTAGCAAAGGCACAACATATGGTGTTTTCTCGGTACGTTGGTAATAACATCACTGATTTATCACCAAAATGTCTCCATCACCTGCCAAGTGCATAATGTAGCACATTCACATCAGCAACAGAGACACATGCACATTAATGCCCTTGTTATACTACACCAAAGGGAACAATATGGAGTCAATTTTTTGCAGCACTGTGAGCAAGAAGCCACTTTTACTCTGACCACTCGTAATACTGTGAAACTGAGAAAGGCAGAGTTCTGCACATACAAACTCAAGCATATACAGAATGCTAGTTACTGGACACAGATTAACAGTGATACCTTTAATTATTGAGAAAAGCTGATGGAGTAGTCGTCTCTTTCCATTCATTAAAATGTAAATGATGATGGCAAGGTGGGCAGCCAGGGTTTGTTTACTTAGAAAATTTCCTCTTTTTGGCACTTGCTGCGCATACACTTAGTGCGTGCCGTTGTGCTGGACCAGCTTTGCTTGATGAGTTTATTATCAGCCCATGTTTCAGCACTACTTTACACAATCCTATTTTATACTCAACTCTTGGCATAACTGTGCTGAATGGGATGCACCAATTCCAAAATTATGGCATAAAACCATTCAACCACTACCTGAGTAAATGAGAAAGAAGTCAATGATATATGGACTGTTGGAGTGGGTTGGAAGCAGCAGATGATCTTTTCATGCTCTGGACCATTCAGCATATTAATCCTCTTCAGATATACAATTCAACTCTAACATCGCAAGACTACCTTAGCAATAACATCAGATCAATATTTTTTGCTGCTGCTACTGCTGCCATGACTAACAGCATTTTACAGTACCTGACAACTATTCATTAATTTTAAATGTTACTAAGAACAGAAAACCACCAAAATAAATGAGACATATGAATGATCTAAACTCAAGAGTTGTTACAAACAAATATTCAATTTATTAGATAAGCAATTCAAAAACATTACAGAAACATTAAAACATGTCATGGTGAAACAAAAATAGCATAGAAATTAGCCATTTTGACTTCACTAAACATCAATTTGTCACCAAAATTCAAATACTATTTACAAATTAGGTTTCATTGCAGAGATTCTGAAAAAGATGGCAAATGTAGAATATTAAGTTTTCTTTTAACTGCCAATTCAATCCTAAAAATCTAACCTCACACATTTAATTACAATGAGTGAGTGCTGCTTCAAAATCAAAATGCAATGGGCTGAATTTTAAAATCAGCGGAAAAGACCACCACAAAGACAGCACCATCTCCATGGTATCCGATGGCAGGGGAACGTCTCAAGTCAAGGGATTGTCTGGGCATGCACATACAGTAATGTCAGTAAGCAAGTAAGCAACCAGTCATAATTAAGTATTCAAACCCAACATCAAGGATGTTAAACCCATTGATTTTGTCATTTTTAGTTCAAACTTTCAGATGATGAAATAAACGACTATGGATGTATTGAGGCAGAAGCTAAAATGGAAATAAACAAGTTTTATTGAAACAAAATGCCTTTTTATCATTGTGTAGAAATTTGGCATTCCACATATATAAACTTTTCAGAGACATCATTAAATTAGGGTGCTATTAAAAACCCAGTTACACATCTCACTCAATAAGGTGTAACCTTTCTAATAACTTCTGTAATGTGAGCAAGAACATAGAAATGGAAGTATTCATCAAATCATGATTACAAGGAAATAGCAATGGGAGGCTCTAAAGTACACTTGGTAGAGGAGCAGAAACTGAGAGCAACTTTTGGATTTCTTTATCATTGTACATCTATGTAGACTCCCAAAGTTGCTGTCAGTTTCAGTATAGAATGACAGCACATAAATTTCTTGACCATGGTCATCATTGCAACAGAAAATCCAGGCTGATGAGAATGAAAACCCTTTCACTGAGACAGATTCCCACATTTACAATTGTATTGCTGTTAATTTTGCTATCTCTATTCAAAAAAAAAAATGGCACTATCCCTGATACAATAATTTACTCCATGAGTGTTTCAACCATACAAACCATGAAGATCCCAAATTCAATTTTTAGTCAAATGAGCTGGGTCCAGCTGGGGAATGGCATTGGTGACACTACAATTGTCCTCAGTATCCTGTGATTAGAATTGGTAGAAGGAAAGTAAGTGTTACGCGTTTCTGCTCCTGATTGCCATCCAAATAAGTCATATGGAACTTGGACTTATTTGGATGCTGAACAGTGAAAGGTTTGGTCTCAGCTGCTTGTACTCATAATGGACAGGCAAAAGCAGCCTGCCGTCACTCAATGTCGATGTTTGCATATGAATAATGTCCACTTGAGTGAGGTACCAGCAGGCAACTGACATCCATGGAAGTGTACCCCAGCAAGGAGCAAGTGCCTCAGGAGAAGTGGCGAGACAAAGTTTAAAAAAAAAATCACTAAAATTTCAATACTTGCAAGACACTGTGAATGGATTGAATGCAGATCAATTGGAAACACTACAAAAAGGAAAACTATTTTGCCGCAATTAACAAGTAAAAACAAAACAAGTCATCCAATTGTCCAACATGACCAGTTTGACTAGAAGGTAGTAAGAAGCATGGCATAATCTATAGAATAAAAGTTTGCATTTAGCTTGTGGCATTTTAAATTAAACACAAACTTTACACAAATTTTAGTGGCCAGCAGCCTTGCAATGTGATGCAGGACTTTACCATGTATTTTATAAGATTTTGAATGCAGTTTTTATATTGCATCAGATTTTATGGTATAGCTTATTTCCACAAGAATTTCTAGACTAAAAAATACAGGATTCACAGGAGTTAATCAGGAAAAAGAGCTAGCCCAGAACAATATCCAAAACACTACCACAATTTTCATATTAGTTACATTTGAAACTATTTCCAATTGCTATAGATTTTTGTGAAAATAAAACATAGATCTCAGATTTCACAATCCAGAAACTTACCTCAGACCAATGAAATCCAGCTGAAATATCCTGAACTTACAAAATAATTCATTGTGTAATTTACCATTACTTACCAATGCGCTGTCATGGATTTTTAAACGAGATGCACAAACAACATTTCACTAGCAAATATTACTTCATCAGATCTTTCAACCTTCAGAATTTCATTTTTGATGCACACTGCTCTATTGCCTTAATACAACAATACTTTAAATTCTCCATTATGGAGCATAATCATGTCACATATACACATGTTTGGAGGGCCATTTAAGTCATAGACACAGTGACAGTGCTACACAATAAGCATTTCCCATTGTCAAAAGACTAAATTGCAGCAAAACACATGTAACTCTGAAATAATCCTGTGACAAAGCTGGACTGACTTGCAATACTCCAAAATTATGGAACAACTAGAACTATTGCCTGCACGTTCTTCATCTCTTTGGGAAATAATCATGATCATCTTGGAGCATGAGATGAGGACAGGGTACTGATACAAAGATCTATCCATTCTCAATAACGAGAAAGAACCAATTCCAGTCCCTTGATTTTATGAGCCATCTACCCATAGGGTAAATATTTACAACAATGTGTTGCAAGCTTCTTTGCAATCATTGGTGTGGATTGAAAATTTTAAAACTTACAAGAAGCCTTTAGTCCTTCATAGTACCAGCTAGTCACTGCAGCATGGTTGGTGGAGGGCTGGGACGATGAGCATAATGCCTGGCTTCAAGCAGTTCTGAGTGTTGAAGGCTTGATTTCTGGCTGCACTACTCCATCTTGGGTGACAGTGGTCTGGGGTTACTAACTGTCTGGTAACAGTAGGCATGGTGGAGGAGGGACAGTGCTGGGAGTACAAACATTATTAACCCTGAGCAAAGACAGCAGATTTCACAGAGCTACAATCACTCCCCCAGGTTGGTGCCTCATCAATCAGCATAGATCACTGGACTTCTGCACGACTCTGAAAGCTTTGAGCATTGGTACCTGGAGCCATGACAGCAGCAATCTGAACTAAATGGCACAAAGCTTGATTTCGCACGGCCGTGTACTAAGATTTTCAGTCTGACCTGACAATGCAGCACCCCAAAACTACATGTTTTCTGCTTGTTGTTCCAATGGAAGCTGGCATATTGGCCATCAGACATTGCACCATTGATGGATCAGCAGTTGCTGTTCTAGAGTTGGCCGCCACTTCCATACAGGAAAAGGATAGACTCCAAACTCAATGAGAAAACCTGAACCACGTTTCAGCCAGGCACTTCCTTTCTCCAAGAGGGAGACCACAAGCTCTACGGTAGGTCCATCAATTACACCATTTCATTGTGTATACACATCAACCTTTGCTGCTCCACAGATATCCAAATCCTCATGGAGATGCTGGCGTTGGACTGGGGTAAACATGATAAAAAGTCTCACAACATCAGGTTAAAATCCAACCAGTTTACTTGATAGTGAGCCAACAAGCTTTCAGAAACACTGTTCCTTCGTCAGGTGTCTGGAAGGTCCTGGTTGGACTTTAACCTAGTGTTGAGACTTTTTATTGTATCTAAATCCTCTGCAGCTGAACACATGTGTGATGTCATCCTCCAGGCAGCTGGCACAGGAACTATCCTTCCCCCCTGCACTGTTTGCTGGATGACTCAAACCCTGCTTCTATCAACTGATGGTTGCAAGTGTCAGATTAAGCAACAGTGGTCTTCAGTCTGTTTTTCTTTCTGAACTTCCAGCCTCCTTTACCACCTCCTCCACCCAGCAGTATCTGACAGCAAAGAGGTAAAGGGCAAGTTTGGGAATGAAGGATGGAATGGGGAAGCAAGAATGCCTAGTTACAATCTCTGCAGACAGTGCTGAGAGATGTGACTTCTAACACTCCTTGAAGGTGAGATACAGCATGTAAATGAGAGGACTGATTTGTGTTTAATAGATTGGTGGTAGGTGAGTGAAAGGGCTGTGGTGAATGGAACTGTATGAGAGACTCATAAATGAGGCTAATAAGACGTGACAAGCGTGGGTGCAATCGCTGACCTTGACCACTCATCTGAGGTCATTAAACTTCTTTTGGCACTGTATCCAGGTCCTGGATTTATAAATGACCTCGATGAGGGTGTAGAGGGTTGGATTAGTAAATTTGCTGATGATACCAAAGTGGGGGGAGTTGTAGACAGCGAGGATGCATGTTACAGTTTGCAGAGGGACATAGATAGGTTGCAGAGCTGGGCCGTGAGGTGGCAAATGGAATTCAATATGGATAAGTGTGAGGTGATTCACTTTGGTAGGAATAACAGGCATATGAAATATAGGGCTAATGAAAGGATCCTTAACAGCGTTATCGAGCAGAGGGATCTTGGGGTACAAGTACATAGCTCTTTGAAAGTTGGCACCCAGGTTGATAAAGTTGTTAAGAAGGCGTACGGTGTGTTAGCTTTTATTGGTAGAGGTATTGAATTTAGGAGCCGTGAGGTTATGTTACAACTGTACAAAACTCTGGTGCGGCCGCACTTGGAGTATTGCGTACAGTTCTGGTCGCCGCATTATAAGAAAGATGTGGAAGCACTGGAAAGGGTGCAGAGGAGGTTTACCAGGATGTTGCCTGGTATGGTGGGAAGGCCTTATGAGGAAAGGCTGAGGGACCTGAGGTTATTTTCATTAGAGAGAAGAAGGTTACGCGGTGACCTAATTGAGGCGTATAAGATGATCAAGGGATTGGATAGGGTGGATAGTGAGAGCCTTTTTTCTCAGATGGTGATGACCAACACGAGGGGACATAACTTTAAATTAAGAGGTGGTAGTTATAGGACGGATGTCAGAGGCAGGTTCTTCACAAGAGGGTGGTGAGAGCGTGGAATGCCCTGCCTGCAGCAGTTGTGGACTCGCCTACTTTGGGGGCATTCAAATGTTCGGTGGATAGGCATATGGATGATATTGGAATAGTTTAGGTTAGAGGGTCCACTGGCCGGCGCAACATAGAGGGCCGAAGGGCCTGTACTGCGCTGTAATATTCCATCTATGGATTGGGGGGAGTGGTGTTAGGGACTGCTGCCATTAGCCACTTTGATTACCTACTCCTATTGTCTTCTCAGTACCTATCTAGAGGACGATTTAGCCACCGGAGGGAAATCTCCACCCCCCCATCCGTCTCTTTCACCAAGGCTTCCATCATGGGAACTAAGAGCCTCAGGGTACACTTTGAGACCTGTTGTGGCATACTTGCTGCTTCTTCGTCTTCTCTCTTTTTCAAGCAGTTTCAACCACTATTGCAGATAGAATGTGCCTTGCCTTTAAGAGGTGCGGTCTGGGTTTTAAGTTGCGCAGGCAGGCTTTAAGCGGTGCAAACCTTGTATAAATTAGGGCCCCATGCTGAGGCGTGCAGTTATTCAGCATTGGGCAGCATGCCAGAATCCTTATTAATTAACTAGATAACGAAAAGTTTGTATGCTGCCTGAACCATGTTCAATGCAATGTAATTGTGCATTGCAACCTCTGTCTGATTTCAGGTGCTTTCGATTTAGCCCCCAAAGATTTGTTAATGTAAAAAATGTTCAGTTCTTACTGGTTTTATACATAATATTATTTTATTAGTTTTAATACAAAGTACTTTCTGTAATTTAATTTCAACAGAAGTACTCTAACAGTACTTAATGATGGGTCATAATTAATGTTCCACATTATCTATGGGCAGTTCAAAATATTTGCATAACTACCGTATGTAGAGAAAACAACTTATGGTCCTACATCTTTGAAACTGATCTGCGCTGGATAAACAACTGAATTAAATATTAGTGTTGGGATTTATGAGGAGCAGCATTGAGACCAGCTATGAACAGGAGCAGATTTACTGAAATATATTGAGTTACTTATTAATACAAACTTTATTATTTCCATGCCTTGTCTAGTAAACTCGCCAGAAACCAGAATGTGAAACCATTTTAACTACACTCTCTGCAAAGCTGACATGAGGCACAGCAAATACAAGATAATGCAATTAGGCATAACACAATAAAAGATATTGCATTCTCAATGCATTATTGTTGGCCATTATCAGAATCTCTACAACTTAATTTCAAAAACACAATCACCTGCAAACCATAACATTGTCTCTTCTTCTTAAAAAAAATTCAAACACTATTACATTAAAGCAATAACTTGCATCCCTGCTATAATGACATCAGCCTCCGTTATTGCTTTGCTACATATCATAAATACTTCTCATCGACAAGTCAGGTTAATTCAGATTAATTTTATTGTTTTTTTTCAGCTATATACATGTATTGTGCAATTACCTTTGTCATTTCATTATCACAGCAGAAAATTATCATTGAGTTAATTTGTGAGGTCTAGAAAACTCTAGTCCAAAAAGGAATTATGGCCAGAACCTCAAAGGAAGTGTTATTGATTGTAAAGATTACACAAACATTTTAGTACTGCATTTGATGCCTGACAACCATGTACTTTATATAATATTGGCATTCTATCAGTATAGTAAGTTTCAAATGGCATTGAATACAATCAATCATCTTTTGTACTCTCATATCAGAATAGCTAAACCCATAGGGTGAATAATGTGAAACGATATAAAAGCGAAGTACAGTAATGTCCCTTTGGCTGACAAGGCATCGCTTATTTCAAATTCACTTGCATTTTTGAATTTTCTTGATCTCTATTTTCACAATCTTTTCCAATAATAAACTTTAAGTGAATCCCTAGTACATTAATTATCTTTCATCCTATAGTTCTTGCCCCTAAGGGACAAAAACTTTTTTTTATTGCCACCAAACAGTAAATATGTGCGAAGTAGGACTAAAGGAAAAAGTAGGAGACCAAAAACAAACCATTTTATTTGAGACTTATTATGATATTGGTATCTTCAATAATATGTAAAAACTGGCATCACTCATGAAAAAAAATCTTCTAATTTATTTACGTTTGATGGTTGCAGCAATTAGCAACTTTGTCTGAACTAGGCATCCAAGATAGGGGCCAAGCCATCCAATTCAAAGACAAACATTCAAGACTGGCACAAATTACATTTGTTTGACAGATTCTTTTTGAATCAAGCAGACAGTTTTTTTAAGAAGTCTTCTTCACCATAATCATTTTCAGGAATGTTTTAAACCAGTTTCTAGCTCAACTGTTTAAAACAGAAGGATCTGCCTGAACTGTTCAGACAGCAATAATCAAGCCACATCGTTTCCATGGATTTTGTGGAAAAGAGGAGAATGACCATGTTAAAAAAGGCAGGGTCAAATCTGGTTCAGCAACCAACTTCCAGTGCTTTTGTAGAGCTAGGAGGAACAATTATATTCTTCCTAGGTTCACAAAATCACCTAGAACTTTCTCTGGGCTGTTTTTGAAACACTCATTAGGCTACTCAATGCTAGGACAGATGGGTGAAGCAAGAAGCGTCTGAACTGTATCACTGTATCCCAATTTGCATAATCAATAGACCGACTTCCTAAGAAATGGGGTGTTCCCATTATTCAAGGAAGCGTTCTTCTAATAATGGTCACAGTCAAAGCAACAGTATGAATGAAATGCTAAGTCCACCAATCCCAATTCGAGACCCTCAGATTCCAATTGGGCCACTTGAAATCATCCTTGGAAATTTGCTTAATGAAATCATAACATAAAATGGGTTATCCTTTGGCACAAATCAAATTTACCAAACCATCTGGAGAAAGAAAAAGCAATCTCTGGAACAGAAGGATTAAGTACTCACCCATGGAAATGGTCAACTATGTTGAATTTAAAAAGTAATCTAGAATAACAGAATTTCAAAAATTACATTATTTTGGTAATTCCTCCAAAAATAGATTTAATAAATTTTGCTTTGCCATCTTCAACAATAATAAGTTTGCCTTACATGCAGCTACTTGACAATAATGATCTGTCCATAGCATCGTGATCCACTTTAGTTCAGATTCGCCGGTCAATGACACCACATTCACTATCTTTGCAATACAGCACACCTTAGCTGATCTTCTGGACATTTTAGAGTCATCTTCATTAGTCAAAACATCTTTCCATTATAGTTCATGACAAAGCAACTTCAATTATTGAATCAAGACTTTTCTATTTTCAGAGCCACTCTCTAATATAGCGGCACAGTCCATAGCTGAATTAACAAATGCCAAAATATTAATACAGTCTAAGTGGCTCATTAGCTTCTTAAGACACATAGCATGCGAATTACCTGCAATTGTTTTGGTGCCACTAGTAAGAGAAAATACTCTTATGAAACATTCATATTACAAAAATAAGTGCTTCCATAATTTCAATAATAGCTTGTCAACAGATTTTAAAAAGACTCTTCTCTCATTGTTCACAAAAATAAGGAATTTAGTCATCTGATCAGATGTATGTTCATCTATTTAAACCCCTTCCTTACAAACTTGTGCAAAATACCTTTGGACAGGAATTTTGCAACCCTTTCCACCTGCAGGATATTCCAGTCCTGCCGAAGGTGAACGCATGCAGTGGCTTTCCCATCGACTGGCGGCCACCTCCATTACAAGAAACCCAGCAATAGGAGAGGGGGAGGAGAATCCAGGCCCAAAACAACAATGTTGTTTTTTGTTAAGGTTTTGTTTAAATAGTAATGATAACTTACTGAAAGGAGTTACAAAGATTTATTAATATACATTCATTAAATCAGGACACTTCAGCAAGGCAGAAATTGCTTTTTGCTTGGGAGAAACAAGCTAATTTTTTAAAAATGCTTTTCATGATATGTTTTTGAAATGTGTACTTTCTGAAAATAAAAGTTTGATAGTGGCAATGAAAAATTTGCAGCCAATCATGATATACCTATAAATGATGCTTTAAGGTTGAAACAGTTAACTTACCACTATGGTATGCAAGGGTACCAAAGTTCAAAAATCCAGATGTGGAATGTACAAATTTTGAGGTAAACAGCCCAATTAAAATTGAAAAAATTCTAATTTGTTTCATGCTATATGTGAAATTATTGACCTAATTATTTGTTGGTGTTGCTCTCTTTTACACACACAGTGTATTTGAGTTTCATTTTGCTTCCAATTATGCAAAGTATACAGAGGTCTGTCACTGAAGTTCCTGGGTTTATACAACATATGTGCAGTTCACAAACCTTGTCTATTTAACACAGAAAATTGAAGTGCTTTACATTTTTTACAACTCTATTTCAAGCTATGCTGCTTGAATTCAGTGGGCGGAATCTTGTGAATTTTGTCCCTTATGGAATGACAAAACATTTTAGGGTCAGGAACCCAAATAACTAATTTGAGCCTTCTGGATACTCTTTCCCAGAGTAGTGTCATTATCATCTCGCCCATAAGTTGCCTGACCAACCGCAGAAGGTGGGATGATGTGTCTAAAACATCAATCAGGGATCTCCATTTAAAGGGATCCCAGCAAGACTTTTAATGGCATCAATGATTGCAGCACACAATCCAGTGGGAAGGAGCAAAGACCTGCAAAATGGATGGAAAATATGGGATGGCAGGACCCCTGTTCACAGACTTGCCTCTTTGACGTGATGATTGAGGCAATGAGGCCATTAAGAAATCCTGTTGCATGCAGCCAAAGTATGGTGACAAGGGCCTGGATCAATTGCTGCAAAAGTGCTCTCATCTCAAGATGGGCACCCTGCAACTTCCAGCTGGCAACCATCACTTTCTTACCTCCATTGCATTTTCCTGTCCAGCATTCCCCTGACCGACACAATGATATCTACACATATTTCTTTCTTTCAAATCTCCTCCTCAAATCTCCATCTCAGTGCAGACAGCACTCATGCTCACCCTCATCCTATTGTCTTTTCATTGCCATTCCTCAACCTGTCATTCTCCTCAAATGTTTACCCTCCATCCTCATCAATTCACTTTTAATTTTCTGCCTTTTCCCATTGCTGAAGGGGGCACAACTACAGGTAGAGCCAGAGAACCATGGGTTGAGAGTAGAGCCATGGCCATCTTGCCCGTGGTGTAGGAGTTAGCACTTGAGATTGGCAGCATAGCAGCAGGATGGACTGGTGAAGTGGCCCAGATGACAAAAATCAAATATCACATGGCCACTTGGCATTCAAATGTCACTCACATGGAATTGATGTCACCAATATGTCATGAATTGCACTCTACTAACATATTACACCAAGGTTCAGCACCACCTCATTTTCCACAGGTGTATTGATGGTACTGGTGGAGTTGAGGGAATCTTCAGAAGAGGACTAGCACTCAAAATGTACTGACACATGACTCTTGTGCATTCTTCCCAGTGCAAATGCAGACATCTCAGTGAGTCCAGCATCGCAGACAGCATAGAATGATACATACAATATGCTCCTCACTATGTAAGAAAATCAGGTGAATACAGGGATAGCAGCAGAAAACCACATCAGAGGGTGCAAGACACCTTAAACTCTGCTCTGATGAACATCAATGCTAAACCTTGAGGTCATTCACCGAAAGGAACTTGTGGAGAAATAGTGTTCAATTTATGTGCTTTTGTCACAATTTCCAGAGGGAATGCACAACCTTGCATAAAAAAATGAAAGGGCCCACCTTTACTGTAAATGCTATGATGTCTCAAGTATTTGCACTGATAACATCTTTGTTCAAAAAACAGCAAAACTCAGGAGAATCAGACATGGCAGAACAGCAAATGCATACTAGCTCACATCTGCACTCTTGTTGCCAGCTGACACAATATTGATCAAAGCCCCACTTCAGTTGTTCAATTCCACTTTCCATTTGCGGCCAAGTACTCTCCAGCTCTTGGCTGACAAAAAAATTGCATGTAGGCACTGAGAAGAAAGATGGGGAAATGGCTCATAGCTCTGCTCAAAGTTCTCCCATTTCTTATGCTCAGCCCTGATTGAACAATACATGTTGCCTCCCGCATCATTGACTGGGTCTGCCCCAGGTGAGGCAGTCTTTGACAGGGTCCTCAAAGATCTAAAACACGGATGTCTTGCATATTAGCGAACTACTGCCATCTCAGCTGAAACTACAAGAGTAGCAATACTTAAAAGCAATAGAAAGCATGTAAATAAGATATTAGTGACACACATGATCAACCTGGGTTATAACTGCAGTGTTAACAGTCCATTGCTGTTCTTTATTGAATGGAAGAATCAGCTTACATGAACTACTCATTTCAATGGCCTCTATTTTGTTAGCTCCTTCATTGGTCCATATCAGCTTTGTGTGAAAGAATCGAACTGACTATAATTATGTAGTAAGAAGTCTCACAACACCAGGTTAAAGTCTAACAGGTTTATTTGGTAGCACAAGCTTTCAGAGTGCTGCTCCTTCATCAGGTAAACTAAAAAGTTGTTTTTTCTCAAAGCTTTCTTCTTGCACTCATCAGGACAATTTGCAACAATACAAGTCCAAAGGAACCAACAAATTTATAACGTATGAAAACAGTGTTTTGATTTTTTGATTGATTGGCAACTGTACTCTGAAAGAGGCATTGCCATGGAGAATGCACCAGTCAATGGTGCCTGACAGTTAACTGCCAAGCACTGTTTGAAATTTTAATTACGCTGCTTCACTCTGATTGGTCAGGGCATTGTCCTGAGAATCAATAGCAAATGGTTCTCCTTACTTTCTTCAGCTGAAACAGGTACATTGTGTGTACACATTTTCTATCGGGGAGAAAAAAAGGCTCTGTTCTCACTGGCACTATGTATCTATTGTCAGTGTAATTCTTGGCACACTGAGGATTATTCAGCAAATGTTATCAAATTATGAGATCACAACTGATTTGGACAAAAGATATTTTTTCAGCAATATCTAGGAGAGTGATTCTCCTATGAAGTAGGGATGGAAAATGAAAAGCAGAGTACATTATGAATGGGATTTGAAGTTCATAAATATGCCTGACTATAATTATGTAGTAAGAAGTCTCACAACACCAGGTTAAAGTCCAACAGGTTTATTTGGTAGGACAAGCTTTCACAGTGCTGTTCCTTCATCAGGTAAGTGGGCTTTCAGTGCATAAATAGGGCATATAAAGACACAAACTCAATTTACAAAATAATGGTTAGAATGCGAGTCTTTACAGGTAATGAAATCTTAAGGTACAGACAATGTGTGTGGAGAGAGCGTTAAGCACAGGTTAAAGAGATGTGTATTGTCTGCAGTCAGGGCAATTAGTGCAGTTAGTGGGATTTTGCAAGCCCAGGCAAGTCATATGGGTTACAGATAGTGTGACACGAACCCAAGATCGCGGTTGCGGCTGTCCTCACATGTGTGGAACTTGGCTATCAGTCTTTGCTGAATGACTCTCCGCTGTCACGTGTCGTGAAGACCACCTTGGAGAACATTTACCCGAAGATCAGGGACCAAATGTCCATGACCAGTGAAGGTACAACCCTGTGTTAATCACCTCTGTTCCATGCAGCAACTGTTGCATTTGGATTTATTGCCCGTCACTGTTGCTACTTTGCTGGAGCAAACTGTACCTCCTACTGAGAGACTCCAGCAACAGTAGAACGTGTATCCTTCATGATGTCATAGAATCACAGAGGTTTACAGCATGGAAACAGGCCCTTCAGCCCAACTTGCCCATTTTTTTTAAATCCCTAAGCTAATCCTAATTGCCTGCATTTGGCCCATATCCCTCTACACCAGTCGTACCCATATAACTATCTAAATGCTTTTTAAAAGATAAAATTGTCCCCGTCTCTACTACTACCACTTCTAGCAGCTTGTTCCAGGCACTCACCACCCCTATGTGTGAAAAAATTGCCCCTCTGGACACTTTTGAATCTCTCCCCTCTCACCTTAAACTTATGCCCTCTAGTCTTAGACTCCCCTACCTTTGGAAAAAGATATTGACTACCTCCCTTATACGTGCCCCTCATTATTTTATAGACTTCTATAAGGTCACCCTTCAACGTCCAACGCTCTGCAGAGAAAAGTCCAGTCTATTTGGCCTCTCCTTATAACTCAATCCATCAAGTCCCGGTAGCATTCCAGTAAATCTTTTCTGCACTGTTTCTAGTTTAATAATATCCTTTCTGTAATAGAGTGACCAGAATTGCACACAGTATTCCAAGTGTGTCTTATCAATGCTTTGTACAACTTCAACAAGATGCTCCAACTCCCTATTCAATGTCCTGATCAATGAAACCAAGCATGCTGAATGCCTTTTTCGCTACTCTGTCCACCTGTGACTCCATTTTCAAGGAGCTATGAACATGTACCCCTGGATCTCTTTGTTCTATAACTCTCCTCAATGCTCTACCATTAACTGATTAAGTCCTGCCTTGGTCCAATCTAACAAAATACATCACCTCGCATTTGTCTAAATTAAACTCCATCTGCCATTCATCAGCCCAATGGTCCAGTTGATCAAGATCCCATAGCAATTAGAGATAACTTTCTTCACTGTCCATTATGCCATCCATCTTGGTGTCACCTGCAGGGAAGTCTCATCGGCAATTAGGTAACATTACCCTTGGTAGAATCCAAGGCATTTGACATTAATTGCACAAAGTTTCTGACACTGAATTAAGGCTACAAGAACTGCTTCTATTAGTGCAAACTTTTTACTGTGGCTGACCACAGACTTGCTGGTTTCACTCTTTATATTGTGAATATCAGATCAGCTTAGCTTCAAATGAGTTCCTGCTGTACGCTTGCATTCTCCAAACTGGTGAGATGCATGGAGCCCATTTTCTGCTGGAAAAGAAGGAATTCTGGATTCAGAATCCAGGCAAGGAAAAGCCGAATCAGAGCACCAAGATACAGGGATCCCAGCCTGACATTAACTTAATGGGATTTAATTCCCCACGCACATTAAAACTCACCCCAAATGGCAAGTCTGTCATATGAGGAGAGACAGAGTCAGTTAGGATTATCTTCATTGGCGTTTAGAAAAGCGAGAGAAGATCTTATAGAAACTTATAAAATTCTAACAGGGTTAGACAGGGTCTATTCAGAAAGAATGTTCCCAACGTTGCAGGAGTCCAGAATGGAGTATTGTGGTTTGAGGATAAGGGTAAACCTTTTTGGGACTGAGGTGAGGAGAAATTCACCCAGACAGTGATGAACATATGGAATACCTTACTACAGAAAAGTTGAGGTCAAATCAGTGTGATTTCAAGAAATAAATTATATATAGCTCTTAGGACTAAAAGTATCAAGGGATGTGGGGGTGGAGGCGGGATCAGGATATTGAATATTGTCAGCCATAATCAAAATGAATAGTGGAACAGACTCAAAAGGCCAAATGGTCTACTCCTGTTTTTACTTTCTATGTTACAGACATTCTCCTTTGCCTGCCACTTACTGTATTTTATATAAGATGACAATGAAGAATAAGGAGAAGTGTGTTAGGGTAATCAAGCAGCATTAGAACCTTCCACAGTCAGTGGCAGTCAGGTCACATTGGCCCTCAATTTGTTCGCCTCCAGCTTCTTCCAGGCTACTGCAAGGGAAATCTGCAACATTAGCCAATTGGTGTGTAGAGATGTGTCAAATGGATGATGCATTGTTCAACAGGGCCAACACTTTCATTTCCTTTCACTTTCAGCAGCAACAGACCATATCATGGCTGCCCATTTTGTTGCTTTGTTGGATTTTATAAACCTCAAAGGGGTTACTGATGGCACCCAAAAGTCATCTTGGCTCTAGGCACTATGCCATAGCTACGTGAGCAGAAAGGAGTTCCACTCCATCAAAATGTAGTAGGCTAGTTACAAAAGAAATTGTATCATTCAAGCATTCATCATATTTGTATTCTAAGATAATCATCAACTGCCAGGAATAATTGGAAGTGAACGCAAGTAATCAAGATGGGACTTTGAAGATAAAATTTATTCACTTTTGCTTTGGCTAATGATATCTTAACAGACAAATAGGACACAGACAAGCAAAGAACATTTAGTTATTCTCACTTTTTAGCTTTCCACTGTGTTTCTTGAAGCAGTACCAGAAGAGATCAATTTAAACAATAACAGATGCAGTGGTTTCTTCTTGATTTTTAGCATCACTTTTGTTAATCAACAGGCTGCTTTTCATATAATTATTACAGCCCTTTTAATTCTTACAAATAGACCAACTGTGTTTCTCTCAGCTATTTGTAAACTCCCACAGGCAGAGTAGGAGCTCAACATGAATAGAAAATATTTTAAATCAGGAATTTCTAGGAAAACTTTGTGCATCAAACATCAACAGTGACTAATCAGAAGCTTTACCTTAAAGCATGACTATACATATTGAGAGCGAGCAGTTAATTATAGAGAAAGACTATAATTTAAAATACTACATTATATAGAGCACACTTGCATAACGCAACATAGCAGTGATCCACACTACACAACTGTGAAGTACGTTAAGGGTAGTATAATAATACAGGTAATGTAAATCCTAAACATAGATTTTCACTATTATCAGAGTAGTGATAATACTTTTCTTGCTCCTTCACATCACTATTCTGATCAGGGTAAAAGACTATTGTTTTTATATGATTGTGCAATTTAGAAAATCTATGATGATTTACCAATTAAAACATTGCTTCTTCCCCTTGTTTTTTTTACAAGCATTCATAATTGAATTACAGATCTTCAGAATCTTCAGAAGATCATTAACCCTTCTACTTATGTTCCATTACCTCAGATGCAGTGTTCACCCTATCTGCACCATGCCCATACTTTCTAATTTAATGATATTGTTTGTATACCACTTTTAACACAAGTCCAATGAGCTATGCATGCAAAAATGGACACTAAGCAAAAGAATGAGATATTGGGGTTGGTGGTGGTGGTGGGGGGGGGGGGGTGGGGGGGGGGGGGGGTGGAGCCAAAGAGATGGACAGAGAGATAGAAGGGTTTAAGGAAGATATTCAACAGGTGACCTGTGATCGCTTTGCCTTCATCAGTACAATGAAGGGAGGACGCAATTTACAAGAGGGCCCAAGTCAGAGTAACAGAATTGTACAGTGTGATCGGAGGAACAGAATTGTAGGATTAGATGAGATTATAGAGAATGGGAGGAATGAGGCCATAACAGGGTTTGAATTTTCACCCTCCTGTTTAAACTAGAAGCTTTGGAAACCAATAAGTGATTAATTTTACAAATTACACATCACTAGTCAGAATCAGTTAAAAGAGAAAAAAACCTTCTTTTATTCATATGAAGTAAACAAATTCATCAGTTATCTTGTCTATCAACATGACTCTTTCCTCAGATAACTTACTAAAAGTACAAATTGCCCACCTATTCTACAGTGATTTCAATACATTTAGCCATTAATCGCCATATGCAATAACAACAATCTTAGGTCTTGCAAAGATGTACTTGCTCTACATTTAATGTATTATTAATAATCATTAATGTAATGTTACTCTCTCACAAATACAATATACAATTTGCCTGCAGCATGTTACATCTTACACAAGTCATTTTGTGAATTGCCATTAGGCTAAAGTAGAGAAAAATAATGGATTCATCAAATGCAGAAACAATATGACAAATCTATCATGATTTTGAAGATAGAAGTTAAAACATGTTAATAAATAAAAACATTTAAAATGGTGGCACAACTTTTTTATAAAAGGGCTAATAACATTAATATAACTGCCTAACTGCTACTTCATTATATGATTTCTCTTCTTCTCCATTCTTTTTTTACACCTAATAGAAAAGACAGTGTCCTTTAGGACAGTGACCTGATTCTGTTTAAATGATTTTGATACATGAGGGCGTCAAGATATCTCTCCTCTGCTGCTACATAAGCAGAAAAGTAACCGTTCTCCCTTCCTCATCAGTGTCCTGGTACAGCTTAGGTTAGCTAATATCTAAAAAAGTACAGGACCTGAGTGACTTGATTTCTGCTTGACCATGGAAGAAGCTTATTTTACTGCGAACTCTAATTATTTTTGTTTGCCTTTGGGGTTGTGGAGGGGGGGGAGGCTGGTTGAAGCAGTAAAACTCCACATATGGAAGGATAGTGCTTCATCTTATTAATCTCTATTCAACAGAAGATAGATTTGTGATGGGGAAAGGTCCACTGATGCCTGTTACCAGCCATGACAGCGCTACAGAGATTTACACTGTAGCATCAATCTTGTCAACTAGATACCAAACAGTGACTGCTGGACACTGGGGAAAAGCACAATACTGCTATATATGTGAACTCATTTGTAATGTTGTTGCTTTTTTGATTCATACTTGTATGTCAGGATATTTTCATTGGAACTCACTTTTTGATGAAGTCTCGCTGCCATGTTAGCCACGTGAAGCAGTTTCTGCTGTAAAAGTAGAAAAGCAGAAGCCTGTTAGTAACAGATAAGAGATGCAACACGCACTTTTATAAGCAGTTGAAAACTAGCCTGTCAGTTGTACTATTTATTTCACATATGATAGTGATTTGGGATGTGATTACACAAATTGGCCATTATGATGCTTAATGTTTAAGTATGAACTGCCCGAACAGAAAAGGGAATTCATTACCAGCAAACCAGGAACCTTTGGGTTCCACAGGTCAACTATCATCTGTAGTGGGTTGCATGCAACAGATGAAAAGAGAAAAATTGTTATCACGCAGTCCAAACTACTTTCATTCTCAGAAAAAGGATATTAGTAACCTACTGTGGATTAATGACCAACACCCAAGGTTAGACTTGCCCTGCTACAACAAACCATTTTACACTACTGCAAAGCTTCTTTCTCATTTCGATCTTCAGTCTAAATAATCTTATTAGGGTCCTTAGGGAGCACAACAAGACAATTATTTGTACAACTTAAAAGAATACCACTTTAAACCAGTCAATATCAATTCTTAAAATAAATGTTAATTATGTGCTACCTTGTAGTGTTAAAACATTTTAAATCTTGCACTGTACACGCAACAAAAACAGAACTACTAATGATAGCATTCACTCTGGCTTTAATGGGACTAATTTAGAGAAAGGGGCAATTTCTGACTGATGATTTGGCCACCTCTTTTATCATAAGATTGTAAGAACTAAGAACAGATGTAGGCCTTCAATTATGCTCCACCACTCAACAAGATCATCATTAATCTGAAAATGGCCAAAATACCACTTTCCTGCCTGCCAACCCTAAAACCATGACTTCTTTACCTATCAAAAGTCTGTATAACTTAGGCTTGGTGATGTTCAATGACCCAGCCTCCATTGTTCTCCATGGAAAAGAACTCCACAGACAAAGGATCAACAGATAAGAAATTCCTCGTCCCCATCTTAAATGAGGGACCCTTACTTTTAAACACTGCCGCTTAGTTCTACATTCCCTCACAACGGGCAACACTCTTTCAGCCCTGTCAAGCCCCCTTCAAAATCTTATGTTTCACTCAGATCATCTCTCATTTTTCCATGCTTCAATGAGCGTAGAACCAAGCCACTCAACCTTTCTCCAAAGGGCAACACCTTCAACCTGGGAATTCTAGTGAACCTTTTCTGCACTGTTTCCAATGCAGGTATGTCACTTCTTCAGTACGGACAACAAAACTGTACATTGGATTGTCAAGTGCAGGCTCACCAATGCCCTACTCCAATGCTTTATCCAGGCTTTTAATATAGAATGTAAAGTGTTGAAATTCCATCACTAATCATTGCAGTACTGGAATTGTACTGGAATGAAATTGGCAATAAATGCTGGCCAACCAGCAATGTCCATGATGCACGAATGAATAAAAAAACTCCACTAGTTATAGTCCATCAACAAGAAAATGACCCATTTGTCCCTGCTCTCCTGAGAGCTAATCCTTTATCCCTGCTAATCAATCATCCCCAACCCCATGAGCTCCTGTCTTATGCACTAGCATATTTATGCAGCATCTTATCAAATGCCTTTTGGAAATCCAAATATTTACTGATTCCCTTTTAACTATGATGCATGTGAAATCCTCAAAGTATTCTAATAAATTTTTCAAGCACAATTTCCTTTTCATAAAGCCAGTCTCTGTTCTGTGGAAAGGTCATGATGTAAACGTGGAAAGGTCACATAGAATCAAAATAGTAACATTCCTCACTCCACAGATGCTGCCAGACCTGCTGAGTTTTTCCACCATTTTCTATTTTTATTTCACGGCAACTCTGTCTGATTGCAATAATTCTCGAAATGTCTTGCTTTACTTCCTTTACAGTGGATTTTAGCGTTTTTTTTTCTGACAGGCGTTTTACGGTAACTGACCTATACTTTCCTGCTTTCAGTCTCCTCTTCCGACGGGTTACATTTGCCATTTTTCAGTCTGCTTGAACCTTTCCAGAATCAAATGAACATTGGAAGATTACATCCATTATGGCTACAACCATTTTCTTGAAGATCCTTGGATTTATAACTGTTAATTTAATAACATTTTCGGATGTATTCAATCACCTGCATCTTTCACAATCATCTGCTTCTTTCATAATCCAAGAAAATATTTTTCTGGATATCATAAAATTTTGGCATTTTTTTATTAGCTAATGGAAATAAATGTAGATTGATGCTTTTCCTCCGCAAAACACAATATAATACTGTATCATAAAAATCACTATATGTTTTCAAATGAAAATAAGCCGTATGAGAACAGTTTTACACTTTCAGCATAGAATTGTTTCGAGCAACCAGAAGCACTATGCCAGTCACCTTGTAATTTCAAATAAATACTTATCATATTACTGATTAAGGGTATTGTAAACTACATCTTTGTGTAAAATTATATTAAAAAACCGTACATTAAATTTTTGTAAAATGAAAAATTGGAAACCACTGAGTCAATCTGTTTTAATTGGGTTCCTATGGAATTGCCATACAACTACATTTTTCAATATACGGTCCCAAAGGTCCCATGCACACTTGTAAAATATAGTTCAAATAGCCTGAATTGTTTTTACATTGGAGCATTCACAGGCAGATCAATTACTCCATATACCAGCTTAACTATTAGTGGCAGGAGATGTTACCATACCAAATCATAATCTTTAACTGATCTATGTCACATTCATTCACTAGGGAAATATCGCACTTAAGACACATACTATAAACGTCTGTTTAAAACTACCTTCAAATTCTATGATTTTCCTATCCCAATACAGTTAGCCTTAGTCTTGTCTAAGAATCATTCCTGTGAGAGAAAAGAAATCAAACCTTAATACTTTCCAAGCCATTTCGCTTCTCATATCGATTTCAAGGATAAACAGAATCAATCATTAATAATTACATTAAGAGATGACCTGCAGGTTAATCATATTCCCTGTGACTCCAACTATGGAATTAACAACAGACCTCCTAGGCTATATTACCAATTGCTGAGAAACAATTTTTGATAATTGTCAGAAATTGATGCTCACAATCTGATTTAAAAACAGCAAGTTTAGGGGATTTACAGTTACCGTACATTTAATGTAATCTCAGCAACATGCAATTTCAGTCAACTTTACAGAGGTTTTACTTTAAAATTCTACAATTAGTGCATATTCCTCATTAGAGAAATAAACACTAATATTTTCAACTGAATGTCACATACATCACTAGTAGCAAGGGGTGCGGAGTGGTGAAATTTATTTTTTAAGGATATGCTGATGCAGCTTCTAATGGATGTAGTCATGTTGATTCTCCTTAACACTTTTCTGTTATCATACTTGACAGTTGCCATTTTATTATTGCGAAAGAAAAACCATAAAAATGATGATTACTCTAAATTGGTAATGCAATTGATTACTACAAAAATCAACCTGCATGTAGAATCTAAAGATATTCTAACAATGGTTCTCCAACTCAGTCTGATGTTCTTCATGTACTATGAATAAAAAGTACAATGAACTATACACAGATCAACTCATGGGAATTGCTGACTGCAACCAATGTCTTCTTTTCAATTCCACCATTTTTCCTTTACTACAACACTTGTACGTACATGTTACCATTGAGAACCTCTTGTAATTTTAAAATATAGCAATTACTGGAAAAGTTCATCATAGAACCCTTACAGTGCAGAAGAAGCCTTTCGGCCCATCAAGGCTGCATTAGCAACAATCCCTCCCAGCTTATCCCTATCCCTATAATCCCCTCCAACCTCCCATAATCCATGTAAGCACCCTACCCCCCTTTTCAATATTTACTCTGCTGGTCCTCCTGATATTAAGGGCCAACTTAGCATAATTGATCAATCTAACCTGCACATCTTTGGACTGTGGGAGGAAACCAAAGCACCCGGAGGAAACCCATGCAGACATAGAAAGAACATACAAACTCCATCCATGCAGTCACTCAAGGCCAGAAACGAACCCGGGTCGCTGATGCTGTGAGGCAGCAGTGCTAACCACTGCGTTACCATGCTGCTTCAAAAATCTAATTCATGGTGTGGGAAAACACTACTATCATTTGTGCTAATTATCTGTCTTTTCCCTATCAATTTGAAACTTTTCATGCTTTTGAAATGTGATTGATGCCATAATAAATCTACATTTATTCACAGGCTTTACTCAATATTTTGAAATTTAGTACTTATGCTTAGTTGCTCCTACTTCTTCAAATTAATTGTTCATTTACCATTGTAACATGCCAAACAAACATTTGGACTCAGAACAAAGGGCAGGATTTTGTTCAGCGGTGAAAGAACAGCACCTGCTGTTGATAACACTTGCACTTGCCCAGACTATGGGATTTTGTACTGGAACGCACTGTAATTAGAAAGCACACAGTGTTCCCTACAGGGATCCTGGGGCTTGAATGAACAGGGCAAGACACTGTGCACCTCCTTAACAATGATAAGCTGCACAGCCTGAACCACAGAGTGCAAATTTGACTATTTTACTTCAATGGCAAGTCAGGTAAAGAAACCAAAGTGAGGAAAATAAAGACAGGATTAAAAGAGGCAGAATAAAGAAAAAACAAAATTTTTAAATAATTGAAACATGAAGAAATAAGATTGCACACTTCTGAACTTGATTTCAAATGTCAGCAATTAAGATTTACCAGGCTGTTTAAAGTCTATTTACATTGGGATGGACAAGCTCTCTGGATATATATCATGCAAGTATAGTGCTTTGCACTGTTCCATATATTTCAATGCTGAGACTCAACAAAATTATAAGATGCAGCTTTTGAAAGAGCAGAGCAACTTAAACAGCAACCTCCTGATTTCCACATATTACTGCCTACGAGAAGTTTCCAGAAGTTGCTATCTGATTTACTCTTTAATAACAGGTGATCACTGAATGTTGGTTGTATCTTAATTGTAGGCATTATCTAGGATTTCACTTGAGTGCATAAAGAGAGACATGCATGGGAAATGTGATGTGACTGATTTAGGAGATAGATGCTGGTCATATTTCACTCTGCAAATAAATTAAGATTGGGTAATTTTTCAGCAATTCCTTTTCCGGGTAATAACACTGATGCTGTAAAATCCAGCCGTCAAGTTTTATCTACAAGTTAACATTTGAGTAAAAGCTCTCAAAATTAAATTAACAAATGTCATTGCCGGGCTCAAGATATAAACATGAAGGACTTGTATGCTACTCTTGTGGCAACAAAAATGAAGTAATGCCAAACAAATATGAGGTTTTGCACTCTGGAAGGTTTAATCCAAATAGGAATTAAACAGTAAATGGCAGAACACTTAAAAGTATTGACAGGCAAAGGGACCTGGATGTACAGGTACACAGGTCACTGAAAGTAGCAATGCAGGCAGACAAGGTAATCAAGAAGGCATACAACATGCTTGCCTTAACTGGCTGGGGCACTGAGTTTAAAAATTGACAAGTCATGTTGAAGTTTTATAGAACCTTATTTAGGCCACACTTGGAATATAGTGTTCAATTCTGGTCACCACACTACCAGATGGATGTAGAGGCTTTGGAAATCATACAGAGAAGATTTACCAGGATGTTGCTTGGTATGGAAGGCACCAGCTGTGAGGAGAGGGTGGAGAAACTTGGTTTGCTCTCATTGGAATGACAGAGGTTGAGGGAAACCTGATAGAAGTCTACAAGATTATGAGAGGAAAGGACAAAGTGGATAGTCAGAAGCTTTTTCCCAGGGTGGAAGAGTCAATTACTAGGGGGATGTACAGGGCAGACTTTTTACACAGATGGTGGTAGATGCCTAAAACTCGTTGCCGGAGGAGGTAGTAGAAATAGATACGATGGTAACTATTAAGGGGCGTTTTGACAAGTACATGAATAGGATGAGAATAGAAGGATATGATCCCCGGAAGGGTAGAGGGTTTTGGTTAGTCGGGTAGCATAGTTGGTGCAGGCTTCTCTTTTAGAGAACATTTTTCCTTCATTGCAGAACATTCAAGGTGCCAAGGACATAAACACGGACTTGCAATGATAAAGTAAAGAAACACATGATTACTGTGGACATTATTTACAGCATATGTCCCCTTCAAGTGACGATTTTAAGAAAGAATGCTGAATAGGAATAATTAGATTTTATTTAAGTAAGCTCTCCCAGCACAAAAAAAAAGGCACTTGTAGGACTATTTTAATTTGCCTCAGAGCTCTCTAATTAAGAAGGGGAAAATTACTGACCTGGGATCCTGTTCCTGATTCTCATTGAGTGACCTCAACTGAAAATAGACTGAAGTGGTTATTAGATGAGAATTGGATCTACTTTGACTGTGATGCAATCTGTGGTCAAATATCCAGCCAACACTAACTCTTAAGGTTTATGAAAAAAGGTAGTACTTACATAAGAGTAGCAGTGAGTTCTTGGCTATTTGATTCCTTGCTGTGGTTTGGATCACAATGTATTCAAGAGAACCATGGAATTACAGAATGTTGCAGTGCAGAATAGATTTTTGATTCTTCATGGTCAGAACAGTTTCCTTCCTCCAAATGAGCCACCTAGTTTAATCCCTGCTCACTCCTTGCACTCTGTAGTATTCCTCTTTTTCAAGTAACAATCCAATTCCTGTTTAAAGAACCTACAAATTATGCTGCAATGAAGATTTACAACAGATGATTTTGCACTCTTCCACCTCCATCTGTGAAAAATATTTCATTTTTGGCTACTGTTAGTACTGAGGAAAAAAGCCATATAATGTCCCGTTTTGGTTAGATTTATGTAATAATGCACTTTTACAGATTTCATTAGAAACAAAAGGGCATTTATTAACAAGAAAAAAGTATAGAGGCTAGCAGCCAGCATGGCTGCCCTTAGTCCCTTATACGTTTACTGCCAAAGACAGGACTCCTTTCTCAGTCCCAATTAATCCCCACCAGGTGACGTCTTCTGCTGCATTACTTTTAGAGACAATTTCAACAAATTAGCACATTCCTCCTCCTTTATACAATCTTACTCAGATACTCAGTTCTATTTCCTAATTAAACAACTTGGATAATTAGAAATCCAGTCTTTGAGGGGTTTTGCTGTTTCTTGTAGACTGGTGTAATTCTGTAGTTTGAGATACTTCCACAAGTTTGACATCAATAGGAACAGTATTTAATAGGCACTGCTTCCGGCGCAGGCAGTTCATTAATACGTACTTCCAGAGGGTGATCGGTTATGTCTAAAGCAGGTACTTTGGTGCTTACTGGTTCAAAAATATTTCTTGATGGCAACACTGGGGAGTGTCTTTCTACTCCTCAAGTGATCTACATGTTTACTAACAATCTGCCCCTCCATGCCTACTGGGTATAACATGAGTCTGGTCACAGAGATAATAATTCCCAGGATCTAATTTGATCCACAACCAAAGTTTTATATTATTGTACCATGTCATATTATGTATTTAATGTTTTTCCATTGTTGATAGTTCATTGATGAGATCTTGAAGCTTGTGTGTTTAAACATAAACATTTAAATTGGCTTTAATGTATACAGTTCCAAATACAGTTTTGACACTTTTTTTCACAATTTCAATCTGTCATGTGAAGGAATAGTGGTAATGGTCTGTTTCTGATCGTGTGGCAAAGTTTATTCTCTTCCTAAGATTGCAATTCAACGTTCTTTTGGCACAGTGGTTAGCACTACTGCCTTTTGGTGCCAGGGACCTGGGTTCAGTTTTCAGCTTGGAATACTGTCTGTATGGAGTCTGCACATTCTCTCCAAGTCTTTGTGGATTTCTTCTGGGTGCTCCAGTTTCCTCCCCACAGTCTGGTTAGTTGCATTGGCCAAACAGATGTGGAGTGTGGCGACTGGGGGAATTTCACAGTCGCTTCATTACAGTGTTAATGTAAGCCTTACTTGTGACTAATAAAAAAACTTTACCTTTTCATTGATCAATTTATCATATTGGTTCTTATGATTTTCTATTAGTGAGATCATTTCAGCAATCTTGTTCTGGCATGCAATCTCAGTTTCTTTCTGTCTGAACTGTTGATTCTGTTATCAATTCCAATGCTTTTACCTCTTCAATTAATTTCTCATTGTCAAGCTTCCCCTCTCCAAGCTCATTGTCCCAATTCAATTCCTCACTAGGCTTCTTATTTTCTTGCTGCTTTTTTTCCATGGAATTCAGCTTATTCCATTTTGCCTCATTAATTTCTTTCTCTTTTGTAAATTTTTGCAACCACCACCGCCACCTCCCAACTCCGCCCCCCCCACCCCAAACAAAGTTTGCTGTCAGTTATTTCATTTTGTTTTTTTAATTGTTTTAATTCTTTTTGTTGATTTATAATAGATAAATAGATTATAGAATCCAATAATGCAGGAAGCAGCCATTCGCCCCATCAAGTCTGCACAATCCTGACCAGTTCCTATCCATATGGCCCCATGCATTTCCCCTAGCTAGTCCCCCTGACACAAAGGGGCAATTTAGCATGGCCAAATCAACCTAACCCATACATTTTTGGACTGTGGGAGGAAACCTATGTAGACACAGGGAAAATATGCAAATTCCACACAGACAATGACCCAAGCTGCACATTGAACTCAGGTACCTGGCGCTGTGAGGCAGCAGTGCTAACCACTGTGCTGTCCATTATGTTTAATAGTTCCTAGATTCTTTTGAAGTCTTTAATTTCTGTGTTTCTTCTGAGTGCAATCCATCATCTTACTAGACACATGCATTTTACAAATGAACCTTCATTTCTACTTGTCTTAACTTCAGCTAAATCGTTTTGGCTTCACTGTTGACAAGTCCATCTCTGACAAAGTGTTGACTTACTTCCATTCTGCAATCCTCTCATTGCTTTCATTCTGGGGTATTCCATTGCAACTTTCCTGAGGTCTTCATAACGTATGGACCTTTAAGAGTTTCCCTCATCTGGAGTTCTCTCCAATTTTCCTGTCTGTAGCAATTTAGCCAACTGCCTCTTTCTAACACTCTTTATTGTGCACCAAATGAAAGGAACTCACCTGCGGCTTACAATCAAGTAATCTTCATGTCAGGATCTACAACAACTGTGTTCACTCATCCTTCTTGTGGATTCCAACCCTGGAGTCTTACCATGTTTTCTCTATTGCCCATGCAGCTTGAACTGTCTATCTTTTTTGATTCTGTATTACTTAGGGACTGGCAATATCTCAACAATTCAAATAGGTCCACTCACCCAAAAAAAGGCATTCGATGTTTTCTTCTGTCTTTGACTAAAACAAGATACTCAGAGGTGGCGGGCCAGAGGCAGTGTCATCATATTAGAACATAGAACATAGAACATAGAACAATACAGCACAGAACAGGCCCTTCGGCCTTCGATGTTGTGCCGACCAAAATAAAAAGCAATGCCCCTCCTAACTAAACCATTCCCTTCTCATCCATATACTTATCAACTAACCTCTTAAACGCCACCAAACTTGGCGCATCTACAACAGCTGCAGGCAGGGCATTCCACTCCCTAATCACTCTTTGAGTAAAGAACCTACCTCTGATATCCGTCCTATAACTCATACCCCTTAATTTAAAGCTGTGTCCCCTCGTGCTAGCTTTCTCCATCCTAGGAAAAAGGCTATCACTGTCCACCCTATCTAAACCTCTAATCATCTTATATGCTTCAATAAGATCCCCTCTTAGCCGCCTCCTTTCTAACGAAAACAACCTCAAATCCTTCAACCTCTCTTCATAGGACCTGCCCTCCATACCAGGCAACATCCTGGTAAACCTCCTCTGTACCCTCTCCAATGCCTCCACATCTTTCTTATAATGTGGCGACCAGAACTGCACACAATACTCCAAGTGCGGCCGCACTAGAGTTTTGTACAGTTGCAACATGATGCTGCGGCTCCTAAATTCAATCCCCCTACCAATAAAAGCTAAGACTCCATATGCCTTCTTAACAACTTTATCCACTTGACTGCCTACTTTCAGGGATCTATTGACACATACACCAAGATCCTTCTGTTCCTCAACACTATTAAGAGCCCTACCATTAGCCCTATACTCTACACATTTATTGTTCCTGCCAAAGTGCATTACCTCACACTTTTCCACATTAAACTCCATTTGCCACCTCTCGGCCCAGCTCTGCAACTTGTCCAAGTCACTCTGTAAACTAAAACACCCCTCTTCACTATCTACCACACCACCAACTTTAGTATCATCTGCAAATTTACTGATCCATCCCTCAATACCCTCATCCAGATCATTTATAAAAATTACAAACAGCAGGGGCCCCAAAACAGACCCCTGAGGCACACCACTCGTCACCGAACTCCACGATGAATATCTCCCATCAACCACCACCCTCTGTCTTCTATCTGCCAGCCAATTCCTAATCCAATTAGCTAAATCACCCTCTATTCCACACATCTGCATTTTCTGTAGAAGTCTTCCATGGGCCACCTTATCAAAAGCCTTACCAAAAGCCTTACTAAAGTCCATCCACCTTATCAAAAGCCTTACTAAAGTCCATTCTTTGTTGCTGTATTTGTTGCTTTATTCTTGTTGCTGGATATAATGATGCACTTTCAGAGATTTAATTTTGAAAACAAAATATATTTATGAATAAGAAAAATTGTGCAGAGGCCAGAACAGATGCCTTTACATGTCTACTGCCCCAGAAAGAATTCCACCCATTGGAGTAATTACCCACTGTCTGTTCCAGTTGGTCCACAAAGCCAGATGCTCTTCTGCTGTGTTGCCCTAAAAGCGGCAATATCACAATTTGTGTTTTTTTAATACTTGTCCATTAGATTTTTTTAAATATTGAAGGATATTTCCTGTTATTAACTTCTGCTCAGAACTGAATGAGCATTTCAGGTGTCCATATAAGTCAGTTGCTTTATTTCCTATTACATCAATTGGTAATACAGAAGTTGGGTATTGCTGAAGCTTTGTGTGTCTTCAGTGCAAGGCAAGAATACCAAATTTAAAAAAATCACAATGGGCAACACGGTAACACAGTAGTTCGCACTACTGCCTCTCAGTGTCAGGGACACAAGTTCAATTCCAGTCTTGAATCACTGTCTGCGTGTAGTTTGCATACACTCCCCATATCTGCGCGAGTTTCCTCCCAATGCTCCGGTTTCCTCCCACAGTTTAAAGATGTACAGGTTAGGTTGATTGGCCATGATAAATTGACCTTAGTATCAGGATAAATACGTGAGGTTATGGGAATAGGGCCTAGGTGAGATTGTGGTCAATGCAGACTTGATGAGCCAAATGGCCTCCATTTGCCCTATAGGGATTCTACAACTACTATTTGCTACAGAAGAAAAGGAGTGCTGATTAGTTGGCAACTCAATTCTGATTGGCCAATGTTTATCTGTAGAAAAAGCTATACAGAATTATTGACTCCCCATGCTTTGGGGTAAGATATAAAAAGTGAAAAGCTTTAAAATGTTCCTTTCATTTGCAGAAAAAACACCCTTGCATTTGAACGTATGTCACTTCCAGAAACCGTGAAAGAAATTGCGTTACAAACTCAGTTGATCATCTTGAATCGGCTGTTCATATAGCTATTAACGCGCCTACGATTGTTGAATAAGTGCTCTCCAATCGTAGAAACACATCTAACAGTGGACTTTTTTTTTTGAGTCTGTCTGCACTTCCCACTGTCTCGGAAAAGCAGCCAGCATAATCAAGTAGCCCACGCATCCCGGACATACTCTTGTCCATCTTTTTCCATTGAGAAAAAGGTACAAAAGTCTGAGGTAATGTACCAAATGACTCAATAACTGCTTCCTTCCTGCTGCCATCAAACTTTTGAATGAACCCTAGCTTGCATTAAGTTGATCTTTCTCTACCGTCTAGCTATAACTGTAACACTACATTCTGCAATTTCTCATTTTCTTTGATGCTTTGTCTGTATAGCGCACAAGAAATACTACATTTCACTGTATGCTAATACATAGGATAATAATAAATCAAATCAAAATCGAAGATATATAGGCAGCTCCTCCAGCTGGTCATAATAGAAAGGGTATAAATCAAATTCAAACATCCTGGATTTGCAAAAGTCAAAAAAAGTCCCTACTGTCAAACGTGATTTGGCAGCACTTGCTGAACAATCCCGAGTGCGTGAACAGATACACTAACAATCAATTCAATTGGGTTCATTATACAGTTCAATTTCATAGGGACCCGTTCTTTGTGAATGAAAGGAATATGTTTAAGCCTTGCACCTTTTTTGAATTACCCAGAAGGCAAGGCTAGGGGAGGTGGGATCTGCTTTCTAATCAACACTCGTGGTACCTAAACGTAGTAGCACTGGTAACTTTCCTTTCCCTAGACCTAGAATACCTGATGCTAAAATGCTGCCTCTACTACCTTCCATGGAAATTCACCTGTTATTCTGATGGCAGTTTACATCCCACCTCATGCGGATGTGAAGATCACTCTGGACGAAATATACACCATTACGAATAGCCTCAAGACAAAACATTCCAAGATCTCGTTCATCGTGGCCGGAGACTTCAATCAGGCCAAGCTCAAGAGTACGCTACCAAGGTACCACCAACATGTCTCCAGCTCACTAGAGGCCCAAATATCCTGGCCACTGCTTCACAAATATCAAACATGCCTACAGTTCTACTGGCCACCTACACCTGGCAAATCAGACCACAAGGCTGTGCTGCTGCTCCCAGCTTACAAGCAAAAACTGAAATGGGAGAATACATCAGAGTTGTGCAATGTTGGTCTGAGGTCGGAGGAGCTGCTTGGAGTCAGTGGACTGGTTAGTATTTAAAAACTCTGCAATCAGCTTGAATGAGTACACCACTACAGTAAGTGACTTCATTAGTAAGTGTGTAGAAGACTGTGTGCCAAAGGAGCAAATCCACGTGTTCCCCATTTGGAACCATGGATGAACAGAGATATCCATTGCTTGTTGAAATCCAGGTTGAGGCGTTCAGGTCAGACAACACTGAAAGCCAGATACTATCTAAGGAGATTCATCAAAGCTAAAAGACAATACCAGGCCAAGCTAGAGTCCCACACTATCTGCATCGACTCCCACCAACTATGTTAAGATCTGCAAGACGTAACAGGCTACAAGATGAAGGCATATAAAATCACCAGCTCCAACGCATCCCTCCTTGATGAGCTTACTGCATTCTAAGCCTGTTTTGAGCAAGAGGTCAGCGAGAGCATGCCCTCCATCCTGGATGAATCTGTATCTGGGGTCTCCACTGCAGATGTCAGAGCAGCTTTCTTGAAGATCAACCCCGGGCATGCACTCAAAACCTGCATGGATCAGCTGGCAGAGTTTCACAGACATCTTCAACTTCTCTTCACAACAATCTGAGGTCCCTATCTACTTCAAGAAGATGACCATGACTTCGATTAAGAAAAATGAAGCAGCGCGCCCTAATGTCTGTCGGCCAGTAGCTCTGACATCCATCATTATGAAGTGCTTCGAAAGATTAGTCATGGCATGAATCAATTCCAGCCTCCAGGACTCACTGAGTCCATTACAGTTTGCCTCCTGCTGCAACAGATCCACAGCAAATGCCATTTTCCTGGCCCTGCACTCATTCCTAGATCACCTAGATAACAAGGACACCCATGTCAGCCTTCTTTTTATTGACTATAGCTCAGCCTTCATAACTATTATTCCCGCGAAAGTCATCTCCAAACTCTGTGGCCTGGGCCTGGGTACCTCCCTCTGCGACTGGACCCTGAACTTTCTAACTCACAGACCACAATCAGTAAAGATAGACAACAACACTTCCAAGATCATCCTCAACACCGATGTGTTCTCAGCCCTCTATTATACTCCTTATACACCCAAAATTCCCCTCCAATTCAATTTTCAGGTTTGCTGATGACACCACCGACAAGACATAGTACAGGAATGAGATAGGGAATCTGGTGAACTGGTGCGGCAACAATAACCTCTCCCTTAATCTCAACAAAACAAAGGAGATTGTCATCGACTTCAGGAAGCATAAAGGAGAACTTGTCTACGTTAATGGGGACAAAGTAGAAAGGATCGAAAACTTAAAGTTTCAAGATGTCCAGATCACCAATAACCTGTCCTGTTCCCCCAATGCCAATGTTATTGTTAAGAAAGCCCACCAACTTCTCTACTTTCTCAGAAGACTGAGGAAATTTGGCATGTCCACTACGACTCTCACCAGATACATCATAGAAAGCATTCTTTCTGGTTGTATCACAGCCTGGTGTGGCTCCTGCTCCACCCAAGACCACAAGGAACTCCAAAAGGTTGTGAATGTAGCCCAATTCATCATGCAAACCAGCCTCCCGTCAATTGACTCTATGCTTCCTGCTGGCTCGGCAAAGCAGCCAACATAGTTCAGGATCCCACGCACACTGGACATTCTCTCTTCCACCTTCTTCCTTTGGGAAAAAGATACAAAAGTCTGAGGTTATGTACCAACCAGCTCAAGAACAGCTTCTTCCTTGCTGCTATCAGACTTTTGAATGGACCTACCCTAAATTAAGTTGATCTTTCTCTACATCCTAGCTATGTGTAACACTACATTCTGCACTCTCTCATTTCCTTCTCTATGAATGGTAAGAAACAATACTTTTCACTGTATGTTATCACGTGTGATAATAATAAATTATGAGGAGTGAATAGCTTCCAGTTGTTTTTGCCATGGTAGTACCTCAGCTAATAGAATCAACTTGCTAAGCAATCGGCACCATTTTTTGCCTGCAATATACATTATTGTGAATGCCTGAGATTGTGTTTTTGTTCTGTACTAATGAGTACAGAACAAAAAGCTTCAGCAATATGTCTCTAGTTTACCTTGATGAATCCTTTAAAAATGAAGGAACTTTTTTTATTTCTTTACATTTGTAATAGCTATTTCTATCAGCTAATATTTTTGAAAGATCACAAAATAGACAGTGGAAGAGTTAATATAATACCACTGTATTACAAAAAAAGTAATTCTCAACTTTTTTTTGAAGCCAGCATCATCATCATAATTGCATCGGCTACACAGGAACTAGCATTTTAGTTTCAATTTTCTTAATTTTGATCTGAGCTTGGCCTATATTTGGCAAACAGTTTTTAAAAATCAGTTCACGGAAATCTTTTCATTAGTTGTGACTATCCACGTGCTAAGAAAAGTTTAAAACAAACATTTTTGTCTAGTAAAAATTTTCAATGTACTTTATAAAGTGCAATGAATTATTAGCAGCGATGTTTAAGCTGTAATTCAATCTGCAGTTTCAACTTTATTTATAAACTATTCAAATTTCTCATTCACTCTTTATGATTTCATTGGAACGACACAGTACAGATTTAGCTCAGTGTCAGACATCTATTGGTCTATATCTATTTCACAAGTGGAAAGGCTCTGGAACTTCTGAGGACAAGGAGGCATAAACATGCAAGTTTTCTTAAACAAGTGAAATGAAAGTTTTGGTGCCAAGGTTCCCCAACTATTTTTATCCCTCTCTGTTTCATTCCCATGGGAAGGGGAAAAGGCAGTGGTGGTTCTATTTGTCAATGCCAAAGTGACAGCACAAAGTAACTCAAGAAATGTTTAAAACATTCATAGGCAAGTTTTGTACAATATAAACTCCCAGCCCATCAAGACTTCAGCCTAATAATTACAACAATAAAATGCTGGTTGAAACTACTGTCTGACTTTTGTCCCTTGTCATCTTGTGTCCTGCCCCCAACCAAAACTACATTTTTCAAACACAAGCTTGGTTTTCCAGAAGTGAAAGGGCATTGGGATGGAAATTCTGAACTTTTTTCAGCAGCATCTCTCTTGGTTGCCCCACTGTTGTTAAATTATCCAACTGCTTGTCTGGCATCCAATACTGAATGAACAAAAACTTTCTCCCAACATTGGGAAGACTGAAATGATTGTCTTTGGTCCCTGCACCTGTTCCCTAGCTACTGACTTAACCCTACTTCCTGGCAACCGTCTAAAGCCAAGCCAGACTTTTCATAACTATAGTGTCATATTTGACCCCGAGATGAGCTTCTGATTACATCATCACTAAAATTGCTTATTCCCACCTCTATAACATCGGGGGACTCATCTCTACCTCACCTTGCACACTGCTACAATCCTCATCCATGTCTGATACCTCTAGACTCGACCAATCCAACACACTCCAGGCCAGTCTCCTACATTATATTCTCAGTAATCTTCAGGCTATCTTAAACTCTCTGCTGTTTCATTAGTTGCTGACTTACATTGGCTGCTGGTCAAGCAATGGCTCAATTTTAAATTTGTGTCAAGTTCCTCCATGGCCTTGCACCTCTCTAGCTTTGTATTTCCTTCAGCCCCACATCCTCCAAGATATCGCTGCTCATCTTGTTCTGCCCTCTCGACAACCCTGGTCTTAATTGTTCCACCATTGATGGCCATGTCTTCAGCTGCTTATGTCCCATGTTTTGAAACTCTGTGGACATACCTCTCCACTTCTCTATTCTCCTCTAAAGGGCACCTTAAGGCCACGCTCTTTGACCACATGTTGGCTATTTGACTGATATCTATTATGCATTAGCTGTTCTGGCTTATTGAGCTCTGCTGTATTCACCGGAAATGAGCTCATAGGTCCCTGGTGTGGGGAAGCACGCAGAGAAGAAGCAGCCATGTTAAAGAACATACAACAGTAAATAAAGTTCCATTGTTAAAACTTCCATGCTTTCTAGCATCATTCTCCAACATACAACAGTGTCCAATTTTGTTTACTACTGCTTGTGAAGCACCTTAGGATATTTTACTCTATGAAAGTACTTTATAAATTCAGGCTGCTCTGTAGAAAAAGGAAAACAATGTGGAAACTAAGATAAATTTTTAAAAGTGATTGAAAGTGGGTAGGTGCCCCCTCACAGTTAGTTCTGAGGCCATTTTTGTTCACTATTTACATTAACTATATTGGTTATAGGCTGTAAATGTTACCAAAACAGGAAGTACAGCTACTTCTTTGAAAAAGCACAGGAAGTTTCAGAGATATTGGGGTGAATTTTATCCTCCAACCACCATAGGAACTTGAGTGAGCAAGGGACGGACCATGGAAAGGATTTTCCAATTTTGGAGCGAAGCTAAAAAATCCTGCCCCCAGATAAGATGCTGAAATAGATTAAAGTATTGACGAAATTCAATTAGCAAGTATAGACTTACATATTTTGGTCAAAATTCATTTGTTACACTCACTCTATGACAAATACAAGTCAAAAGTGGATAACTTCACATTTGTCCTCATTATACTGTATCTGTCACATATTTGTTCACACATCCAATTTGTCTAAATTATCTTGAAGCCTCTTAACATCCACCTCACCATTCACATTCCCATCAAGGTTTGTGTCATCAGGATATATATTGTGAATAGCTGGGACCCAGGTACTGACCTATGCAAGGCCTCAATAGTCACTGCCTGCCACTTCAGAAAAGATCCATTTATTCTTACTCTCTGTTTCCTATTTGCTAACCAGTTCTAAATCCATGCCAATATATTACCCCAACAAAATTTGCTTTAACTTTGCACACTAACCTCTTATGTGAGAAATCAAAAACATTCCAAAAATTAAATACACTTCACTGATTATTCATCCTTATCTATAATATTAGTTATGCTCTCAAGGTTTGTCAAATATGACTTCCCTTTCATAAATCCATGTTAATTTTAATACCATTGATATTTTGAAATATCCTGTTATCACGTCCTTTATAACAGACTCTAACCTTTTCCCTACCACTGATGTGAGGTTATTAAGTCTGTGATCCCATTTCCTATAGTTAAGAAAGACCACCAATACCTCTACTTTCTCAGGAGGCTAAGGAAAATTGGTACATCTGCCACGAGACTCATCAATTTTTACAGATGCACCATAGAAAGCATCCTTTCCAGATGCATCACAGCTTGGTATGGCTCCTGCTCTGATCAAGACTGCAAGAAACTACAAAGGGTTATAAATGCAGCCCAGCCCGTCACACAAACAAGTTTCCCATCCATTTGACTCCATCTATACTTCCCACTGCCTCAGGAAAGCAGCCAGTATAATCAAGGGGTCCTCGTATCCCAAACATATTCTCTTATATCTTTTTCAAAGAACAAAAAACAAAACAGCACTGGAAACAGGCCCTTTGGCCCAACGAGCCCGCGCCGCCACCCCGATGTTCCCACCTCTACCTGTGATCCCTGTCTATGTTTATAGATCTATGGATTAAAAATCAAATTTGAGACAATTTAGGGAGAATTTGTTTTGCTAATTAGCCTAAGAGCACATCTTTGGGATGTGGGAGGAAACCGGAGCACCTGGAGAAAACCCACGCAAGCACAGGGAGAATGCGCAAACTCTCACAGACACAGGCCCAAATCCATGTATCTGCACAGCACAGCGATAGTCACTGAGCCACTGTGATGCCCATCAAATGGTCCAGGTCAAGCGTACACTAACGATGTGAAGCACTAGGATACTCTCAAAAAATCCAAGAGCAGCCCTCTCATGACCCATCGCGTGTATGCCCCTTGTTAGGCAACAAGGTGGACCAAAGCACCTGTAGGATAAAAACATCAATATCATCATCAATTTACATACTTCCCAGGGACTCCCAAGACTCGTGATCCCTATTTTAAATCAGTTTTCTATACCTCTCCATTCCCATTCTGTTCATATGCCCATCTAAGTATTTCTTAAATAACTCCAGAGTACCTGCCTCCACCACTTTACTTGGCAACGCATTCCATACCCCCACCACCCTCTGTGTGAAAAAGCTCCCTCTAGCATCCAAATTATACCTTACCCACCTCATCCTAAGCCCATGACCCCTCGTGCTATTTGAGTCCATCCTAGGAAAAAGCTTAACCCTGTTTACTCTATCTATACCCCTCATAATCTTGTATACCTCTGTTAGATCTCCTCTAAGTCTACGTTTTTTTTTAAGGAAAACAGCCCCAATTTGCCTAACCTCTCCTCGTAACTCAGTCTTTCCATACCAGGCTGCATCCTGGTAAACCTCCTCTGCACTCTCTCCAGAGTCTCCATGTCCTTCCGGTAGTAAGGCAACCAGAACTGGACGCAGTATTCCAAATGAGGTCTAACTAATGTTTTATACATCATTAAAGGTCAGCTCTTGTACTCTATACCCCTTCCTATAAAGGCTAACATATGATATGCTTTCTTCACAACCTTCTCCACCTGCTCTGCCACCTTCAGAGACTTGCGCACCTGCACCCCCAGGTCCCTCTGCGTTTCTATACTATTAATAGGTCTACCCTTTATCATATACCTCCCCCCTACATCCTTTCTCCCGAAATGCATCACCTCGCATTTATCAGGATTGAATTCCATCTGCCATCTATCTGCCCAAACTACTAGCTTATCTATGTCCTGCTGTTTCCCAGCAGAAGAAAGTGGAAAAGTCTGAAGTCACATGCTAATGATTTGAGAATAGATTCTTCCTTGCTGGCATCAGATTTTGAATGGACCTATCATATATTAAACAGACCTTTCTCTATATCCTAGCTGTGACTGCAACACTATATTCTGTGCTCTCTCCTTTCTTTGTCCCCTATTTATTATATGATCAATGTTTTGTCTGCGCAGCACACAAAAAAAAACACACTTTTCACGGTATCCCAACACATGTGACAATAATGAGTCTAATCAAAAATAGCAGGGTTATATTTACCATCCTCTAATCTGCCAGGACCGTTCCAAAATCTGCAGAATTTTGGAAAATGACAACTGTTATTTCCATGGCCATTCCCTTTAGTACCTTGGGAAATGGATTATCAGGATCTGGGGATTTCTCCAGCACTGTTTTTCTAGTAATACTAATTTCCTTCATTTCCTCCTTCTCACTAGGCCTTTGATTCCTTAGCATTTCTGAGATGTCGTTTATTTGTTCCTCTGTGAAGACAGAACTAAAGTAATTGTTTAATTGCTCTACCATTTCCTTGTTCCCTATCATAAATTCTCCTGTCTTGGACTGTAATGGACTGACATTTGTCTTCACTAATCTTTTCCTTATATATTCAAAAAAGTTTTTACAATCTGCTTTTATGTTCATTGCAAGTTTATTCTCATAATCTAATTTTCTCCTCTTAAACAGTCTCTTCATTCTCCTTTGCTGAATTTGGAACTGATCCCAATCCTCAGATTTGCTACTTTTTCCAGCAACTTTATATGGTTCATCTTTGGGTCTAGTACTATCCTCAGTTTATTTTGTAAGCCAGGATGGGGCTGCTTTTCTTGTTTTTGTACCAGGAAGGAATGTATAGCTGTTGCAAAGCATACATCTATTCCTTAAATATTAATCACTGCCAATCATTGTCATGTTTTTGTATGAAGTTGGCTATCTTAGCCAATTCATACTTTATACCTTTGAAGTTTTCTTCATTTAGATTTATGACTAGTTTTAGATCGGATATCTTCACTTTCCACCCTAATGAAAAATTCTATCATGTTATGGTTACAATTCCCTAAAGAACCCTGTATGAGAAAGATTATTAACCCCTTCTCACTCATAATTCCAAATCTAAGATAGTACGTTCTCTACTTGGTTCTTCAACATACCAATCAAAAAAAAATCTCATCCATACTCCAGGAATTTTTCTACCGTTGCCAATTTAATTTGGCCAGTCCTTCCTCATGCAAAAACACAAGAAAAGTGGCCCCATCATGGCTTAGATGACAGAGAAATAAACAAATAACATCTCAGAAATGCTAAGGAATCAATGGTCTAGTGAGAAGGATGAATTGAAGGGAATTAGTATTACTAGAAAAAAGTGCTGGAGAAATTAATGGGATTGAAATCAAATAAATCCTCAGAGCCTGATAATCTATTTCCCAGAGTACTAAAGGGGATGGCCATGGAAATAATTATTATAATACCTTTGCTGCATGCATCTCTAATTCCCTGTTTAATGCCATCCTCATATCTTACCACAATGGTTTGGAGGTCTATAGACTACTGCAGTAATGTTTTCCATCCCTTGTTGCTTTTTAGCTCCACACAGATTGATTCTACATCTAGATTGCTGAGCCAATATTTTCTTTCATTGTTACAATAAATTCATCTTTAGTGAGCAACACTACCCCACTTTTTTTTTCTTTCTGCCTGTCCTTCCTAAATATAGTGTACTCTTGGGTATTCAGTTCCGAGCCATGGTTAATCTGGAGACATGTCTCGATAATGATAATCGTATCACATCCATATATACCGATTTGCCCTGTTCATTCATCTACGTTATTGCAAGTGCACAATGCATTTAGATACTGTGCCATTAGGCTTGTCTTTTTAATATTTTTACACATGGTTCTTTTGCATTACAGTCATACTTATTGCTAGAATTCATCTCTTCTGCCTTCCATTTTTTTTTGTTTTTCATTTGTGTTTCACTCGTGTCTGCATATTCAGTTGCCATTCCCCCGTCATTCTAATTTAAATATTCCCCAACAGCACTAGCAAATACCCTGTCCCCGTTGCCTCCCCCACCCCCTCCCCCTAAGGGCATTTGTTCTGGTTTGTGTAAGGGTGCAACTCATCCAGCTTATACAGCTCCCATTTTCCCGAGAATCAATCCCAATCTTCCAGGAATCTAAATCCCTCCCTCCTACACTGTCATTCCAGCCATGCATTCATCTTGTCTGTTCTCCTGTTCCTGCTCTCACTTGCACGTGGCATTGGAATTAACCTTGAGATTAGCATCTTTGTGAGATCCTGCTTTTTTATTTATTTCCTAGGTCCCTATACTCAGCCCATTCCTCTTCTTATCTGCAGCACTGGTACCAATATGGACAACAATCTCTTGCTGTTCACCCTCTCCCTTCAGAGCATCCTGCAGCCACACGTGATATCCTTGTACCTGGCACCAGGGAGGCAACATACCATTCTGGTGTCATGTCTGCAGCCACAGAAACATCCATCTGTTTCCCTTATGGTAGAAACCCCTTTCACTATTGCTGTCCCACTCTCCCCTCCCCATCAACCCCATCCCTAACCAGCAACCCCCTACGGCAGAGGGCACCGTGCAGCTGAACCATTTGTGATACCACAGACATAGCTCTTGCTACATTCCCAGAATATAGTTGGTGTCTGGTACGAGGAAACACAAAAACAAAGACATGAAAAATTTAAGAATTTACTGAAAAATTATGAATTTGAGTAGTTAATAAACTAGACTGCTTCTATTAACCAAGAAGTCTCGAACAAGATATAGAAGCTGATTTACACACAAAACTGAGAAAATTTGGAGATTCAACTGCAACATTAGAGATTGGAGCAGCAACTATTAGACCATTTCCAATTTTCAACTGTCATTTCTCAATTTAAAATGAAGAGACCAATAGCAGAAAATAGGAGTTGGAAGAGACGTTGAGGAGTGAAACGCATTTCTACTTCTCTTCAGTGACAAAGGCCAATCTAAATATTTTTGGGGACTCATAATGCTGATTGCATGAACCTCCTCCTACCAACTTTGCAATTTTCGAGCACAGAGAGAGCTGAGTACACCATTCTCATTTGTATCAGGTTTTGATACAGCCCACCCAGTTCTCCTTAAAAACCAAGGAAACTTCAGCATCACAAGGGTCAAATTAAACAGCAGTTTCATTCGTCCCAAGGGCAACACAATAGAGCTTTGCAATTGCATGAGGAAATGGATGACACAGTTTATTTCAGCAACAATGCACTTGTAAAAGTATCTGTACAGAGCTAATAGGCAAAGTTAACAATGTCCCAATAGCAGCCTAAATAAGGAATTTAATTTTTATAACTTAATGAAATTAAAGTTAGCTCAGAATGGCTTTAATGGCAAAAATTCAAACTGGCAATATCATTTGTTCTGCAAATGTTTGTGTGATAAGGATTAAATCCTACATGCAAATTTTTGAAACTATACTGTGTCTTTAGAAATGTATTATATCATGTTTCTTGAGAGGGCATGTTTAAAATTCAACTGTGCCAATTGTGTTGCAGGCAGCTCACAAGCTGAGAACGCAGGCTACAAATTGATCTTAGCTAATGGGGTGTTTGTTTTAATGAATTAATGTATTTTTGTTTATTTTGGTTTTCTCCTGGGTTTCAGAGTAGTATTTGATTAGATTATTTAACAAGAGACAAAATATGTGAAGGAGAGGATCCAAGTTTACAGGAGAAAGCAGACAGTTTCTGCTTGATTCTGAAAAAAGCAAGAGAAACTCTTTCTCTCTGGAGAACTATTTTGGCATCTACGAGGATAAATAAGTCTCTGCCTCCAGAGGGGTTTAGAGGTCCATGAACTGGCAACAGCAAACCTGTGAAGCAAGCCTGTGTGTTGCTAACAGATTTTGAAGAGAAGTTTAATTTTATGAGGGAAATATTGCTTAAATTGGAACTATAGGTTAGCAGTTAGGAATTGTATCTTGTCCTAAGAACACAAGAACTAGGAGTAGCAAGAGGAGTAGGCCATTTGGCCTCCCGAACCTGCTCCACCATTCAGTAAGACCATGGCTGATCTTTTTGCGGACTCAGCTCCATTTACCAGCCTGCTCACCATGTTTGAGTGTTCAAAGTTTGTTTCTTAAAAAAAGCATCCTAATGTGTCAATTGAATCACACAGAGTAAAACAGCTCATCCCCACACTAATGCCAAAATAGAATAACTGTTGGATTCTAGTCAGGCTTCATTATATACTTTAGGGTTTTTGGCTATTTAAGTTGTCCAATTTTAAGGAGCCAAAGTAATCCAGATGGATGGTTGTAGTTCCTAAGATGCAAGTGATGAGAAATGCCATGGCCATCATGTGGAGTAAGATCCACCCCTGCAGGACTATCAATGTCATGTTAGAATGAACTGATTGCAAAAAGAATTGCAGCAAGTAATTCTGTTCACGTGGGTTGTGCTCGCTTTAGTCTGTGCATTTTTGGCTTTGCACTACAATACATTAAGTATGTGAGATTTTTGTTTAAAATGAAGATTCAAGCATTAGGATTCTGCAATATAATTTTATACAAAGCACCACACAGTTAACTTTACTGAGTATATTTTATTGGCAATCTTTTCCCATCAGGATATTCACAATGCAAATGTTTGAATGACCCTCAAGAGCAATATTTAAACATTTAGCTGGGTAGATGAAAATTAAACAGTTCGAACTGGCAAGAACTAGCAGTGCAAAACTGAGGTCAGTACCATTTATAATCACACTGCATGTTGGCAAGCTTATTCTCTGGAATAAAATGAAAAGGGTGCTTACATTAAATCAGTTAAGTTATAGAGTTTGAAATATAAATTTTGTCCCTTCCACAATTTAAAAACAAATTAAAATTCAGTCCATGACGCCATGCAGACTAGCAATAAAATTTGTTCTGCAGCATTGAGGGCCCATGTTGCACAAACAGGCAAACAACTAGTCAGATAACTCAACCATCAAAATCAAGACACACAACAATAATGTTAGGAACTACAACCATCACCAACAAATGGATGAGGCACTTCATAGTTAATGGTCGAAACTTCTGCCAGCGGATCATCTGGTCTCACCAATGATAACTCCCTACCATGGGTTCCTAATGGTCAAGGGCACAAATAAAAGGGAAAACCTTATGACAACAGTGGGACTGAAAGATGTCACCACCAATGAAAATCAGATTTGATTTGACTTATTATTGTTGGATTAGCATACAGTGAAAAGTGCTGTTTCTTGTGCACTATACAGATTAAGCATACCACACATAAAGAAGGAAAGGAGAGGCTGCAGAACATAGTATTACAGTCATAACTAGGGTGTAGAGAAAGAGCGATATAATGCGAAGTGGGTCCATCAAGAGTCTGTTGGCAGCAGGAAAGGAGGTGTTGGTACATGTTCTTAAACTTTTGTATCTTTTTTTCCCAATGGGAAAAGGTGAAAGAGTGTATTTTCAGGGTACATGGAGTCTTTAATTATGCTGGCTGACTTTCTGAAGCAAGAGTAACCGTAGACAGTGTCAATGGGAGGAAGGCTGATTTGGATGATAGAATGGGCTTGGTTTACGATCCTTTGTAGTTTCTTGCAGTCTTGGACAGAGCAGCAGCCATACCAAGCTGTGATACAACCAGAAAGAATGCTTTCTATGGTGCATCTGTAAAAGTTGGTGAGAGTCATAGTGGGCATGCCAAATTTCCTTAATCTTCTGAGAAAGTAGAGGTGTTGGTGCACTTTCTTAACTATAGCTTTGACATGAAAGTACTAGGACAGGTTGTTGGTGACCTGGACACCTAAAAACCATTCATCACTATAAAACACACTATGGAAGGCCTGTGAAAAATCTTGCCCTGATTGCAAAAATATCTGATCATCATAGCTTTGTTGGTCATTTTATAAAACTAGCGGTCCGTGGTTGAATAAAATTCAACCATACAGTAGAATGAAAGCTCATTAGATTGATTCTTGGGATGAGAGAGCTTTTATATAAGGAACTGAGTAAATTGGGTCAGCATTCTCTGATTAGAAGACTGAGAGGTGATCTAATCAAAATTCTGAGGAAGCTTCACAAGGTGAACACAGAGATTGCTTTAGCTGATTAGGGAATATAAAACACAGAGACACTATCAGGATAAGGGAACAATTGTTTAGGCCTAAACTGAGGAGAAATTTCTTCACTCAAAGGGCTGTGAATCTATGGAAGCTTCTATCCCAGAGAGTTGTGGATGCGCCATCATTTGACTATATCTGGGACAGATAGGTTTTTGGTCTCTCAGGAAATTAAGTGACATAGGAGGGTAGGCAGGAAGGTTGAAGTCCAAGATTAGCCACAACTGTGTTGAACAGTAGAGCGTGCTCATCAGGCTATATGGTCTATTTCTTTTCTTATGTTACGTTGGCTTGTGATCTCTGCATGAATAGCTTCAGAACAGCATACAATACCACAGAAATTTAGCTTGACCTGCTAATGCACATCAGATATATTTACATGTATTCAAAGATTTCACTTCTGTATCTTTAAAAGCACTTTTAAAGTGCCTCTCACAATGAGATTTGAGTTTTTCCCAGCAAGTCTCCCACAAAGGTCTGCCTTGCCAAGAAAAACTGAATGCATATTCAACTAGGAAGCATCCAATGGAATACAAAATCCCCTGTCTCCATGGAGTTTCTGAAAGTTTTGATATATCTTTTCCAAAACCGTTGATTTCCTTTAACTCTTAATGTAATTGGATATAACTATCTAGATGCCTTAAATTCTGAAAACTCAACTCCTCCTGAAAAATCCTTGGAGGAGTTACATGTCTTCCTCTTCTCAGCTTTCAAACTCTTGACACACATCAGCTGGTAGGGGGAAGTTTTTGAGGATCTGAAGGAGTAGTCCTGGCACCCAGTCTTATTCCTACTGAACTGCTGAATTCCCTTCCTGGTTTCCATACTAATTAATAGGTACTGACCATCTCCCATTCAAATCTGCCATCATCGCCAACACCACTATGTAGCTAGCAGTTTGATGAGAACTCTCATCATCATATGCGCCTCAAAAGAAAAAAACATTGTACATTCTTTTTCCATCACAAACTACTATCTCAGCTCAAACCTCCCTTTCCTCTCTTTGAACATGTTGTTGCCCTCCAAATGTCTGCCCATCTTTTCCATAACTTTATTTTTGAACTCTTCCATTCGTGCTTCATTCCCTGTCACAGAGCTGAAACCACATTAATCAAAGTCACAAGTGATATCCTACATAAATCTAGCCATGGCACACTACTTCACTTCATGCTTCTCAGCATGCAACCAGCCTTTAACATAGTTAACCACATCATCCTCTTCAGATTCATTTTCCAGTTAAGTGGGAGTGTCTTCACCTGGATCTATCCTTACCTATCCAATCGTAGTCTGAGAACCTCCTGCATTAGCATCTGTTCCTGCACTCATCTATCCTTAACCACCACTGCCATCCCTGCCCCCCAAGCTTCTATTTTGCATCCATATGTTGTCCTTTGGCAACATTATTCAAAACAAAATTAATGTCCATAAGTATGTTGATGATACACAGCTCTACTTCACAATTATCCCTCTGACCCCTTTCCACTTTGTTGTATATCCTTGCTTTGGAGAAGCCAAAGTTTCCTACAATGAAACAGAAAACTAAAATCAATGTCTACGGTTGCACCAGAAGCTCCATTCCCTAGCCATCAATTCTATTCATTCCCTTGGCCACTGTTTCAGGCTAAAGCACACCACTAATAAATAATCTTGTTAACCAATTTGGCAGCTGAATTTACAATCTCTATATTACAAAAATGGTGTATTTTAATTTCTGCAACATTATCTGTTTCTGCCTATGCCTCCAGAATGAAGTATTCCATTGCTCTCCTTACATCTTTCACTCTCCATTAAGTTTATCCAAAACCCTGTTGTCCATATCCTGACTTCAACTGAGTCACAATCAACCACCATTCCTGTGCTTACTGGCCTACATTGTCTCTCAGACGAGTCTGACAACTTGACTTTAAAATTCTCATACTCATACTCCAATCCCCCTATTTACCTCTCCTTATCTCAGTAACATTCTCCAGCCCCAATTCATTGAAAAGGAATATCTTGGGATGTCTTCTTCTTTGACTTGATGCTCAAGTATTAATTCAAAACTGTTATACAGAAATTATGTAACATATTTAATATTTGCTAAGATCTTTGTGACTGCATACAACACAACTGCAAGTCAAGTCTAATTACTGCAGTCAAAATTGCAATCTCATCGAATAAATTTTCCAATTCTTATTAACAACTTTAATATTTTGTTAAATGATCCATTTAGAATGATAGAATTCTGACAGTACAGAAGGAGGCCATTTGACCCAAAGAGCCTGCATCAACAACATACCTATCCAGGCTGTCTCCGTGTAATGCCAAATATTTACCCTGCTAATTCCCCAACACTAAGAGGCAATTTAGCATGGCCAACCAACCTAACCCTATGTAATTGAAGTGCAGGAGGAAACCAGAGTACCTGGAGCACCACGTAGGTATGGGGCAAACATGCAAACTTCACACAGTCACCCGAGGCCAGAATTGAACCTGGGTCCCTGGCGCTGTGAGGCAGTGCTGATAACCACTGTACTGTCCACATTATCAGTCCATTAGAAATTAGATACAAAATTATTTTCAAATACTCCGCAACAACTGAAAGAACTTGTGGTTAGAGCATATTGCCAATGCATAAGGGCTGAGCCTTCCCTATGGTGACAATATCATTTGCTAAAGTTTCTCTAAGGTAGGATTGTTGTTTTGCACCATTTACTCATTTATAATTAGCTGGAAACAATGTACAGCATTGAATAAACTATGGCACTTAAAAGTTGTCAGATACAGTACAGCCTTCATTATTCAAGTTGAGCATTAACAAAAAAAAATTGAATTTATTGCTAAGCCTGCAGAGAATAACTCAGAGGGTGTCATAATCAAACTGTATAGTTCATTGCATAGCGTAAAGGCGATGTTGGTTATATCACCAAGACAAGAGAAGCAGTCACAATGTGATATCAAGAAGGACCACAGAGTTTCTACATCGTATAAGATGATTTGGTGGGGAAACTGGGATTATTTAGTCTTAAAAACATAACACTGAAAGGGGATACATAAACAATTCAGTAGTACTGAAATGCTAAGTCTGGAACAGATTCAAGGTCAGCTAAGTTGCAACAAAAAGTTATATGGCAGAACTTAAATTTAGGATTGCTGACAGAACATCTTCACTTAGTGAATGTTCAACATTTTGGAGTCACCACCTTTATAATAAGAAATGGAAAAGAAAAGAGATTCATTTAAGATACAGTTAAATGATACTAAAGGGAATCAGGAATTTTTATGAATCAAAAAGGCAGAGACAACCTGAAAGCAATACTTAACTGTATTTAATCTTGCCAAATCTTATGAAGAAACAAATTAATACATCTAGACCTTGTTATTAACTGCACCCCTCCTTGCTACAACAGATGGAAGATGGTCAGCTAGAGATGCAAAGGGGGCAGTGTCAAGTATTTATAAACACGACACAAATGATCTGTATGCAACTGCCATCATATTTACATTGGGAGACAGCGTAGTTTGCAAATGTCCCCTCTTGGAAAGGCATGACACTTCATGAACTTATTTAAATTAAGCTCCCACATTGAATCTGATTTAAATTTACATTCCACAGATCAGATTTCCTAAGTCCCACAGAACTTGGAAGCATAATGAAACTGTGTGCTCCAGAAGGTTATATGCTTTTTACAATCCTTCTTGTCAACCAGGATGAGACAGATTGCTCCCCCAGTCCCTCAAGGAAACCTCTGGCCTCTTTCAGTCAATCAATCAGTATTTCTCTCTCTCTCAGCTCTGACCCACCATGCTCCAGTCATCAACTTGCTTCACCATCGTTTACCCCACACCACCACTGGTATCCTGGTAAACTCTGCTCTTCTAATGTACCATTTAAAACAGACTGAATGGTCATCCAGTCCTGTGTTATTGGAGGAACTTTGCAATGCAAAACTGCTGTTGTTTTTGATACATGCCAACACATTTTCTGAAGTAATTTATTCTGTGTGCTTTGGCATGTTTCTGAGAGGATAAAGCACAGTATCAATCTTTTCCTCCCCAACTCTCTTATTATACAAAATATAGAATATAGAACATACAGCACAGTAGGCCCTTCAGCCCTCAATGTTGTGCCGAGCTTTGTCCGAAACCAAGATGAAGCTATCACACTCCCTATCATTCTTGTGTGCTGTACGTGTCTACCCAATAACCGCTTGAAAGTTCCTAAAGTGTCCGACTCCACCATCTTAAAAAAATTAATCTGCGTGTATTTTGACAACGTTTTTCTCCATCACCCAACTTCAACACCTTATTCCCTCATAAAATGGCTTGGGATAACTCCAGTGATGTTTTCTCTTCATAAAGCAACTCAGGACCTTCTTAAACTTAAATAGTTTTGTCCCGAATTGTAGCCATAAATGTTATACAACATATTGTATAATACCATTAATGCATATAATACAAAATACTACATTTTCAGTGCCATCAAGCATCATAACATTACCATACTGTGTTTCAGTTCTCATTTTCATGAAGTAAAACAAAGATAAATAAATCTCTTAAGTATAATGGCAATAATAGTTTGTTAAATAAAGTTAGTACATTCCTTATGTTTTTAATTCCCTGTGTTAAAACGATGACCCTGTCTTCTAAACTGGGGAGATTGTGACAATTGTTGGGAATTGTTACAATTATACAGGGCCTTGGTGAGCCACACCTAGAACATTGTGCGCAGTTTAGGTCTTCTTCTCTGAGGAAGGACATTCATGCTCTCGAGGAATTGCAGCAAATGTTTACCAGATTGATTCCGGGGAGTAATGTACAAGGAGAAATTTACTAGGCTAGGATTGTTTTCGCTGGAGTTCATATGAATTGCTGGGGGGGGGAGTATTACATCTGATCTCCAGATACAAATCATTAATATAGACTGTGAACAGCTGGGGACGAAATCTCACAGACACTTACAAAATTCTAACAGGACTAGAGGATCCCAATGGTGAATGAGTACAGAACCAGAACCCTACTGTCAGAGGATTGAGGGTAGACCATTTAGGATGGAGATGAAGGGACATTGCTTTACCCAAACAGTGGTAAGCCTGTGGAATTCATTACCACAAAAAATAATTGATGGCAAAACATTGAATGTATTCAAGAGGTGGCTAGATATGGCACTTGGAGCGAATGAGATCAAAGATTATGGGAGAAATCAGGTTTAGGCTATTGAGTTGGACAATGAGCCATGATTATAATGAATGGCAGAGCAGGCTGAAAGGGCCAAATGGCTCCTCCTGCTTTATGTTTCTATATTAACTGATTTATTTAAACAGTGATGTAAATTAAAGTAACATTAATAAAACTTTTGCTATATGTACTGAATACTGCCTAGTATTTAAATAACTACAATTCTATCATTCTAATTTACCCAAAATATTATGCAATGCATATCACCAAATCAAATTGTTTAATGTTGTCCGGCAGGTATGTTTTCTTTTATTGGTTATTGATTATTGAATGTTCCAGAAAATCCAAACAGTTTGTTTGCCACTGCCAACACTTGCCTTGAGTGGCTGATCATTTTAATCATGTTGTTGCTCTTTCCTTTCTCACTTTACTTTCAACCCTTAGTGCAATAATGACTTACATGGCCTGTAGCTTCCATAGACTTACCCAAGCTGGGTTTCCAAAGCTTCTGTCTCACCCAATTTTCCTCATGCAGATTGTGTGAGAGAGGAGCAGTGCAGCGTGCCCCCAGCAGCATCATGTGGGTAATTGAGGTACAGAAATGTAAGAAACGTATTCTGCTTCTTGCAAGAGCTGCCGTAAAGGGAATGTTGACAGGGATAAGGGAAGAGAGAAGTTTCAAAGATAAGAGCTCTACAGAGAGGAGTTGGGAGAGGTGTCCCAGGCTGAGAAGGGCTTCAAAGCCGGACGGTGGAGTGGTTGGAGGCAAGAGGATCAGCGCGCATGCGCGCGAGGAGAGCGCCCTTCCATTGCTACTCTCTATCTTTTATGACCAAGCCAGTTCTGTATCTATTTTGCCAGCTGACTTCTGATCCTGTGCAACTTCGTCTTCTGTACCAGTCTGCCATGAGGGGTCTTGTCAAAGGCATTAGTGAAGGCCATGCAGACAACATCCACTGCCCTACCCTCATCAATCATCTTCGCCACTTTATCAAAAAACTCGATCAGGTTAGTGAGACACAACTTCCCTTTCACAAAACGTTCATGGAGGCTCCATGAATATTCTAATCTCAGTGATGGCAGAGCCCAGCATGTCTGTTCAAAAGACAAGGCTGAAGCATTTTCAACCATAATCAGCCAGAAGTGTCAATTGGAAGATCCATCCTTGACGCTTCCTGTAGCCCTCACCATCACAGATGCCAGTCTCATGCTATCTCAAGTAGTAGTTGAAGGCACCGGATACAGAAATTCTATAAGCCCTGACAAAATCCCACCAATAGTACTGAAGACTTATGCTCCACAACAGATCGCAGAACAATACTGACCCAACAGTAGAAAACTGCCCAGGTATCACCTGTCCACAAAAAGCAGGATAAAGCTAATACAACCAATCACTGCCCCATCAGTATAATCAAAGTAATAGGAAGTGTCATTGATAGTGCTATCAAGCAGCAGTTACCATCTGACAACTGCTTTTGACAGACTGCCAATTCCTTGCATACTTTCCTCAAGGCCTGTCGGAGAATGTGAAGATGCCTTAAAAGTCAAATTTTGGCCAGCTAACAAAGGACTAGGAGCAGGGTCCAAAAATATTCCTTTCTGATGTTGTTCGCTAATCAATGACAGAATTAACAACCCAATGCTCAGTTTGTGTTCCACTGCAGCCATATGGCTCTAGACACGATTAAAATATTGGTGCAAACATAGGTACATTAGAGGAATAGGCCATTCAGCCCCTTGAACCTGCTCCACTATTCAATCAAATCATGGCTGATTTTGCACTTTAATGCCATTTTCCCATACGATACTCATTCCCTTGATATCTTTAATAACTAGAAATCTATTAATTGCTGACTTGCCTTCTTAGTTTGTCTAAATCCCTTTGAACACTTTCAGCATCCTCCTCATATTGCCACTAAGCTTTGGGTCTTCAGCAAGCTTGGGAGTATTACATCTGATCTCCAGATACAAATCATTAATATAGACTGTGAACAGCTGGGGACGAAACCCTAATCCTCACAGTACTTCACTTGTCATGGCCTGCCAAACAGAGAATGAGCCATTTAATATTGGTCTTTGGTTTCCGTCCATTAACTAATCCTCAATCCATACCAGCATATTACCCCCATCCCATATACTTTAATTTTGCTTACTTACGCCTTGGGTAGAGCATTTATCAAAAGCATTCTGAAAATCAAAATCCACCACATCCACTGGCTCCCTATTGTGAACTCGGCTAGCTCATGTCATCAAAATAAATTCCACTGGTTTTGTCAAAACTAGCTTCTTTTTCATAAATCTACATTTACTGTTGCCCAATCCTACAATTATTTTCTCAGTGTCCAGTTATCATTTCACTTATTATAGTCTAGCATTTTCCCGACTATTGTCAGGCTAACAAGTCTGTAGTTCCTTGCTTTCTCTCTCCCTCTTTTCCTAAATAGTGTTACGTTTGCTACTTTCTGATCTGAAGGAATGATTCAAGAACCTACAGAGTTTTGAACTTTGACCACAAAGACATCCACTGTCTCTTTTGCCATCTCATTTGGGTTGTTGATCATCGGATCCTGGGGATTTATAAACTCTCAGTCAGATTAATTGCTTCAGTATTTTTTTTTAAATCAATTCTAATTTATTTTAGGTCCTCAATCTCAAGTCCCCAATATTTCTGATAGGTTCTTTGCATCTTCATCCCGGAAGATAGAGAAAAAGTATTTGTTTAGTTTCTCCGGCATTTCTTTATTCCCCATTACAAATTCCCCTGTCTCTGGCTATAAGGGACCCACCATCCAAACCCAAGACTGCCGCCATCTAGAAGAATATGGGCAGCAGCTACATGGGAACACTGCCACCTGGAGGTTCTGCTCCAAGGCACTGACCAGCTTGACTTATAAATGTGTCATTTTTCCTTCACCATTGCTGGGTCAAAATCCTGGGACTCCCTCCTTAACAACACCATGGGTGTACCTACATCTCAGGAACTGAAGTGGTTCAAGAAGACAGCTTACCACCACCTTCTATACCTAAAATAACTCATTCTCCAGTTGATTCGTGCAGATGATATTATGCATACATTTCAGGAATTCATCCACAACAGGATAATTAAGATTATCCAGTCCATATGTAGATTGAAGTCCATCATGATTACTTCATTATCCTTGTTACACGCACCTTGAATTTCCTGGATAGAATTTTATGGTCCCATCATGGTGATGCAGGTTACAGTGAGGTGAGACATTCGAAACTTCATTGACTTCAGCAGGCCTGGAAGACCTGGAAGGGGCGGGGGGGGGGGGGGGGGGGTTGTAAAATTCAGCGACATTCATGTCATGCTTTACATAGTTCATGGTCTACCAACAACAATCAAAGTTTTCTTTCCTTTAGTGTTCCTTACTTCCACCCAAACTGATGCTACATCTTAAACTTCCAATCTAGGTTCCCTCTCATGAATGTACTGACTGCATCCTTTATTCATAGCACAACCTTCCCTCCTTCTTGTCTATCCTTCCTAAATGTTGAATACGCTTGAGCATTCAGTTCTCAACTCTGGACATCCTGCTACATCTCTGTAATGGCAATTAAACTGTATCTGCCAACAATTCATCCACCTTGCTGCAAATCATAGAAATATTACAGTGCAGAAGGAGGTCATTCAGCCCATAGAGCCTGCATCGATAATAATCCCACCCCAGCCCTATTCCACAACCTCACTCATTTCCCCGCTAATCCTCTAACATACACATCCTGGGACACCATGGGGAATTTAGCGTGACCAATCAACCTAAACTGCACATCTTTGAACTGTGGAAGGAAACCGGAGCACCTGGAGGAAACCCATGCAGACATGGAGAGAATGTGCAAATTCCATACAGACAGTGACCTTAGCCAGGAATTGAACCTGGATCCCTAGAGCTGTGAGGCAGCAGTGCTAACCACTGTGCCACCATGCCATTCTCAAATGCTGTGCATTTTCAAATTGAGTGCCTTTAATTCTACCTTTATTATTTTCACAACTTTAGCTTTACCTGCTGGCACATACTTATTTCTGCTACACAGATTACCATTTCTCATACTGCTCCCTTGTTTTCTTGTCCTGTCCTTTCTCTTTATTTCATCACATCTTCACTTACTTAATCCCTCACCTCCACTAAAGTCCTCACTACTACTGATTTTATGAATCAACAGAACACTGGGCCCAGCATGGGTCAGGTGAAGACTGTTACAGCTCCCACTTTCCCCACTAATGATGCCAGAACCCTATGAATCAAAGTCCATCCTTCCTCACACAGTTCGTTCAGCCATGTATTTAACTTTCTAATCTTACTTACCATCAGACAATTTGCTCAAAATTGAGATAATAATCCGGTGATTATTACCTTTGAGGTTCTTCTTTGTAATTTAGCTCCTCAAACTCACATAGAACCTCTTCTTTTGTCCTACCTATGTCATAGTTACCTACATGGACCATGAGAAATGGATTCTCTCCTTCCCACTGCTGGCTCCTCTCCAGGCCTGAGTAGATGTCCCAAATTCCTGTCAACGTAAGCAGGCAATGTAGCGTCTGGACACTTGCTCTTTCCTAACCATCACCCTAACCATACTCTTCTTTAGCTTGCTACATTCCTATTAAGTCCCTCCACTTAAACGGCTTCCTTTACCAATGTTCCATAGTCAGTTCAATCATCCCCACCACAGACCCCACTTTTGTCCATACATGCCGCAAGAACCACAAAGCTGTATTTGAACTGTGTGGCAACAAGGAGCCCAAATAAAATTAAGTCAATGAGAAAACTCTCCACTGACTAGAGGCATATCAGGCAAAGGTGGTGGTTATGGTTATTGAAATGCAATTATCTCAATCCCAGGACATCATATAGGAGTTCCTTAGGTCACAGTCAAAATTTCAACCAGCTTCAAATACGGTCATCATAAGGTCAGAAGTGGGGATTCACACTCATGTTTGCACAATATTCAATTTCGTTTGCAACTCCTCAGATAATGAAGCAATCTGTGTCTGCATGTACCAAGACCTGGGCAACATTCAAGATTAAGTCAACAAGTGGCTACAGCAAGCAGGCCACACAAGTACCAGACAATCACCATCTCAAACAAGACAACATCTAACAATTTCCTCCCGACAAATTTGAAAAAAAATTACCTTTGCTGAATACACATGACCATCAACAGCCTGAGGGCCAGAATTGATCAGAAATTTAACTGGACCAGCTACATACTACTGTAAATGCAGGAGCAGGTCAGAGGCTGGAAGACTAACTCTTGGCTCCCAGAAGTCAGTCCACCATCTACAAATCAGAACTGTGATGGAATACCAACACCCCCCCCCCCTCTCTTGGCTGGACAAGTGCAACTTCGACAAACATCTAAGAAAAAGGACCCTGCTTGATCAGCAAGCCTTTCACCATCTTAAACATTCACTCACTCTACCAATAATGCACAAATGATAAAGTATGTACCATATACTAGATGGACTGCAGCACTCCTTCAGCAGCATCGTCCAAACACACTGTCAAGTGCAGCAAATGCATGGGGACACCAGGACCAAGTTCCCCAAGTTGTATACAATCCTGCCTTGGAAAATGTATTGCCAAATTAAAAATATGGAATTCCCTTCCTAACAGCCTTGTAAGTACAACTGCAACACATGGACCTGAAGTAACTCACTACACCTTTCTCAAAGTCAATTAGAGACAAGAAATAATTGGTTGCCTTGCTCTCATCCCAGGAATGAAGAGAAACAAAAATACATTCTTAAATATTTTCACTTATATTGTAGTTTACATTTTTCATCTGCTAGCTTATTGATTTTCTTAAACACAACAGTCTCTTCAGCAGTTGCTTCATTTGCATAGCTATAGTGGTAGCAATGGTTGCTCGCTGCATATTTAGTCATCTTATTCCATTCACATGAGCTAATCTCCTCATTTCCACAGTAATAGAGTTGAAATACTACTTTATATAGCAATCTGAAATTTTACAGCCAATGTGATTCTCAATGTGTCATCAACAAATCTAAGATGCCTGATTAATTGTTTTGCATTTTCCACAAGGAATGTCACTGCAGGATTCTTTGTTCTCATTTGAGCAGACCACTTTGTCAATGCTTCTTACAGTGGCCAAAAAATAATTGTTCTTCGTTGATTTGTTTGAACTTTACCATCAATCTTACATCCAAACTTGAATCTTACCTTCCTTTTCAGCCATAATTAAATCCTATTCAAAGATATGCCATACCTCTGGATAAATACTACATGCATGAATCTCATCAAAATAGTTAACACTGCTACAATTTGCACAACCTTTCCTTTTTCATTTTCCCTTGTTTCTATTTCTCACAACAATTTTGGAACTGAATTAATCAGTTTGGTTAATGAAAGACGAGTGCGTACTACAGCCTCCTAGCTATTACTGATGAAGTTCCACCAGTATCCATGACAAAGAATAACATGACTCCGAATGTGACATGCCAATGAATGCACAGACTCTGGAACTACCATTGTTGCTGCAGCATATCCATTAGGTAAGTAATAGCTAAATAAAACAACCAAATAAGACTGCTATGTTTTTTCTTTAAAGTAATAATTAACTTGAGATCAAGGGTCTAATAGGCCCAAAAGCTTTGATTACACTGAAACATTCAATATATCAAGTTTGATTTATGGAGACATTACTATATATATAAAGCAGATGAGGCTCCCCATTAGTTCAGGGCGAATACAACGTATGCTTCCTTACTGAACAAACCACATTGACCAAGGACAGCCCTAAATTCAATCTAAAGTTCTAGCAGAGCAGTTAAAATACTATAAATAGTTTGTGATTCTAGGCTAGGTATGGAGAAGGAAAGTACTATCCTGTTTTCCACTTCTTATCACTATCAGATGCCCTTACTTGAAACTCCCTATGTCCCCCAACTGGCAAGGAAGTTCCCTATTTTGAATACCTACTTCCTAAACTTGAACAAGGAGAATTGCTCAAGGTTTTCGGAAGTAGCTGATTCCCATGAAATTATTTATTGTCACCCACAAAAACTTAAAAACTTTCTTAAAAAAAAAATGAACCTCTAACTTTTAGCTGTATGACACAACAAGATTTCACATTTTAAAACTTTCACTGCAACAAACGAGTAAAAAAAAACAATGAATTAAACATTATTTCTGTAGGTAACTTATACTTGGAACTACAGAATGAAATATCCAACTTCTTATTCTTTACCAGACTTAAGAAACACAATTCACAGGTATATTTCATACAGACTTTTACATAGACATACAGTTTTCCCCAGAATCAATCCAAAGTGATTCTCAGCTCCCTAGAGTTTATTCCTTTCTTTTATTTTCTCAAACTGCTAGCTTGCAATTTTAGAACTGTCATGCACAGTGAGGTTTTCTTTCTTTGAAAAGTCTCTGTCCCGCCCTCTATAGCCCAAGCTAGTAGATTTTTCCAATCTCATTTTAACTTCCCATGAATTTGGTCTTTTTAATTCAAGCATCGATCAGCTAGTCAATATTTGTTCCCAAAGATAAGGGAGTCTAAAACTAAAGGGCATAGAATTAAGGAGAGAGGGACGAAAAGATCCAGAGGGACAATTTTTTTTCCCTACACAGAAGGTAGTGAGTGTCTGGAATGAGCTGGCAGAGGTAGCAGTAGAAACATGCACATATTCGTCTTTTAAAAGGCATTAGACAGTTACATGGGTAAGATGGGTATAGAGGAATATGGGCAATTGGAACAAGTTTAGTGGTTAAAAAAGGTCAGCATGGACAAATTGGGACGTAGGGCCTGTTTCCATGCTGTAAACCTCGATGATTCTTTGATAAGCTTCTACTCCCATTCCTGTACAGTGAACCATAAGAACTTTTTTGGTCTTAGCTCCTCCTCCTTTTCCAGATTCTGTCAGACTAAAAACAATAACACTCAGTAATGTTCCAGAAAAGCCTGTAACCTATTTTTTACAATGGCTTCCTCTGTCTTTCCCATGGCAATGTGAATCACATGGAGCGTGTATGTAGGTAAAAAGACCAATTTAACTATTTTTCCAATCCCAACTCTCTTTCATCTTGGAACCAAGCAGATAATTTAAAATAGAACTGTTTATAACCAGTCAATCTCAACACTTTTCTGGGATGTTGAAGATACTCAGTCTAACACAAAGTTGCTACCACAGTTTCCAAGCACTTCCATCCTAATAAAGCAAGCTAAGCCTTCTTTTGACCTCTAATAATCACTACCCAAGATCATCAAGCAAACTTTAAAACAGGTCAAATGATTCCCCTTCAAATTTACCTTGAATTTTCCAAAGCAGTCAAACCTCATAATAGTAACAATATCATCATTTGTGCACAACTACTAATCTTTGATCTCTCTAAATTTCTCTCAACTGCAGCTTAGATAAAAAAAAATTCCCTCCCTGCGTAAATGGCACATATTGTAAAGTAAATTGACTCAGAGACATTCCGAATCCAGGTACTAACTGGCATTAATACACAAAACTTCGCAAAATTTTGTATGAAGGCTCATTAAGTGAGGCTATAAGACAAACGGAAAACGGAAATGGGAAATATTTCAGTTCGGAATGTTCCTGTTTTTTTGGGTTTGGGGTTCAATTACATTGTTGGGACAGCAAACAAAGAACTTTGCTCCACGTCCATCATATGCTATTCGCAGATTCAGTGTTGTACTGTTGACACTGGGTGTCAAACTTGGAAAGATTCCATTCCTGTGCACTGACTTCTTTCACCTTGGTTGAGGGCAAACATTCAGAGACATTCTGTAAATAAACGGGCACAACTAAAATAGATGAAATAGCACAAGAATTATGGGGAAAAATAAACACGAATAGCTGAATGAAAACTGAGCTGAAACAGGTGCAGAGAATTTCAAACAGGCATAAGAGTTAAGTCACTTAAATTTTGAAGACAGAGCTAAAAGAATTTTACAATGTGGAACAAGATGAAGTGATCCTTGCCGTGAATTTCATACATAATGGAGTTTGTTTTTCAACCCTTTGCAATTTGTTCCCATGTAATGGCTTTTGTTTTTGACAATTTGTTTAACATGTTGCTGAAATTGCACTAGAATCTTGAAAACTCTGGTCTTGGACCACAAGCCAAAATGTTGATGTTTTCAAGTGCAATTCCCACAAACCTATCGTTAGGCAGCTCCATTTTGCTTATTTTAACAACAGTATATGTATTGCAATTATTGAACTGTATTCTCAATGTTTCTCCCCACTAAACTAATTATCTACAAATTGAAACAAGATCAGAATGTAAAAATGTCTCATCAGCTTGGGCTACACATCATCTCCATTCAAATGGATGAACTTGACCCAAGTCAAAAGGAGACATTCAAGCAATAACGGTCATAAAATTTTCCAAACTTCTCAGCAACCGTTCTATTTTCAATCTCATTCAAGGACATTTACCCTCTGGAACATTCAATAGCAAACAAACACTGAAGATTCAGGTGCCTCACGTTTGAAATCAAAGGCCAATACGGCTAGTTGCTGCGGAGGAGCCCATGCATAGGTCCTGGCTTTTCAGTGGCTGGTCATAAACCCAGCCTTTGGAAAAATAAGCTGCGCAATGCAGAAGTTAAATTAGGGAGAATGATGCAAGTACATGCATTGGATCCTCTTAAAAAAAATTGCATTTCTAAATACACCTTGAAAAATAATCAAATCACATTCCAATCTTTGTTGAGTAAACAGTATGCTCAGCTATTTGTACTTAATTTCAATCAATAAAATTACATAAAGCATTGTAGTGTACATTCGTGGACAGCCACATCAGTGACAATGAAATGAAGGACCCACTCTATAACAAAAGTTTAGTGCTTATACAGTGTGTTTAACAAAGTAATCCCATCCCAATATGCTTCTCAGGAATAATTCCAGAGAAAGTATAACATCAAGCCATGTAGATAAGTTTTAGGACAGGTGATCAAAGATGTGGTCAAACAGGAGGATCTTACTGGCCAGTCAGGTGGCTTCTTCACTATTTTGACCATTCAGTCCATAACAACATGAACTTGATGTCTGTTAGGATTATCTTAATGTCCTGTGGAATGTTTATGAATCGTTCTGTACTCAAGCTCCAAGCTGCACACCAAATATTCAAATGCAGATTGACATATAGGGAAAGAAAATGTGGAACTGGGTCAAATCCAGTCCAAAGACTGCAGTGTAGACTCCCAAGAGGTAGGTTTGTGAGTTGACACTGAAGCACCAGCAATAGTTTTGAGGATATAAAAGTGAACAGGTGAAGCCAAATTTTACTGCTACATCTAATTATTGCTCTTTGATATGCATTAAAACATGAATGAATATAATGTTATTAACATTTTTTGTGTTACATATTCTTGTGTTCTTTGGCCTTTTTACAAAAGGATAAGTTAATAAAAGTGACAACTTAAGAATCAGAGTCCTGATGAAACTAATAACTCACTAACCCTGAAAAACGGATGAGAGAACAATCACACACAGTAGTAAACACTGTACTTTGCAAAGTGATTTATGTAAACACAGTACATTCCATCACAAAAGTTCTTCAGAAATACTTACTGACTGTAGTAGAATCTTGGGATTCTACTGACTTCACAAGTGATTGTTTATGCAATCATTATTTCAGTATAACATAAAGAACACTACACAGCAGACAATGCTATTAAGCTGTTCACTGGATCTTTTATTCCTACATGCTGCAAACTCTTTAAAGAACAGTACTACAGGGATAAGTACTGTTAATGTAAAGTACTTACCCTCTTACACATCCCAGAGCATTTCATTTTTAACATACTTCTAAGACTGGATAATAATTGGTAGTCAAAGGACATCTCCATAAAACCCAACTGACTAATGCTTCACTGAAGTGAAACAGACCAGTGCCAGTAATGTCAGGTAGGAGATCCACCTGGAGTATGTTCACTAGTCATAGATTAGTCTGTTTACAGCACTGCATTGGTGACTAGTGAATGTACTCCACGAGGATCCTCCTGTCAGCAAAGCGTACCCGTGCATTGAAATGTCAGTCAGCAGAGCTCTACAGAGAAGCCCTCAGACTATGGATCAGTCAGTGGCACGGCTTTTTATAATGTTCTGGGACTCGGCAGAGTGCAAGTGTCTCTCTCTCTGCGGCATTATTTTTCTTTAAAAGGAGCAGCGTGCGTTTTTTTTGGACGGGGGTTACTGCTGTCAGTAGAATCAGTAAAAATGAGAGACAGAAAATAAAATTGGCTGTTTCTATAGAACTGTGCGGCTAAGGAATTCTGAGCAAAGAATTATAATGGGCAAAACGTTTATGGAGCTAAAACGATGAACAACTGTTGAGGCCTATTTCAGGAACAGGGATTCAATGCAATGACGGGGGAGGGGGAATTCCGGGTTCGTCTATCATACAGTTGAAGTTACTCTGTGCTTTCTCACAGCAACAGAATGAACGAGCTGAGAAGCAAAGCGATGTTTGACCTCCTTTACCCCCGCGGCCCACTGAATTTATGGATACATTCCGGGGATATAAAATATCCTTTTCTGAGCTTGCGCGCGACCTGCCTCTCTCGTCACGTGGGAGACAACAAGAGGCAAATGCAACTTTCTATTTTCTTTGCGCGACTCGAACCAGAGAGAGATCTGTCTCCTGACTGGAGAGAGACTTACTGAACTTACCCCCTCTTCTCTGGGGGAAGCTGGACCCTCGGCAGCCTTGTCCTGCTGTCCCGAGTGAGAAAGTTTCCACTGGCAACAGCCCTGGCCACGCGCACCCAGTTCATTAACTCGGATCCCCTGTCAGGTGTGTGTGTGTATCACCGTGCACTCACCTTTTTTCCCTTTTCACTTCACACAGAGAGAACAACAATATTAACCCTTCTCACTTCTTCAACTTCCGTCCGAAACTTGCGTTTGCGCAGATTAATTCCCCTCCCCACTAACTTTTAGTTGCATTTTTGTTTCGTTTCAACATGTTTACCCAGACTTTTTTCCTGCAAGTTGGTGCCAATTTTTTTTGTTATAATTGAAACTCGGTGTTGCTATCAGTCATGATAACATGTTCATTTGAGAGCTCTAACATAATTCCTTTCCCTATCAGGCAGGTAAGGCTGCAAAGGCAATAAGAGGCGGCCAGTCTTATCACATTGTTTTAAAAAATATTTAAAGACGTTGAAATATGTATACCAAGAGTTAATTTCTGAAAATATACTAGTTGGTACCTAAATAAGTGTTTCTTTATTCATAGCATTAGAAAATTCCAATAGCGCAGAAGGAGGCCATTCGGCCCATCGAGTCTGCACTGACTCTGACAGAACTTGCTCAGCCCTTACCTATCCCTCTAACATATATATCCTGGGACATGAAGTGGCAATTTAGCATAACCAACCTATGTAACCTGCACATTTTTCCAGGTTAAATGGAAAAATTTTCCTTCCAGGAAACCAGAGCATCCAGAGAAAACCCACACAGACATGGAGAATGTGCAAAGTCCATTCAGACAGTCTCCCAAGGTCACATTGAGATTGAGAGACTAACCACATTGTATTTCTAATTTCCACTACCTGAAGTTTTCCTCGTGTTCCAGCAAAATTGTTTCATCCAAAGGTTACGTAAGATCGAATTTGGAGACCCATCCCTGCAAATATTGCAATTGCTTGTTGTACCTCAAAGGATTTAACCTTACATTTTTTCTTCTTTTATGCATTTACTTCGGAGGATAAAAGTCACCTGGTTTGGACAGGATGTAAGAGGCAGACGTTCTTTCTGCTGGTTGGGGAAACTAAAGCATGGGTACAGTTTCAGGATGATGGAACAATCACTTAGGGCTAGGATACGGATAAATTTCTTCACTCAAAGCATTGTGTATCTTTGAATCTTACTCCAGGGGGTTGTGGATACTCCATTGTTGATTATATCTGGAATATACAGATCTTCAGTTTCTCAGAAAATCAAGGCATATATATGGAGGTCAGGTGGGAAAGTTGAATTTCAAGACCAGCCATGATTTTATTGAATGGGAGAGCTAGCTCGACTCTTGGGTGGAATTTTCCCATCTCACCTGCGGGCAGAACACGGATCATGCAAAGGTCCACTGACCTCAGGCAGGATTTCATGGCCTTGGGGTGAATGTGGCTGGAAAATCCCACGCTTTGTGTACTTATGTAAGGACGGAATTTGTTGGAGAGTCTGGCCACAATCTTTCAGTCGTCTTTGGATAAAGGGTAGTTCCAGAGAACTGGAGGATTTGCAATTATTACACCCTGTTTATGAAAGTGGCAAAGGATAAATCTACAACAGTGAGTCATCAGTATAACCTTTAGGGTCAATAAATAACTAATTAATTGGTATTGGGAAAAGTATGGACCGGTAAATGAAAGTCAGCTTGGATATGTTAAAAACAAAATATGTTTGACTACTTAATCATGATCTTTGAAGGAACGGGGAGGATTGTCAAGGGTAGCATAGCTAATGTTTTGTCTATGAACTTGCAAAGGGCATTTGATGAGATATCACATAATGTATTTGTTGGCCAAAGTAAAGCCTCTGGGCTAAAGCCAGCATTTGCAATATGAATACAAAATGGGTTAAGGAACAGAGTACAAAAAATAGAAAAAAGGTTGTTTTTCAGACTGGAGGAAGGTGTATAGTCGTCTTCCCCAGAAGTTCAGTCTTAGAACAACTACTGTTTTTAAAACATTTTTAATGATTTGAAATGTAATTTCAAAGTTTGCAGATGATATGAAATTCAAATGCAGTAAACAGTGAAGAGGAAAGCAACAGACTTAATGAGGACATGAATTGAATGTTTTTAAAGCAAGGATAGATAAATTTTTAAACAGTCAAGGAATTAAGGATTATAGTGAGTGGGCGTGTATGTGGAACAGAATTCAAAAAAAGATCAGCCATACAATTAGCTGGGCATGAAATAAATAAGAAACTGGTTTGTGAACAGAACTCACCCTTACCTGATGAAGGAGCAGCGTGCCAAAAGCTAGTAGTTTGTGCTACCAAATTGTTGGATTTCAACCTGGTGTTGTGAGACTTCTTATTGTGTTTACCCCAGTTCAATGTCAGCATCTCCACATCAGTGACATTAGTGCCAGGTAATTATCATCTCCAACATTTTTGACAATTTAGCTCTGTGCTACCATGATGAAATAGTTTCTGACACAGTCAGTCTAGGCTCACACATGAGAAATGTTGCTTTGAGAAGGTATCATATGTTTACTGCTGCACATCAAAAATTATGTCCTTTCAAGGGTGACTACTGTCAGGAGAGGGAAAAGTTATTGCAATTTTCAAATGTTTTTGACAAGAAAAGATCATAAATCCTACCTAAGTTACTTTTCTAAGCTTATTCTTTGCTGTTTTTTCTACTGTCATTCTAGAACTAGTAACCCTATATATACTTTCTTAATAGAAATTCATATAGTCCATTTCAAAGCATGTGATTTTCAGTTCCACCATTTTTTCTGATAAACTGTTCCACAATTCTATCATCTATTAAGTGTGTAATAACTGAGGAAGTCTGACTGGAAAGGAACATTGTTTATGACAGGATGTAAAGTAAAACTGTGACCATGGCCTGGGCCTGCCTTATAAAAGGTTTAGGTATTGAGTTCCGGTTAGATAGGCCAATACCTGTTACCATTGTGGGGCCAACAAGCCCCACAATGAAGTCAATCAGTGATCCCATATGGACCTCATGAGAATTGTCATAATGTATTTTTTTTCATCTTTCAACTTCCGGTTGTGTTTACCATTCCTTGAATCCTTTGCCTTACAGTATAATCTTTTGAAGTTCAAGTACTTTATACCTGAAATCTCAAACTTCTATAAAGTCTTCACTTCATCCTTCCAGTCCTCATAGCTCAGGATATAAGTTCAATAATCAGTCTCAGCCCAACTCTAGATTCCTTGTCCAGAGTTCGATATCCTTCAACAACAAAGACCAATAGAGAGGCGATAGCATAGTGGTATTGTCGCTGGTCTATATATCCAGAAACTCAGCTGATGTCCTGTGGAACTGGGGTTGAATCCCAACATGGCAGCAGATAGAATTTGAATTCAATAAAGATCAGATATTAATAGTCTACTGATGACCATGAAATTATTGTCGAAAAACCGATCTGGCGCACTTGATCGAGTTTTTCGAGGAAGTGACAAGGGTAGAGCAATGGATGTTGTCCACATGGACTTCAGTAAGCCTTTGATAAGATCCCTTGTGGCAAACTGATGCAGACGGTCAAGTCGCACGGGACCAGTGGTGAGCTGATAAGCTGGATACAGAACTGGTTCAGTCATAGAAGACAGAGGATAGCAGTGGAAGAGTGTGTTTCTGAATGGAGGGTTGTGACAAGTGGAGTTCCTCAGGGGTCAGTGCTGCAATCTTTGTTATTGGTAATATATATAAATGATTTGGAGGAAAATGTAACTGGTTTGATTAGGAAGTTTGTGGACGACACAAAGGTTGGTGGATTTGCAGATAACGATGAGGACCATCAGAGGTAACAGCAGGATATAAATCAGTTGGAACTTAGGTGGAGAGATGGCAGATGGAGTTTAATCGGACAAATGTGAAATAATGCATTTTAGAAGGTCTAATATAGATAGGAAATATACAGTCAATGGCAGAACCCATAAGAGTAGGCAAAGAGATCTGAGTGTACAAGTACACAGGCCACTGAAAGTGGCAATATCGGTGGAAAAAATAGTCAAGAAGGCATACGGCATGCTTCCCTTCATCAGCCGGGGCATTGAGTTTAAAAATCGGCAAGTCATGTTGCAGCTTTATAGAATCTTAGTTAGGCCGCACTTGGGCCTAAGTAAGTGTTCAATTCTGGTCACCACATTACCAGAAGGATGTGGAGGCTTTAGAGAGGATACAGAAAAGATTTACCAGGATGTTGCTTGATATGGAGAGCATTAGATATGAGGAGAGGTTGGAGAAACTTGGTTTGTTCTCACTGGAATGACAGAGGTTGAGGGGCAACTTGATAGAAGTCTAGAAGATTATGAGAGGCATGGACAGGGTGGATATCAGAAGCTTTTCCCAGCATGGAAGAGTCAATTACTGGAAGCATAGCTTTAAGTTGCGAGGAGCAAGGTTTAAAGGTGATGTACAAGGCAAATCTTTTACACAGAGGATGATGATTGTTTGGAACTTGCTGCTAGGGCGGTAATGGAAGCAGATATGATAACGAGTTTTAAGGGGCATCTTGACAAATACGTGAATAGATGAGAATAGAGAGATATGGTCCCCAGAAGGGGATCTTAGTTCAGTCGGATAGTAAGGTTGGTACAGACATGGAAGACCGAAGGGCCTGTTCCTATGCTGTAATTTTCTTTGTTCTTAATGTCCTTTAGGGAAGGAAATCTGTCATCCTTACCTGGTCTGGCCTACATGTGATTCCAGAGCCGCAGCAATGTGGTTGACTCTCAACTGCCTTCCAAGGACAATGAGGGATGGGCAATAAATGCTGGCTAGCCCATGTCCCATGAATGAAATAAAAAAGGATACGTACAATATTCAGCTCTTACCCTTATCATGGCCTTTTACAATGTCAGCATCACCTCCTTTGGCTGACATGACATACTTTACTTCCAGAATTTTATTTATTTTCTTTTCTACTTGTGGGCAATGAACCAACATTTTAACAATCCAATAAAAATAGATTTACAGCATCTGTAATATTTTGCTTCAGTTTTAACAATCCATTCACCAAAATACCAAGAATCTTCTCACAAGTACAATGCCATTTAATATGTAATCCACACACTCACTTCCACTCTCCTATTCTCTGAATTCACACCTATCCATATTCAACTCCATCTGTTTGGTTCCCTCTGGATTACCACTCATATGGTGGCATCTTTGGCCATTGCACCTGATTTCATGCCATCTGCAAACAGATTCCATTGTCTAAATCATTTATAAAAATTCTATACAGCAGGCTCAATGTTGACCTCTGTGAGACTCTGGCAAGCAGTTTTCATTCCACCACTCTCCTATTAGCCTTGGTTATCTATCCCTCAACGAAGCATGAACTCAGTTCATTATTTTATCTATTCCATGGGCATGCACCTGTAGCCTCTCTGTTCTGTGAGTATTGTTTGAAATCTGGATCTTTATCATAATTCACCATATGTGTTGTCTCTTCAAAGAAAGCTAGTACATTTTCAGCTCTGATCTGGAGGTTCTGAACTAATGCTGATTATTTCTTATCAAACTCTGTCCCAGCAAGCGATTCCTTATTTATTCCTCATAAATGTCTAAAACACTTTCCACACAATTCTGGTAAAACTCACAGTTCTATAATTCGAGAGCGTATTACTTGCTCCTTTCAAATGTAGAGTTTGAGTGAAATTTAGCAGGCTTGCTTTCCACAGGCACAAATCCTGATATAGTCACTAAATCTCATGAGAGGGCCATCACTGGATTTGTGACAGAGACATTTCAGTTTAATATTTTCTCAACCTACCCCTCTCCCCCCCACCATTAGTGGAAATATGTAGCGCCCAGAAATTAAATCAGTTGCGATGACCATCCTGGGGGCATGGAAGTGAATATAGCCTATGAATGGTGAGGGATATGGCTGGGCAATGCCAGGTTGGCTGTGCCAGATTGACACTGCCAAGGGTGCCCTCTGGGAAGTTCCAATGGGGAGGTTTCCCTTAAATGAGGTAGGGTGAGTGCCTGATGGTTGATGGGAAGGATGTTGTACATGCATTGGGGTCAGGGGATTTGGAGATTGTGAATAAGGCATTGATGTGGAGACTGTTGCAGAGTCAGGGGTGGGGTGCATGGCAAAGGTAGACCTACAATGAAACACACTGTGCCTAGGCACAACCAATGGGGGGGTGGGTATCCCATGATGGCCAGTAGTTTTTGGGCATCAATCAGCAACTGAGGACTATGGGTTTGCTGCAGCTGACCAACGCTGAGCAACATCTGGCTCTGATTAATGAAGACTCCTACTAGTCTAATCTAGGAGCAGCCTGCACTAACAGTGAGATTGCCTCAGGTGTGAGAGCACCGGAGCAGTGGGTTAACAGAGATAGATAGCTCTTGATCAATAAGGGGATCGCGGGAAATGGGGACAAGGCAGAGAAGGAGGATGAGAATCATGTCAGCCGTGATTGAATGGCGGAACAGACTCGATGAGCCAAATGGCCTAATTCTGCTCACATCTCGTGGTCTGGTGGACTTCACCAGACCAGCAGGCTGGAAGGCAATGAACCGAGAATGAAGGCAAGACAAGGTGAGACTATACAACAGGTGAAGTTGCCAGTGAATGAGCCAGCACATTTCCCAAAGTCTTCACTGAGCAGAGATAAGGTGTGAGGGCTGAAGAGGTGCTGGCAGTCATTGAGCAGAGGAACAGGGTGATTCAACCAGGATAGTAAGATGGAGAGCAGGTGGGTGATGAACCAAGTGGGGAAAGGAAGAATGAATGAGGAGGCCAGCCTGGCATCAAGTGAGAGTGAACCAGCGTGTTTCCCAAGGTCTTCTTTGAGCAAGGAGTGAGATGCAAGAGCTGAGGACACACTGGTAATTATCAAGGGGGAGCAATGGAACGGCTTGATCAGGCCAACAGTGACGTTGAAAGGGCTAGTAAACAACAAACCAAGGGCGAAGGCAACAGACAAAGCAGCCAGTGAGTGAGCCAGCTTGTGTCTTGAGATTGTTGTTTTACAGAGGTGAGGTGTGAGGCCTAAGGAGGGCCCAGTAGTTCTTGTAAACAGGGGAAACTTAAACCCCAGCCAGGGCTGAGGAGGACTGGGCAACCGAGCGTAAGGCTGAGGCCATACCATACCAGGTAGCCAGTAAAACAATGAGGTTCTCAAGTGGTCAGGAGTAACATAAATGCCAGGGCTGAGGAGGGCAAAAAACATTTGCTCTTTCAGAAAATTAAATGGTTAAAATCAAGAAAGATCAGTCTATATGATCTGAAAAGAAGATTGCAAACAACCAATGAAACAAGAATATCTTAAAAAATGCCCCAATTCCATTTTCTCTTGTCTAAATTCTCTTTTTTCAAAGGGACCACTAATTGCTGTCTGATATCATGGATATCACATGTATACAGTTATAACCGGTGAGTAACTTCTATCTCCCATCGCTCCCAATACAGGCCTTCAGAAAGTTTCTTTTGGACAAAAAACAGAACACTGCCAGACAGTTGCCAGCAAAGCCACAATATTGGATTTGGAGTCACTGAACTCCACTTGATTGGAATATTTGCTTCTGCGCTGGATTTTTTCTGCCTTATTCTGTCCTGTATTGGCCTGTGCTGCAGTCATATCATTGGCTGATTTCTCCATCTTGTTGTTCATCGACCAGTTCCATGTTTGTTCGCTCCAAAGCACACAAATTGCAATTCTGACCATCTCTACCGTCATGCTGACAACAGGTAGGCTTGAATTTTAATTAATTAATTACAGGCTTGTTTACATTAGTTAAAAAGCAGTTAAGCAGTGATTTGTCATTTATATGTTTGGGGTTTTCATTGTTGATTTCAATTTGAAATTCATCATTATCAGGCTTGTTTTCATCAGATACTAGCACTGAAGCAGTGAACAATGATTTATGTACTCGTACTTTTTTGGGTTGCTATGGCTTACGTTAGGATCTAAATTAGTAAGATACAGAATTGATTTCAGAAATTAAAAGTAATTGCAATAATGTTTTATGTATTTCTTGATATTTTTGCAGCTTGTATTTTGTGGGCATGATCAGGAGGGCCACAGCCTCATTTGGGGGTGGGGCTTGTTGTCAATGATAGGTCAGACTTAAGGTCACCGGGGGTGGAGCATTACTGGGTCGGGATTTTTGGGAAAGTGGGGGATGGGCTGGTGCTGGATGTAATGTCATGGAAGGCCCCAACGTGGAGACAGAGCACAGGGCCCCCAAAGTGCAAGCCTCTCTCTGAGGGGTGGGGATCCCTGATACCAGTGAAAGTGGGGAAGGTGGATGTGGGAATGGGACACCCTCATGCTTGTGTGGTATAGGGGAAGTTCTACTGACCTTTGAGTGATGTGATGTTTGCCATTCCGCATGCAAGGGTTGGAGGTGTTCCCCTTGTCTTCCAGGGGAAGGGGGCCTGATGCCTATGATGGGAATCAGGCTATCAGAGTTGACTTAATGTTAAAATCTGGGTGCCCTTTTCCAATCTCTGAATCCCAGCCTTGCCAGCATGTTTAGATTCCCACCCCTATTTTTCATGACCAAAATTTATCCCTGAACCAACATCAGTAAAAACAGATCATCTAGTCATTAATGCATTTCTGTCTGGGCCCATGCTGTATGCAAATTGGTTGCTGCATTTCTACATTAAAATTCTTCAAGAGTACTTAACTGAGCTTTGGGGCACCTTAAGGTTTTGAGAGGTGCAACACAAATTAAAATCTTTCATCCTTTCTTAGAAAAAAAGCTTCAAATATTTCCACTTGAAGTGAAATCTAAGCAGTGCAGATTAGAGTGTTTTTTTTTATTGTAAGACCTTAAAGTACACTGAAAGGTTTCTTCTGATCAGATGTTTTGGTCCATCATCTCACTTGACTCCTGGGCATTTGACCGGAAAATGTCTCTGGTCTATGCCCCTTTACCATGCCATTTGAGTGGCCAACTGGAAATGACTGAATGCCATACTGTCCTAAAAGTGAGGTTGCCTGCACTTTCTAGCATTTAACATTCTAATTTCTCACTTTTGACACCTACTGAGAAATCATTGATAACATAGTCTGTCAAGATCCAGTCAAAATTAAACTCAAAAATTCCCAACAGAATAGTCAAAGTTCTTATTCTTATGTAGAAGCAATGGTGGGCTTTATCAACAATAGAGTCAGCATGGAAGGACCAGTACAGGTTGTTAGTCACCTGGACACCTAAAAACTTGAGGTCATTGCAAGGCTACAACAAGTTCTTGTAATATTTTATAGATATATTTGTGGTATGCCCTTTTTGTGGCAATGGACATTATATTCCTCGACCATATGTGGTTCCTAAGACAAGTTTCTACTTCATTGGCTTATAATTTTCTAATCAGCATTGGGGTGATTCATCCCCTTCATTATCTTATACATCTCATAAGGGGTGGTAGTTATAGGACAGATGCTAGAGGTGGGCTCTTTACTCAGAGGGTAATAAGGGCGTGGAATGCCCTGCCTGCAGCAGTTGTGGACTCGTCAAGTTTAAGGGTGTTCAAATAGGCAGTGGATAGGCATATGGATAGCATTGGAATAGTTTAGGATAGAGGATCATAAAATTGGTTACATTGGTCAGCGCAACATCGAGGGCCGAAGGGCCTGTACTGCGCTGTTATGTTCTCTGTTCTGTGAACTGCTGCAACTGATGCTGATTGTACCAAAAACCACTTACTGGGATACTTTTAAAAAGACAAGACTTCTGATCAATGAAGTTGAAGAGCTCCCTCATCCATCATCCTAGCACAAAAGAAAAGCCAGCAGCATACCTTAATAACTATCACCCAGTGGCTCTGACATCCATCATTATGAACTGCTTTGAAAAGTTAGTGATGGCACAAATCAATTCCCAGATTGCCTGGATCCACTGCAGTTTGCCTACCACCATAACAGGTCCACAATAGATGCCATCCCCTTGGCACTACATCAACCTGGAATACTTAGATAACCTATGTCAGGCTCCTATTTATTGAGCACAGCTCAATCTTCAACGCCATTATTCCAACAAAACTCATCTCCAAATTCCATGTCCTGGAGCTTGGTTCCTCCCTCTGTGACTGGATCCTCAACTTCCTAACTCACAGACTGCAATCAGTAAGGATAAGAACATAAGAACATAAGAAATAGGAGCAGGAGTAGGCCATACAGCCCCCTGAGCCTGCCCCACCATTCAATAAGATCATGGCTGATCTGTAGTGGTTCAGTACCACTTTACCTCTTTCTCCCCGTAACCCTTAATTCCTTCGTCAATCAAAAACCTATCCACTCTTGACTTGAACGTATTCAGTGAGGAAGCTTCCACCACCTCATCAGGCAGAGAATTCCAAAGATTCACCACCCTTTGCGTGAAGAAACCCCTCCGCAACTCTGATCTGACACCACCCCCCGCCCTGTAATCTTGAGGCTGTGCCCTCTAGTCCTGCTATCTTTGCTAAGCGGGAAGAATCTCTCAACCTCTACCCTATCCATTGCCTTCGTTATCTTGTACGTCTCTATAAGATCCCCTCTCAGCCTTCTAAACTCCAAAGAGTACAAACCTAGCCTATTCAGTCTCTCCTCATAATCCAACGCCCTCATCTCCGGTATCAGCCTAATAAACCTTCTCTGCATCCCCTCCAATGCCAATATATCCTTCCTGGAATGCGGCAACCAAAACTGCACACAGTACACCAGCTGCAGCCTCACCAGCACCCTATACAGCTGCAACAGAACCTCCCTACTTTTATATTCTATCCCCCTAGCTATAAAGGCCAACATTGCATTCACCTTCTTAATCAGCTGCTGCACCTGCATACTGTGTTTTTGCAATTCATGCACAAGGATCCCCAAGTCTCTCTGCACTGTTGCATGCTGCAGCTTTTTTCCATTTAAATAGTAATCCTTCCTACCATTATTCTTACCAAAGTGGATAACCTCACACCTCCATGATCATCCTCAATATCTGTGCCCCACGATGCTGTGGTCTCAGCCCCTTACTATAACCCTTATACACCTATGACTGTGTGATCAAATTCCCCTCCAACTCGATTTTCAAGTTTGCTGATGACACTATTTTAGTGACCGGATCTCAAACAATGATAAGACAGAGTATTGTCAAGAGATAGAGAATCTGATGAACTGGTGTGACAATAATCTCTCCATCAATGTCAACAGAATGAAGGAGATAGTCATCAACTTCAAGAAGCATAGTGAAGGACATGTCCCTGTCTATATCAAGGGGATGAAGTAGAAATGGTCGAAAGCTTCAAATTTTTAAGTGTCCAGGTGACTAACAATCTGTCCTGGTCCTTCCATACTGACACTATTGTTGATAAAGCCCATCATCGCTTCTACTTTCTCAGAAAACTAAGGAAATTTGGTATGTCCGCTATGACTCTCACCAGTCTTTAGAGATGTTCTGTAGAAAATGTTTTTTCTGGTTGTATCACAGCTTGGTATGACTCCTGTTCTATCCCAAGACTGCAAGAAACTACAAAGGCCATGAACAAAGCCCATTCTCCCAGTCAAACCAGCCTCCCACCCATTTGACACTGTCTACACTTCCTGCTACCTAGGCAAAGCAGCCAGCATAATTAAAGACTCCATGAACCCCAAACGGTCTCTCTTCCACCTTTTTCTGTATGGAAAAAAGATACAAAAATCTGATGACACATACCGACTCTATCAAGAACAGGTTCTTCCCTGCTGCCATCAGACTTTTCAATGGACCTACCTCACATTAAGTTGATCTTTCTCTATACCCTAACTGTGACTGTAACATTACATTCTGCACTCTCTTTCCTTCTCAACGTATGGCATGCTTAGTCTGTACAGCGCACAAGAAATAATACTTTTCTCCGTATAATAATATGTGACAATAATAAATCAAATCAAAAAATTCATGCAGAGAACTGTAAGGAGAATCAGCGCAGGAATTGTGACCCCCTTTTTACAGTGCTACCTGTTGTAAGATAAACTTAAATGTCTGCTGTGAATGTTAATAAATGGTTGAATGAATTGATAGTGGTAAGGTGGTTAGGTGGATAAAGTAAGTTTGCAAAGTGGTAAATGGGTTGGGTAGTAGCATGGTTGGGTGGCGGTGGGTCAGGTGATAAGATATTAAGGCAATAGGTGGGTCAAGTGGTAACATGGTAGATGTTTATGGTGATGGAATGGCAGATGGGGTTGGGTGATAAATGGGTAGAGTATTAGGGTGGCAGATGAGTAGCATTAAAGGTAGGTAGGTATGTGCATAAATGGGTCAGGGGTTAGGTGGATCAGATCATGAGGGATGTCAGGTTGCTGGTTAGTCACGTCAATTCGGAGTGTAGTCAGGTGGTGAGGTCTAATCACATCAAGTGTTGGTGTAGTCATAGAGTGGGGGCGAGTCAGATCCAGTCGGGGTTTAGTCAGGGAGTAGGAGCTAGTCAGGTTAATTTGCGTGTAGTTAGGTAGTGGGTGCTAATCAGGTCAGGAGAGTAGTTGGGTTGCCAGATGTTTTTTGGTTTGGGGAGAGCTATTGGTGCAGAGTAGTGAATCCAGGGGATCAGTGTGAGTGATTGGAGGTTCAGTTGTATAGTTACTCAGGAGTTGGACTGGGACTTTTCTGTCTAACGTTTTCTGAACAAATAACTAAGTAATAGGAACTGTCTGAAGCCTCCAACTCTAAATTAGAGTTGGAGACATTTTTGTAGGATCTAGGGTGCAAAGTATTGTCCATCAGAAGTTGAAACTTCTGACAATCTGAAGTTTTAAGAACTGGGCCAATAAGAATCACCTTAAAAAATTGTGTTTAATACATCATGGCAACTTGAGTTTTTGTTTTCTTTTTAATTACATTGCCAGTTTGCTACTAACTGGACCAGTTTTCCAAAAGAAATTCCAATTTTTATAGAATCTAGTAACATCATTTCTGATTATTTGCTTTGCCTTCAAAATGAATGAAGTTCACAAACCTAGATTTTGCTTTCAGTTTTGATACCCAGTTCACTTACATGCATTTATAAATAAAAGGGGCCTCAAGACTGACCTTTGGACTACCCTACTATTAAAGTGCTTTCCAGCTTGAAAGAATTCCATGTCTGGCTCATTTCTGCTTTTTGTAAGCCAGTTTTCAACTCAACACTTTGCCCTATTCTGTGGCTTTTTATCTTGCCCATTAATCTCCACGATGAAGCTTTAGTCAAAAGCTTTCTAGTAATATAAGTAAAGAACATCTACTGTATTCCCCTTGACCACTTTAGGAGTAATGTTTTCTCATAAACTTCAGCAAGCTAATCAAGTATGACCTGTGTTCCTGAATATATGTTATCTGCCCTTTATCAAGTTGTGGTTCTCCAGATATATGCAAACGGAATAGTTTCAAAACACTCCCCATGACTACAAGTAAACTGCCTGGTCTGTGATTTTTAGGTAGATGTCTTGACTAGCTTTTTATAATATATATGGATTTGGTCTATGATTTTTAAGTAGATGTCTTGACTAGCTTTTAGTAATATGTATGTATTTGCCTTTCCTGTACCCAAAGAATTTAGAACAATGTCATTTAAGATTGCAATGTTTTCATCCCCACTTTCTTTAAAACATGTGAAGAATATCTACTTTCTTAAATAAAAGTTTGTGTTGTACTGCACATACACAATCTATTATATATTCTCATGAACTATTTCTGGAACTTAGACTCTGACTTATCCAAATTTCCTTTCTCTGGATGTAAAGTAGCTTTTTGGTGATGTTAATATTGCTTTTTTCTCTGACTATTCATCACCATTTGTTTTGAGAAAGCAAGTGCTTTCCTTTGTTCTTTATACACATGTAAGCAGATGAAGTTACATTCCCTGAGAAAACCAATAATTTTATTGACCAAGTTAAAGAATTGCTCAATAGGATTTAGAACTTTTACTGTAACAAGCAAACCAAAAGCAACATTGTTTAAACATTACTTAGCATGGAGCTGATGAGTGGCATGGTGGGGTACAGTGGTTAGCACTGCTGCCTCACGGTGTCAGGGACCCACAATCAATTTCAGCCTCAAGTCACTGTCTGTGTGGAGTTTACACTTTCTTGTCATGTCTGCAAGAGTTTCTTCTGGGTGTGCCTGTTTCCTCCCGCAGTCCAAAGATGTGCAGCTAAGGTTGATTGGCCATGCTAAATTGACCCAAGTTTCAGGGGGATTAGCATGGTAAGTGTGTGGGGTTATGGGAATAGGTCTGCATGCGATTGTGGTCAATACAGACTCAATAGGACTTCCCTGTACAGCGGGGATTCTATGATTCTAATGCTATAATCTACGGAAACAACAACTTTTATTGATATCTTAGCATGACCAAAAACCCAACACCGCATTACATATACTTTACAGCATGCTGTCCACAGGATTAATATCCTTATAGGAAGCAATCCACAGTCAATTTCACTGGGTTTGCTTCCCTCATTTTACTGAATCCTAACATCCAGAAGCACGTCCCTCAGTTTTTAGAGAATTCCCAAACCAACTAGTAGCAATAAGATCCACTTTCTCCTGGCTGTGTCAGGATAAATCCTTGTGAGTTTTTCGATTGCCATGGGATTCATCTATTTGACCAGAGACAGTCCTCCCACTCACGTTTGCAGAGGACCTGCAACCATCTCCTCTCTGCTGACTGCAGTTCCCGTGAGATCTCTCTCTCCCTCTCTGTCTGTGTTTCTGTCCAAAAATATAGAAAATCTGCCCATAGACGGTCCAGTTGTTCCTGCCCTTTTTCAACTGTCGACATTTTGCACTTTGCTGTCACTAAGATTCAATTTGGTCCCCACCCATGATCTACATGGTAACAAAAACACGTGGGCAAATCATATGGCCGTCTTCGCTACTCACAGACACAATGTAAAAAATCATCTTATAAGACCTCACACTTATGACAATGAATTATTACTGTCGTAATTCTTCTATAACAGTACCAAAATATGACATTTAAGCACTTTACCGACTAACAGGTAATATTCTCTTTTAATAACACCTGAATACCGCAGACGGTGAAAATCTGAAATTAAACCTGAAAATGCTGGATAACCTCAGCAGGACTGGCAGAAATTTTGGAGAAAGAAACAGAGCTAGGTTTTTGAGTTCATGTGATGATAGTGTGCTATTGCTACAAATTTTATGTTATATATAGTTTTATATGATTAAGTGGAATATTTATGGATTCAACTCTATTATGTGGAAAATGCACAGTGTATCTGGAAAATATTTAGCTCAGATGCTGGGAGAGCATGATAATTACCCATTTTAGCCATGTTGTGCTTACCTATGATAGAGCTAATGGATTTTTGTTTATGGACGGAGAGTTTCCCTGGAGTTTTTCTTTAAAGGAATGGAATACGGGTTTAGGTAGGCAGGGTCATGTGATGATGTGGTTAATTGGAAAAGCTAGGTTAGTGGCAGAGAGCAGCTTTTTTGTTCTGGCTGTGGTTTCTTTGAAGACAGAGCTCTGCAACTTGCTTTGCAACTCATCCTCTCTCTCTGAAAGTATCAAGACTGCCTACACTTATTGAAGCGAGTATATTTATGGATGTGAACTCTTAAGAGTTCACTTAAAAAGTGGCATTTTAAGATGTAATAGGAATGTTGCTTGTTTGGACTTGGAACAGTGATAAATTAAAAATTAAGCTTCTTTCCTTTCATTTTTAAATATTGTCCAACTGTTAACAGTTCAGCTGCTTCATTTGTTGGAAGTCTATTTAAACTGTGTTATAAAATGAATTTTGTTTTACTATAAAAGATCCCTAATTTGTCAATGAAATCACTGCTATCACTCCTGGAGACAGATGTTCTACCTTCATATTTATGTGGAAATAGAAAAATTAGCAGAGTCGAGTCTGGCTTCCTAACATAAGTTGGCATTCTGGTTCAAGACCCGAACAGTCTGTTTGATATTTCTTGAAGTTTTACACTATCTCTTTAGCAATTTTGTGTATTCTTTTGCCATGTCCAATACCAGCGCACCATATTTTTGACTTTACACATGGAATAAGTTCACGTAGGAGCTTTTGGAATTGTCCCTTAAGTGCATTCAAAGCTATTGGCTTGTCAAAAGATCCATTTACTGGTATCACATTTTCTGCTGCCATGCACACACCCACAAATGCTATGCTTTTACCTTTTAGTTTCCAACAATCTGCCTTCAGATGTCTTCATAACATTAATAACTGCTGGTCCCCTAGTACTTATCCCACTGTCTTTTTTTTAACTACTCTGAAGAGTATGTATTTTTTCATTTCTGCTAACATCCTCACTTAACTAGTTTTCTGTTCATTATCAGATCTCCTATCTGTCCAGTTTCTGTCTGCTTATAGAGGACCTGCAGCCTTCTCCTTTTGGCTTACTACACAGATGCATATTTTGTCAGCATGAGACCTCTCCCTCTCTCTCTCTCAATCTATCTTGCTCTCTGTTTCCCTCCCTCTCTTTCTCTCTTTCAATTTCTGTCCCAAATCTCAAAGACAGAAACTCCATTCATAGTCAGCCCAGTTACTCTTGTCTTTGTTTTCGGATGTGAACATTTTGCACCTTGTGCTCAATAAGACTCTTGGGCGTTCAATGCCCATGGTAATCAAGGCACACTGGCTTGTTGTCAGGTGAAACGCGTAGCAGATCAGGCATTACCGCCACCGCCCCCCCCCCCCCCCCCCCCCCCACCCAACTAATCCATTTTAATTTAGAGCGACAGTCGAAAAACATAATCACTCGATAAAACTTACGCTTGTAACAATTATGCATGAGATAAACTTTGACTTGATATTACTTTGTGCAATTTTGAAAAGTTACTGTTTATTTATTGGTCACATATATAGACTTATATTCACACTGCAATGAAATTATTGTCAAAATCCCCTTCTCCAGTGTCAGTTCAGGTACACTGAGGGAGAATTTAGCATGGTCAATGCACCTAACCAGCACATCTTCGAACTGTGGGAGGAAACCCACGCAGATACAGGCAGTGACCCAAGGCAGAAATTAAACCCAGGTCCCTGGAGCTGTGAGGCAGAAGCACGAATCACTGTGCCATCGTGCCACCCTAATGTTTGTTCATTTATTCTGCTTACCTTATTTAAGTAATTTTTTCATGTGTCTTGTTCATCATTCTGCATGCCACTTGTACTCTTAAAGTTACTACTTAATAAAGTTGACTATTTTTGCCGCTTTTACTTTACTAGATGAATCTTGATTGCAGTTACTCCTGGTTCAGAAGCCAATTTTGCAAACTAATTTTGCATTTATTTGATATTTTGGTTCTGAAGACCCATAATTTTCTCTAACTGTCTTTTCCAACTATACTTGTGAGAATTTAGAATCCCGTATGACGACTAGATCCAAAATGTACCATACCTTACCATAGATTTTTGCATCCTTCTTTGACAGTTCTTGGGCTGGCACATTCTTTTAGCATTTAATGGCATATGGGTGCTAAGCTATATTTTCAGTGCTTTGATTCCAACCCCGGTGCTGGAAGTTGAAGCCTAATTTCAACATTGTTTTGATTCCTAGCTACTATTGGTAGGTTTTAGTGGAGGATGGTAAAAGTTCTTAGATGTGTGTAAAAAAAATGAGTGCCATCCTGTTTAGGGTCATGGGTGACCGCACTTTACAACCTTTCCAGTCCCATTGATTGTAAGATGATCCCTGTTGAGAATGTGAGGGAGTTTTTTCGCACCTAGGGGAATCATGTGAAACTACACTGATAGACCCTTCCCATTTCCTGCTAATGTAAGGAGCGCTTTTATAAAGTCATGAGGAAATTCATTGTCATATTCAATTTTATTCTTGTTCACACCCACAATCTCTCTAGATTCTGATCTCAGCATAGAACCTTAGCTATGACAGGTTGTTATTTGAGAGGCTATACAGAAAAGTAGGATTACCAACAGAATATCTAGCTTGTTTTGTGGTCCAAGATTCATTTGAATCAATGTTTTAGACACTACTTCAATGATTCCGTAATCATTAATTTAGAACATGACACAACATGATAATTTAGATTTCTTAAATTTTCATAATATTAATATTGTAGATAGGAAATTTATTGCAAATTTAATCTCATATTTTTCTTTATCTTTACCTATTTCTTTCACCCTTGTATCTCTCCCCTTCTTTCTCATCCATCTTTATTTCTCTTCCCATTCTGCTGCTGTCTCTTCAGAGTGTGTACTGTCTGCTCCATAACCATATGCTTTCCCTTCCTGACTTCCTCCCTTATTTCCCATTCTTCACATTCTTTCTATAATTTCCCTCTCTTGTGCATTTTGTGTCTCTTCTCCAACATGCAAGCATCGTCTCTATGGATAACCACAAGCTGTTCCTCCTTTTTAGTGTGCTTCTTTTTAGATCTCCACAAATTTCTTCACTCACTTTTTCTCTCGGTTACAGTAAACATTGCTTACATGTTTTCTTGCTCTGGTAGTCTCAGCCCCTCTCATATTTGTTTGCACTCTATCTTGTACATTCTCTTATGCATTCTAAGTGTTTTTGGTGTATGATTTTATGCATTATCACCCTAGTTCACGTATATGTTATCTGTCTTGGATACCCTCTCAGGCACATGTTTTCTTCTGCACTCTATTGTTTATGCCTGTACATCATCTGTCTGGAGCTGTCTCTGTCTGTTGCTTGTTAATTTGTAGTGCATTTCATTCTCACCCTTGAGCTTTTTATTTCAGGGCTGTCTGCCTTAAACACTCTCTCATGCATCCTCCTTTTACTTTCCTTTTTTCTTCCTTTTTGGTTTTTTTTATCGCCCCTGGATCACTGTGCCCCCAATTTTTGTATTTCCTCTGCCAGCCGCTCTCTCTTTCCCTTACTCTCTCTTGCTCTCTTACCCTCCTTCCACTTTTCGTTTTTCCTCCACTCTGTCCACCTCCTCTGCCTACACCCAACCCTAACTCAAATTACTCCTGTTCTCTCTCTCTCTTCCCCTCTGTCCTCTTTCTGCTGCTTCCTCCTAACCATCTCTTTCTGGCCCCCCTCACTGCACCACTTAACCCGCTCTATCTCAACTCCCTTTCTCTGCTTCTCTCTTTGCTTTCGGCTCTCTACCCCCCTTTCTCTGTCTCTCTGACTCCCCCACCCCTCTGTCTCTCTCTTCTCTTGCCCTATCATACTGTCCCCTCTTGCTGCTCTCATTTTCTGTTCCTTCTCACAATTTCCTCTTTCTGCCCTTTTCACTTCCCCTTCTGTGACCTCCTCTTCATGACTCCAATTCTCTTGTTCTGTTCTGCACTCTCTCTCAGTTCCAAATTGAGACTTCCCATAATTTTTATCTTTCATGGACTCTGCCCCCATCTCTGCCTCTCTGTCTTTCACTCTCTGCTTCAGCTTCCTTTCTCACCCACAAAGTCCCCCTCTTTCTCTCACTGCAATTTCTCTCTCTGTCCTCTCTTTCTATCTGCCTTTCTCTTTGTCTGCCTCCCTCCTCCCACTACCTGAACATCTCCTCTCCCTCTCTTGTAGCCCTCTCTTGTGCTCCCCTATCACCATCCCCCACAGAACTCCTCCTATGTGCCATTAGTAATACTCTGTATCTTAGTTAATTATGGCATGGTGACTGTAGAGTTCCTGAAATGAATGGTTGGTGGTTTGACACAACAATAAATTCAAATTGCTGAAGCCAGTTGATAAAGGAGCCAAGCAATTTTAAAACAATTTTACGGTTCCCATCAGAGCTCAGTATGTTAACAGATGGACAGCCCGATTCTGTCATTCCCTTTCCATTCAGGACATACCTTAGCTGTGCCAAATAGCCAGTAGTTATCCCATGTAGGAAATGTAAATTACAATGACTCTGTCATTTTGAACGTGGTCAAGAATAATGTAATGGCTGGGTGAATATTCCTTTAGGTCGTTAACACACTTCACCTCCCTACTCAACATACAAAAGGCTGTCTGGAAATTTCAGGTTCTTCCAATCCCAAATATACAAAAAGCAAGAACCATATACAGTTTCTTGCCAATTTTCTCATCTGCCGGTGAGTTTTCTACTTTAGTAAATCACGATTTTCTTATATGGGTGTTTTTGTATGTGTAGTTTCTTTATGGGCATTCAGATAGAGAAAATATCACTTGAGCTGGATTAGTTTTCAGCTGCTGTGCAGGACCAGGCATTAAGTAAACTCATGAATAATAATAATTAGAGATACATGACATTAAATGCTACTTTTGGTTAAATCCTTTAAGAATTAAATATTCCTCCTTAGAACTCCAGGGCATTTGTAGCTTTGCATCTATCTACTGCTTTTCTTCCAGAAGTTCTTACGCTTGGCTAAGAGCTTATGTATTGAGCCTCCAAATCCTAGAAAATTATATTTGGCTGTTGACAGATATTGTTAATGGTTCTTTCTTTTCATTTACTGGGGTCATTCCCTTCAAATCTGCTGTTGTGACCTCTCTCAAAAAAAACAGATCCCTTTATGCTTACTGAACCACCGCTACATCTCCAAACTGCCTTTTCTCTCCAATGTCTTTAAACATGCCATTGCCTCCCAAATCCATGCCCGTTTTTCTAGGAGTTCCATGTTTAAATGTCTCCAATCCAACTTCTGACACCCCCCGCCCCCCCCGCCCTGCCAGATCTGCAAGACATTACAGGCTACAGGTATATAAAATTGCTGGCACAATGCACCCCTCCCCGATGAGCTCACTGCATTCTATGTCCATTTTAAGCAAGAAGTCAGCGAGAGCACACCCTTCAACCTGGAAGCTTTGGACGAACCTGTATCTGAGGTCACCATTGCATAGTCAGAGGAGCTTTCTCAAAGTTCAACTCATCAAAAACAATGGACCTGGATGGGCACCCAGACAAGCACCCAGATCCTGCGTGGACCAGCTGGCGAGGGTATTCACAGACATCTTCTATCTTTCTTTACAACAATCTGAGGTCCTTATCTGCTTCAAGAAGATGACCATCATCTTGTACCAAAGAAAAGCCAGGCAGCATGCCTTAATGATTATCATCCGGTGGCTCTGGTATCCATCATTATGAAGTGCTTTGAAAGGTTAGTCATGGCACAAATCAATTCTGGCCTCCCTAATTACCTGGATCCACGACTGTTCGCCTCGCAGGTAACAGGTCCACAACAGATGCCATCTCCCTGGCCCTGCACTCAACCCTGAAACATCTAGATAACAAAGACATCTATGTCAGACTCCTATTTATCAACTGCAGCTCAGCCTTCAACACCATTATTCCCATGAAAATCATCTCCAGACTCTCTGGCCTGGGGCTTGACTACCCCCTCTGCAACTGGATTTTGAATTTCCTAACCCACAGACCACAATGAGAAAAGACAGGCAACAACACTTCCTCCACGATTGCCCACAGCACCTGTGCCCCACAAATCTGTGTCCTCAGCCCCTTACTATTCTCCTTATACATCTATGACTGTGTGGCCAAATTTCCCTCTAACTGGATTTTCAAGTTTGCTGATGATAGATCTCAAACTTTGACGAGATAGAGTGCAGGAAAGAGATAGAGAATTTAGTGAATGGATGCAATGACAATAATCTCTCCTTCAATGTCAACAAATGAAGGAGATATTCATTGACTTCAGGATAGCATGTCCCTATCTATTTAAAATTAGAGGGCGTGGCCCCAAAATAAGGGGGAGCAGATTTAAGACTGAGTTGGTGAGGAACTTCTTCATCCATAGGGTTGTGAATCTGTCGAGTTCCCTGCCCAGTGAAGCAGTTGAGGCTATCTCATTGAATGTTTTTAAGGCAAAGATAGATACAGTCAAGTGATTAAGGATTGTGATGAGTAGGCAAGTAAGTGGAGCTGGGTCCATGAAAGAATCAGCTATGATTTTACTGAATGGTGAAACTTGCCCGAGGGGCCAGATGGTCTATTCCTACTCCTAGTTTTTATGTTCTTACTTCAATGGAGACAAAATAGAGACGGTTGAGAGTTTCAAGCTTTTGGGTATTCAGATCACCAATGAACTATCCTGGTCTCTCCATGCCAACACTTACATTGAGAAATTCCACCAAACGTCTACATTCTTGCTACAGCTCTCACCAACTTTTGCAGATGTACCATAGAAAACATTCTTTCTGGTTGTATCAAGTTCAGTACATCTCTTGCTCTGTCCAAGACCCCATGAAACTACAAAGGGTCGTGAACGAAGTCCAGTCCATCACTCAAACCTGCTTCCCACCCATTGACTTTGTCTTGGAAAAGCAGCTAGCATAAGCAAGGAATCCATGCACCCTGAACATTCTCTCTTCCGCTTTCTTCCATCGGGAAAAAGTCTGAGGCCACGTATCAAATGCAGCTTCTTCGCTGGTGCCATCAGACTTTTGAATGGACCAGCCTAGCATTAAGTCGATCTTTCTCTACACCTTAGCTATGACTGCAGCACTAAATTCTGCAATCTCTCCTTTCTTTTTCTATGAACAGTATGTTTTATCTGTATAGCATGCAAGAAACAATACTTTTCACTGTTTACTAAATCATGCAACCATAATAAGTCAAATCAAGTCAAATAACATCCTATTTGACTCTGCCAAGGTAAGCTATTATTCCTTATGCTTCTCGATGTGAATGCAGCCTTTGACAAAGTTTCCTCCAGTGTCCCTGTATCTTTGAACAACATTCACTTGGTTCCATTTTTATCTGCTACTCAGAGCCAAAGAATCACTTGCAATGGTTTGTCATCCAGATTATATGCCATTACTTCTGGTGATCCTCAAGGGTTTATCTTTGCCTCCTCCAGTTTCTTACCTCTGTGTTGTCCTTGGCTATTCTTTCTCTGTAGATAGCCAAGATAAAATATGCTACTGCATTGTTAACTGTTTCATTTCCTATAGTAACCAAACTTCTAAGTGTCAGCATTTATGGAATTGTTGGTTAATCTTGGAACATATGAAGTTGGGAGCATAAGTAGGCCATTCACAAACCTATTCCACTATTCAGTTGGATCATGGCTGACCTTCTACTTCAAATTAATTTACCTGTGCAAGCTCCACATCCCTTAATATTTTTAATATCTAGAAGTCAATCAATCTCTGTCTTGAATATACTGAATGCCTGGACCTCTATAATCCTACTGGATTAAGAATTTCAAATATTTACCATCCTCTGATTAAATTCCTTCTTATGTCAGTCCTGAATGGTCTATTGCTTATTCCAAGACTGTGTTTCTTGGTTCCAAATCCCCAGCCAGGGGAAACATGTATCCAACTTTTTGAACTCTTTAAGAATTTCATATTTTTCGATGAAATTATCTTTTGTTGTTCTAAACTCGAGAGAATATAGATCTTGTCTCCTTAATCTTTCCTCACAGGACAATCCTGCGATCCTGGGAATCAGCCTGATGAAGCTTTATAGCAATCCCTCTATGGCAAATATATCCTTGCTTAGATAATGAGACCAAGCTGTATGTAATATTCCAACTGGGGTCTCGCCAAGAGGTGCGTTGAAGCTGCCTAATCCAATTCCACATAATCTATGCAGCTACTCAGAGTGAAAATCTTTATTCCAAAGAGCGATGGAATGTTTATTCACTTCCCAATGAGTTCCTTAATTCATAGGTTATGCTGAAGCAAGTCATTGACAACTCATCAAGATTAATTTTATCGTCTTAAATTATTTGGTAAAATAATTTTCAATAAATTCTATAGTGATTTAATGATGGAATGCTGCTGCATACTCTGATACAAAAATGTACGATGATATTGTGCACACAGGGCACTTCGATTTTGTTATAGAGTTGTCAGAAGTACATTGAAAAGACGCATCAACATTTCCTTTATGTTTCACTGAGTGTGGCAACAAGGATCCCCAGAAAAACTGAAGTCAATGGGAATCAGGATAAAAAGTACCCATCAGTTGGTGTCACATTTAGCACAAAGAAAGGTGGTTGTGTTTTTTGGAGATCAAGCATCTCAGTCCTGAGATATCGCAACGGGAATTATGCTGGATAGTCTGTTGAACCCAACCAGCTTCAGCTATTTCATCAGTGGTCTTCCTCGATAAAATAAGGGCAGAAGTGGGGATGTTCGCAGATAATTGCACAATTTTCAGCACCATTCGCGACTCCTCAAATACAAATGCAGTCCCTGTCCATGTGCAACAAAGCCTCAACAATATTTAGGCTCGGGCTGATAAGTGGCAATAATATTCATATTACAGTGGTCTCAGGCAATGACCATCTCCAACAAGAAAGAAACTAACCATTTCCCCATGACATTCAATGGCATGATCATTGTTAAATCCTCCACTATCAAATTCCTGGGGGTTATCATTGACCAGAACTGAAGTGAACGAGCCATATAAATCCTGTGACTACAAGGGCAGGTCAGAGACTGGGAATTCTGCAGCGAATAATTTAACTCCTGTCTCCCCAAAGCCTGACCACCACCTACAAGGTACAAGTCAAGAGTTGGGTAGAATAATTTCCATTTGCCTGGATGAATATGTTTCCAATGATACTCAAGATGCTTGACACAATCCAGAACAAAGCAGCCCCCATGATTGACACAGCGTGTACCATCTACATGGTGTACTGCAGCTACTCATTAAGACTCCTTTGATACCCCCTTCCAAACCTGTGACCTCTACCATCTAGAAGAACAAGGGCAGCAGATGCATCGGAACATCAACGCCTCCACATTTTCCTCCAAGTTACTCACCATCCTGACTTGAAACTATATTACTGTTCCATCACAGTTACTGCGTCAACATCTTAGAATTCCCTTTCCAATAGCCTTGTTGATGTTCCTACAACACATGGATTGCAGTAGTTCAAAAATCCAACTCACCATCATCTTCTCAAAGGCAGTTAGAGATGGCAAGAAATGCTGGCCGAACCAGCGACACCCTCAGCCCTCATCGACAAAGAAGTAACCAAGAAATAAATATTGTAGTAAAGGTGATGATTTCAAATGTTCAAGGCTGAAAGGGTGGGATTGGAGAAACAGTACCACCCACATAGAAAAGAATCCATAGAATCCCTACAGAGCAGAAGGAGGCCATTTGGCCCATCAAGCCTGCACCGACAATAATCCCACTTAGATCTCATGAATTTCTCCTTCTAGTCACTGACACTAAAGGACAATTTTACATAGTCAATCAACCTAACTTGTACATGTTTGGAAACTGGAGCACAAACATAGGGAGAATATTCAAACTCCACACAGACAGTGACCCAAGACCAGAATTAAACCTAAGTCCCTGGTGGTGTGAGGCAGCAGTGCTAACCACTGTCATCATTCCACCTACATGATGATGTAAGAGAGAGTAACTTAAGTAGGAGTCAAGGAGAAAGCTCATGGTTTAGACTGAGTAACACCTGTAGTCTTATGCAACTTTAAATAGTTATGTTTATCCAATAATTCAGTTATTGTTCAGATATAGATTTAACCAGTCACAATCAACATACAACAATGGTGATGGAGCTTGTAAAGGGCTGTTGCCATTGAGCATCATGTAAGCATAACGTGTTGCCTTAAACTAATTTCAGTATTCGGTAATGCCTCAGTTTTAAAGTTGTCAATTGAAAAACTATCAATATTCACAAATATTTATCATTCAAAATCTTAGCTAAAGTCATGCTCATCTTCTCGCGCAAATTTCCATCCAAAATATTTTATGGCATGAGCAACAGACATTATGGAATAACTCATTCTTCAAAAATAAGGAGTTCTTCATTTTATACTAGACTGTGGGAGTGTTAATCTTGAATGCCATTTCCAATAATTTTTTTCAGTGTGGCTGATTTTTAAAAGGTGTGCTGATTGTGAGGCTCCCTTTTAACTCAATGTGCTTTTGGCATGATAGTGTCTCGTGTATAATTTACATAATGGAAAGACCAATGATGATTATCTAATTGAGCAGGTATTGCAATTAAATGCCTCTAGTGAAATGAATGAGGTCTCTCTCCCACATTACTGCCTTTTTAGGATCAATATGGTTTGTATGCATGGGCAGAGATTATAAACCAGAAAGACTATAAATTAATGAATATCAATTATTTAAAGAATGATCTTATTTGTATAAAATTCTCTGGAACTGAAACTGACATCATTTTGCTTGATGTTTATATAGGGCAAACATGGGTTGGATTAAAATGTCATAGTCTGCAATAAGACATTTGATGGAAGCCTGAACTTATGGCTTAACTGCAACATGCCCAGCAAATAAACATGCAACAATCCATGTTGAGAGTAAAATCTCATGTAATTAAGTGGTTTATGCAAATGATAAATTCAGTCAAGTGGGCTGGGTTCAGAGAAACATGTTAAATTGGTATTTGAATGCCTTGTGCAATGAAGTGTTCCACAATTAAGTGGGTTGCTCATAAAACATTCGTGCTTTACTCTTGCAGTTTACTACATAATCTAAATGTCTTCAATTGAATAGCTTTATTTATTGACTTCTACCTATCTATCTATATAATATATTAGCTTTAATAAATCCTGACAAGTGGTGGGTTGTGTTTCATTAATGTAAGCCATTAATACCCTTTTGTGGCTGTTACATTTCATTTGCACACTGTTTGCTGTCAGCCATCATCAGGCAGACACTTAAAACTAAAGTAAAATAGAAAAAGCATAGGAAAAATTAAAGCTTTCAATTTGATTTTGGGGTTTAGATTATGGTTCTGAACTGTATCAATATCCTCCATATCCATTGCTCAGCTTATGATATCACCTAAACATTTCAGCCTGGAATAGGGCTTCTGCACTGGCAGCGCAGAGTCAGGACCTTTCATGGCTCTACAAAATCAACACATGAGAAAGTGGCCTGGAAATCATATTTTCATTATGCAAGGAGGTGTTCCCTGGGAATCAAGTAGGATGAACTCTTGAATACATGCAGAGAAGATGAGTGTAATGGTTTGTTGGATGGAAGGCCTACCTTAATGTACTAGCAGAGTATCAAAGTTTTGAGAGAAGGAAAATACATAAACACGCCTAACTTCATCCCTACCCATACTCTGATATGCTTCCCGTACTTGCCAAACTTTGTCTCCGCTCATAATCGTTGATCCTCATCCCCACAGCAACAGTAGATAATGTACTGCATCAACTGTCATTTGCCCGCACACCTATCATACCAACTCACCCTATATCTAACATGGATGGACCTCAAGATCCATTCTGAGATCAAATAAAATAAAGTTCCAAGCATCTATTGCAAATAATTTTTTTTAAAAAAGTATACTCGTAGAAAAGCACTTACTACATTTATGTTCCTTCAACTACATTATCTCTTATAACAACAAACATTTCATTCAATTATCTAATCCCTTATAAAAGCAAACATTGAAATTCATTGTCCTATTTCAAAGAGCTCATAACCGTTTGGAATTGTCAATCAAGCTGTGAAATAGCAGACACTACTCAGATGATAAATGGTTGGAGATCAATCATGCAGCACTAATCTGGTAATAGTATCCTTAAACCAAACATCAAAAGACAAAGTAAAGGAGCAAGCAATCTTTTTAACACTCCAGACAGTTTTCTGAAAGAGTTGAAGGTCATGAATGCCTTGACAACTTGATAGCTCCCTTTGACTGTTCATATTCTCACTTTTTACAATTTGACAATTCCAATGAACTTCACAGTTCCAATGTATTCATACACTTTTTATACATATGCATACCTACTTTTAGCAATTGCAAAGGGCAGCTTATCTCTTGTAAAGGGCACCGGACCTCCCTAAAGATATTCTGGGACTACATCCAAATGAGTACTCTATCTCTGGTAAAGGTTTTGTGACTGTCCAAATGAATCCACAAAGTTCAGACCTGCTCCTACCAGATCTAGTCTCCTCATGTTGCGTTTCAGATCAAAAATCACACCAAAATCATACATTGGTAGAGGCAGCTGTTGATATCTAAGGGAGCTGTCACTGCAAAATGTGTGTGTACATGCGTGAAACATAACCTGACCCCTTTCCTGCTGCTGCAAAAATGGTAGGTGGGAGTTATGTCCACCATTTGCATCATAATAGAGAGGTCTTTATTCTTATGAAAATTGATAACTTTTATTGGATTAGTCTATATTAGTTTCAATCATATCTACTATTTGTTCAAGGAAGTATTGTTCTATTTTGTTTTTCATTTTTGTACTGAGCAGTGTCAAATATACAAACATGTAAATTATGAGTAGGTGTAGACCATTCAGCATTTCAAGCCTACTCCTCCATTCAGTGAATATTTGAAGAACTGGTTGTGGCACCAATTCCACATTCCTGCCTACTCTAATAACCTGTGAGTGCCTTTTTAGTCAGGAATCTATCAACCTCTGCCTTAAAAATATTCAATGCTTATGCCTCCACCATTCTCTGAGGAATAGAGTTCCAAAGATACTAGTCTCGAAGATGCTTAAGATAGTTTATGTAAAATGATCAATTTGATCTGACTACATGGCTTTTATTTGTCATGTGACAATCAACAAATCGTAGCTGTAAACCAGAATTCAGTATATTGAGAATTTTATTTTTGTCAAAGCTTTTCAACTTGCACTCATCCGCACAATTTGCAGGAATACTTATTGCCCTTGAGAAAATGGTGGTGAGCAACTTTCTTGAATCACTGCGACTGTGTGCTACAGGTAAACCTACATTGCAATTGGATATGGAGTTTCAGGGTTTTAACCCAGCCATAACGAAATAACAATATATTTCCAAGTGATACGTGACCTGAAGGGGATCTTGAAGGTGGCAGTTTTTCCATGTATCTGCTGGTCAATAATGTGTGTTTGAAAGATGCTGCAAAGGACTCTTGACAATTGCTGCAGTGCATCTTGTAAACAGTTCACACCCTTGCCATTGTGTGCCAATTCTGGAGGGAGCACATGCTTAAGGTGGTGGATGGGATGCATTCAAGTGGACTGTTTTCTTTTGCATGGTAGCAAGGCATTTGAATGGTGAATGCATAAGAACTATTTATGGCAGTAATATTTTTACACTAATAATGATTGCAGGTGATAATTTAATAGATTGATGTTTTTCACTCTGCTAACATTCAGTACGCTGACTTTTTTTACATTTTGTCAGTAACCCTGTTGCTGATCCTGTTTCAAATCCCCCAGGCCAACTCATTTTCTCTATAAAAGAATGCATAACGTGATTTGTTAAGTTTTACCCAAGGTCACGTCTTTGGTTTTATAAACCTTACTGTTGTGTACGATAATCAAGTGATGCATTGTTGTCCATTTTTTACAGAACAAAGCAGTAACTTCCTTTAACCCAAGGATTCACCTTTGATTCAATTCTAGTGTAACTGTCATTAGAAAAGATCAATTTTTAAAGAAATCGCAATGATTTGTGGTGAATTTAGAGCTTTACAGAGATATTCAGAAATAGTTACTACTTTTGGTCGCGCAAGTGCATTCTCAGTATAAGTGGTACAGGTGGAAGACATTGTTATATTTGCGCAGTAACCACTGGAGGGCCCCTTTAAATTAATCTTTTTCTCCATTATTCAGTTGAAAATAAAGTTATATTTGGTGCATCTTTTTAAATCATGGGGATATTTATGAAATCTAATCAAATGTATAGAATTACAGACTATTTTTTCTTTTTGCTGAACTATGGGCTGCTCAGTCTCTGCATTGCTTGACATTTGTTTTTTTTATCATGGAGGCAAAGGTCACCAACTAGAAGCATGTCAGCTTCCACATTTTTTTTATATTTAATTTCCACGTTGCTTTCAAAAGAGCATCAGGCATTTATGCACTTAAATATTTTAAATAAGTAACTTAAATAAAACATAACTGAATGATATCACTCTTTTCAATAGGCTTCTTGCAAATTTATACAATATTAGTCACGCAACAATAAAAGTTATCTATATACCATTACACTCATTTGTGCAAACAAATGCAGGCAACCCTTTTCTTTACGCTTGGATTCATTTTCAAGCTTAGCATTTCTTTATAAATTCACACAAGCTCATTCGTCATCATCATCATCATCTTCATCATGTGTTCTCTGCCTAATGGCAAGATCTTGACTCATAGTCTTCTTCATGTCTCCCTGTCTTGTGCAAATCTTTTAATTGTGCAATTAAGTGCACCAATGTTTAGACCATACAGTATTGATAATTCCCAACCTCCCTCTTCTAGTTTTCACTTGAAATCTTTCCTCCATAGCACCTCTTTCCAGCCTGTTTCCTATTAAGATATGCCCTGCCAGTCTCTCTGTATTTACCGAATTATGTTCAGCAAAATTCTTTATCCAGCTGCTCTTCTCAGCATTTTATAATTTGTTACTTTACCATTGTGTCCAAATCTCACATTGGTACAAAACAACATTTCAGATCGTTCTCTTGACAAGTCATTTCTTGAATTGTTTATTCAACTTTCCAATTAACAACAGTTAACTTATTAAATACAGCCTTTTCTATTCCTAACCTTGATTTTACTTTTTGATTGCACCTTTCATCTACATGTATTATGCTTCCCAAATACTTGAATTCTTGCATCTGTTATTTTCATCCCATGAACATATGCATTTTTCTTGGTGAATTTGAGATATGCATCACTTTAGTTATGTTCATGTTCACTTCCATTCCACAGTTCATGCCCTGCTGTTACAACTCTATCTACTAGTTTTTGTAACCCTTAGCACTTGCAGTGACTGCAGGGGATATATTTACATCACTCACCACCCAACCTTAATGCCTGATTCTGTCTTCAAAGGTTTCTTCACTAATTTTTCTACATAGACATTGAAGAGTTCTGTTGATACACAATATCCTTGTCAACTCCTCTTTCAATTACACATGGTTCCAACACCCTGTTAACTACTCTCATTGTTGCTGCCTGTCTTGTGTATAAATTTTCCATGAGTTGTCTTTCTTTCCAGTCTATTCCAAAGTCTTTCAGCGTTGTCAAGAGCTTAATTCTGATAATCCAACTGAATGCATTTCCAAAATCTACAAAAAAAAATTACTTTGTGACTAAATTCTAACTGCATTACACATTTTGATTGCTTTTCATGCTACTTCCTCCTTGAAATCCAGACTGGTCATTTCCAATGTTGTTCTGTGTCTTCCCACTCTTTGTTACAATTTCCAACATAATCTTCAATGCAGGGACATAGAACATAGAACATTACAGCGCAGAACAGGACCTTCGGCCTTCGATGTTGCGCCGACCAGTTAGGAAAAAGCAACGACCCTCTAACCTAAACCATTCCCTTTTCGTCCATAAACTTATCTACTAACCTCTTAAACGCCACCAAACTTGGCGCATCTACAACTGCAGCAGGCAGGGCATTCCATACCCTTACCACCCTCTGGGTAAAGAACCTACCTCTGACATCCGTCCTATAACTACCACCCCTTAATTTAAAGCTATGTCCCCTCGTGCTAGCTTTCTCCATCCTAGGAAAAAGGCTATCACTGTCCACCCTATCTAAACCTCTAATCATCTTATATGTTTCGATAAGGTCCCCTCTTAGCCGCCTCCTTTCTAACGAAAACAACCTCAAATCCCTCAGCCTCTCTTCATAAGACCTGCCCTCCATACCAGGCAACATCCTGGTAAACCTCCTCTGTACCGTCTCCAATGCCTCCACATCTTTCTTATAATGCGGGGACCAGAACTGTACACAATACTCCAAGTGCGGCCACGCTAGAGTTTTGTACAGTTGCAACATGACGTTGTGGTTCTGAAATTCAATCCCCCTACCAATAAAAGCTAAGACTCCGTATGCCTTCTTAACAACCTTATCAACTTGATTGCCAACTTTCAGGGATCTATGCACATATACACCAAGATCCCTCTGTTCTTCAACACTATTAAGAGTCTACCATTAGCCCTATACTCTACACATTTGTTATTCCTGCCAAAGTGAATTACCTCACACTTTTTCACATTAAACTCCATTTGCCACCTCTCGGCCCAGCTCTGCAACTTGTCCAAGTCTCTCTGCAAACTATAACACCCCTCTTCACTATCTACCACTCCTCCGCCTTTGGTGTCATCCGCAAATTTACTAATCCATCCTTCAATACCCTCATCCAGATCATTTATAAAATTTACAAACAGCAGGGGCCCCAAAACAGATCCCTGAGGTACACCACTTGTAACCGAACTCCACGATGAATAACTTCCATCAACCACCACCCTCTGTCTTCTATCAGCTAGCCAATTCCTAATCCAATTAGCTAAATCACTCTCAATCCCATACATCTGCATTTTCTGCAGAAGTCTTCCATGGGCCACCTTATCAAACGCCTTACTAAAGTCCATACATACCACATCAACCGCCTTACCCCCATCCACCTCATTGGTCACTTTTTCAAAAAACTCAATGAGGTTAGTAAGGCACGACCTACCCTTCACAAAACCATCCTGACTATCCCCAATCAATTCATTTCTCTCTAAATAACTATAAATCCTATCCCTAATAATTCTCTCCAATACTTTGCCCACAACAGAAGTAAGACTCACCGGCCTATAATTTCCAGGAAAGTCTCTCTTCCCCTTCTTGAACAATGGGACCACATTCGCTATCCTCCAGTCTTCCGGCACTATACCCGTAACCAACGACGACCTGAAGATCAGAGCCAGAGGCTCTGCAATCGCCTCTCTCGCCTCCCAGAGAATCCTAGGGTAAATCCCGTCCGGCCCAGGGGACTTATCTAGCTTCAAACCCTCAAGAATATCTAGCACATCCTCCTTATCTACTTCAATACTTTCCAGTTTGCAACCCTGTATCCCAGTGTTCTCCACAACTACATTTACATCACCCTGCGTGAATACTGAAGAGAAATATTTGTTCAGTGCCTCTCCAATCTCTTTAGGCTCCACGCACAACTTCCCACTGCTGTCTATGACTGGCCCTAATCTTGCCCTAACCAATCTTCTATTCTTAACATATCTAAAGAAAGCTTTAGGATTCTCCTTGATCCTATCAACCAAAGTCTTCTCATGTCCCCTTTTAGCTCTCCTCAACTCACTCTTTAGCTCCCTCCTGGCTAATCTATAGCTATCCAGTGCACTAACTGAGCCTTCAAGCCTCATCCTGACATAAGCCTCCTTTTTCCTTTTAACCAGCGAATTAATTTTTTTGGTACACCATGGTTCCCTTACTCGACCATTTTCTCCTTGCCTGACAGGGACATACTTATCAAGGACTCACAGTAGCTGCTCCTTGAATAAGCTCCACATTTTAGATGTCCCCAGTCCCTGTAGTTTCCTAGTCCAACCTATGCACCCTAATTCCCTCCTTATGACCTCATAATTACCATTCCCCCAGCTATAACTACTGCCCTCAGCTTCATGCCTATCCCTATCCATCACTAATCAATCAGACTAATTTTATGAACAATGCTGGACATGGAATTAGACTACAATTAGATCACAAGGTTGTGCTCCTGCTCCCAGCTTTCAGCCAAAAACTGAAGCGGGAGAATCCATCAAAGAGAGTTTTGTTGATCTGAGGAATCGGATGATCTCCTATAAGGCTGCTCAGAGTTAGTGGACTGGTCAGTCTTTAAAAACTCTGCGACCAGCCTGAACAAGTACGCCATTACAGTAACTGACTTCATTATTAAGTGTGCAGAAGACTGTGTGCCAAAGAAGCAAAGCTGTGTTTCCCAACCGGAAACCATGGATGAACAGGGATTTCCAGTGCTTGCTGAAATCCAGATCTGAGGCATTCAAGTCAGGTGACATTGGCCTACAAAAGAAAGCTAGTTACAATCTAAGGAGATCCATCAAAGATGCCAAAAGACAATACCAGGCCAAGGTGGAGTCTCAGACTAGTCACACCAACCCCTGCGGACTATGGCAAGATCTGCAAGACAAAACAGTCTATAAGATGAAGGCATTAAAATCATCAGCTCCAATGCACCCCTCCCTGATGAGCACAATGCATCCTATACCCATGTCGAGCAAGAGGTCAGCGAGAACATGCCCTCCACCCTGGAAGCCCCAGATGAACCTGTATTTGAAGTCACCATTGCAGATGTCAGAGCAGCTTTCTTGAAGGTCAATCTAAGGAAAGTAAATGGTCCAAATGGGGTACCTGGACGTGCACTCAGATCCTGCACAGACCAGCTGACGGGGGTATTCACAAGCATCTTCAACCTTTCTTTACAACAATCCAAGGTCCCTATATGCTTCAAGAAGACAGCCATCATTACGGTATCCAAGAAAAACCAAGCAGTGTGTCTTAATGACTATATGGTGGCTCTGACATCCATCATTACGAAGTGCTTCGAAAGGTTAATCATGGCACAAATCAGTTCCAGCCTCCCAAACTACCTGGATCCACAAGAGTTTGCCTACCACTGCAACAGGTCCATAGTAAATAGCATTCCCTGGCTCTGCACTCAATCTTGGGACACCTAAATAACAAGGACATCTATGTCAAGCTCCTATTTATTGATTTATTGAAAGCTCAGCTTTCAACACTATTACTCCCATGAAACTCATCTCCAAACTTCATGGCCTGGCCTTGGCATCTCCCTCTGCAACTGGATTCTGAATTTCCTAACTCACAGACCAGAATTAGTAAGGATAGGCAACAACACCTCCTCCACAATCTTCCTCAAAACCGGTGCCTCACAAGTTTATGTCCTCAGCCCCCTACTATATTCCTTATACATTTATGACTATGCAGCCATATTCCCCTCCAATTCAATTTTCAAGTTTGCTGACAACATCACCATAGTGGGTCGGATCTCAAACAATAACGAGACAGATACAGGAATGAAATAGAGAATCTGGAGAACTGGTGCAGCAGGAATAATCTTTCCCTCAATGTCAACAAAACAAAGGAGATTGTCATTGACTTCAGGAAGCATAAAGGAGAATATGCCCCTGTAACATCAATGGGGACAAAGTAGAAGGAGTCGAGAACTTCACGTTTTTAAGTGCCCAAATCACCCAACAACTTGTCTTGGTCCCCCCATGCTTTCTTAACTATAGTTAAGAAAGCCCAAAAATACTCCTACTTACTTGGAAGACTAAGGAAATTTGGCATGTCCGCTATGACTCTCATCAACTTTTACAAATGCACCATAGAAAGCATTCTTTCTGTTTGTATCATAGCTTGATATGGCTCCTGCTCTGCCCAAGACTGCAAGGAACTATAAAAAGTCGTGAGTATAGCCCAATCTGTCACACAAACCAGCCTTCTATCCATTGACTTTGTCTGCGCTTCCTGCTGCCTCAGTAAAGCAGCCAACATAGTTAAGGATCCCACACACCGGTACATTTTCCCTTCCATCTTCTTCCTTTGGGGGAAAAGATACAAAAGTTTGAGGTCATGTATCAACCAACTCAAGAACAGTTTCTTCTCTGCTGCTGTCAGACTTTTGAATGGACCTACCTTGCATTAAGTTGATCATTCTCTACATCCTAGCAATGACTACGTTCTGCACTCTCTCATTTCCTTCTCTGTGAACAGTATATTTTTTCTGTATAATGCTCAAGAAACAATACTTTTCTCTGTATGTCAATACATGTGGCAATAATAAATCTAATTAATCAAGGCTGCGATTTGTGCAAATGAAGTCAGATAAAATAATGCTAATGAAAGTAAAGAAGCAACCAATGACCATACTACCATTCAAATATATATGCCCTTACGTGATTATTCAGACAAGAAACATGATGAATTATGTGTAGACTTGAAGAACTACTTGAATGGGAGGATGGAAGAGACTGAGAGATGGGAACCATATTGTTGGAGTAGGAACAGAAAATTAAAGAAGTAGAATCATACGAACATTGGAAAAAGAAATGTGTGAGGCCAAAAGGTCATAATGCAGTTCTAAAACAGATTTCTGATCACAAACTAATCCAGGAGCTCTTGTGAATGCAAATAGCTTATGTTACATTGTACTTGTACCAAGGAAGCTACACATTCAAAAGTTGTTTGGGGGTATGTTAGCATCATTGGCCAATCTCACAAGATTTTATCAAGACTTGTACCCAGCTTATGACCCAGTCAAGAGCTAATAACCAGACCAAAAAAAAACTAATGTGAACGATTGTTCCAAAATATCCAACACTGTCAGAGCAGTTATAGCCAAAATGTGCAAACCTTGCAAAGAAAGCTGATTGAAGAATGTCAATGAATTGTCATAAGCTTTAATCAAACTGTTTTTCTCCTTTTCTTCATGCTAGTGATTGACCACATCTTTCAAAGTACATCTTGAAATTTCTTCTATTGGTTCGAGGTTTATTGATTGATGTAGTGTCTAAAAGCTGTAATTCCATTATTTACACTGTCGTTTTCTAGGAAATACTTGAAATAAATACCTCATACATTTGTTGATTGATACGAAATGTATAGTTCAGAATTTGGTACTCGATGTCAAATTAGCACTGCTTGATCCACCATTACAACGAATATATCATTTGTCCTATTTTTGACTTGCATCTTACAAATTATTAGTATAAATGACAGTCCATAACTTCCTCAGGATGGCAATTGGAGTGCAGAGCTTTGGACTCAAGGGAGGAATGGCTGAAGTAGGAAAGTAGGTGGTTGAGGTTGAAACAGAGGGGCAAGGTCATATAAGGGAAGGTTGGCCGGAGCAAGGGGAAGTCAGAGTGGAGATAGGGGAGTGGTGGCGGTTATATGTTGTATCATGTCAAACCAGGAGGGGGATATTTTGGGTCGGGGTGAGGAAATTGTGATGAGTCTGCTGGAGGTTTGGGGTGGGGGAGGTGCTGGCTGTAGTCTGTGTGCAGGTGAGAAATGTTATTTTTTCATTTTAATTCATTCAGAGTAACTGTCATGGTAAAACTGGCAGAACCAGATTTAAATTCCTTCTGTTAAATGGCTCTCAGCCCAGCGCAATTGTCCTGAGGAAGTAAGTAGATCTGGGCAGTTACCAAGTAAACCCTTGCATGGCAACTGCCTGGCTGGATTCCCCAGCACATCACTGGGACTCTCCAAATGAGCTTTGGGGAACCAGGAAATTATGGGCCATGTTTCTACAAGAAAGCTTGTGAACTATATGTTTATTGTGTTCATGGTAAGTGATGAATAACAAAATAAAAAGCAGTTGGAGAATTTTGGACTGAGTCAATATTTTGAATTTTGCATTTGAAACAAAATCACTCATTGTATTAGCCCAATTTGACTGTAAAATTGAATCTAAGGTATATACTTTACCTATTTTAAGAAGTATAGTCTATGGTTGGGTTTTATTACCTATGCCTGGAAAGCAATCAAATAAAGTCTGTAATAATAAGATTTGTATAAAATTAATATGGCTCATCATAAGCCCCAAAATACAAGCAGTTGGTGCAATATTTGTCCATTCTTTACACGTTGCTACGTAAGATTTTGAAGATATGTTCATCTAAATATTTGGAATGAACAAGGAATCAGATTTTCATGAAGTTACAACCTGGATTCTGAAGGCCCTCTTTCATTTCCTACTGAAATTGTTTTGACTCCTGGAAGAAAGTAGGCATGATACCAGTGGTCTATTTAAAATTCTCTCTCCTCTCTTTCTTTTCAGCAGTCTCTTGGAGCAAGAAGCATGCTTGCTGTAAAACAAGAGGTTGCGCATAGAATCTTTTAATGTGGGAAGGTTGTTGTGCTGTGGCTACCATATGTTCTTGATGAACTAGGAAACTCTATCATTCCTACAGTCTGCCACAGGCACATTGGAAGGTTTTACGGGTTGACATTCAACCTGCTTGGCCATGCCCATTTAAACTTAGTTGAAAGTTGAAGCAGACACTTTTGGATTTTGCAAGGGCCTTACCTGAAAAGTGGCAGAAACAAATTGTTGGAGTAGACATAAACACTTTTGAAGTTGTTGTGATCCTTGTTGATATTATAACTAGATGAGAAGGTCTGAGAATGAAACCCTAGCTTAAAAATATTACTTTTTTTTAATATAAAATGTGAAAGAACAGCACTGCAGGCCTGCTAATTAATGTTAAGATCAAAAAAAATTGTTAAACATGAAAATTTGGATTATGATATAATACTCCTTTACTCTCCCCTAGTTTAACAAATACACACAGGTTTTTAAGACTAACAAGGATTACAAAGTATATCTTGAGCTATAATGGTCTCATTAACACACAACATCCCTTTTAAGCACACAAGATGACTGTGCTCAAATATATTCTCCTCTCTGAACTCAAGTTAGCTTTTTTTTTTATTCATTCGTGGGACCTGTGCATTACTGGCTGGCCAGCGTTTACTGCCCATCTCTTGTTGCCTTTAAGAAAGTGGTGGCAAGTTGCCATCTTGAATCACTGCAGTCCATGTGCTGTGGGTTGACCCACAATGCCATTTGGGAGGGAATTCCAGGATTTTGACGCAGCGACTGCAAAAGAACGATGATATATTTCAAGTCAGGATTATGAGTGGCTTGGAGGGGAACTTGCAGATGGTGGTGTTCCCCTGTACCTGCTGTCCTTGATCTTTTGGGTGAAAGTAGTTGTGTGTTTGGCAGGTGCTGTCTAAGGATCTTTGGTGAATTGCTGCAGTGCATCTTGTAGATAATACAAATTGTTACTAGTGAGTGTCAATAGTGGAGGGAGTGGATGTTTGTAGATCTTGCACCGATCAAGTGAGTTGCTTTGTTTGGATAATGAGAAGCTTCTTGAGTGTTGTTGAAACTGTACCCACCCAGGCAAGTGGGGAATATTCCATCACAATCAAAATTTTTGCCTTGTAGATAGTGAACAGGATTTGGGGAGTCAAGAGGTGAATTACTCGCTGCAGTATTTCTAGTCTCTGACCTGCTCTTGTAGCTACTATGTTTGTGGGGAGTCCAGTTGAGTTTTTGGTCAATGGCAATCCCAAGGATGTTGATAGTAGGGGGGATTAAGTAATAGTAACACCACCGAACGCCAAGAAATGAAGGGTCAGTCAGATTCGCTATTGGCTCTATTCTCTGTCCACAGATGTTGTCAAAGCTGCTGAGTTTCTCCAGCATCTTCTGTTTTTGTTTCAGATTCCAGCATTCACAGTATTTTGCATTTATCTTAGTGTCTATGGCTTTCTTCTCAGATTTCTCCAGATGATTGTCACGTAAGAGTTTTCAAACTCCATTCCCAGAAATAGCTTTAAAATTTTCTCTCTCAATCTTCTCTTCAATCTTCTCTCTGGGGCGAATGAGTTCAAAGATAATGGGGGAAAAAGCAGGATTAGGCTATTGAGTTGAATAATCAGCCATGTTCGTAATGAATGGCGGAGCAGACTTGAAGGGCCAAATGGCTTCCCCCTGCTCCTATCTTCTGTGTTTCTATAATAATGTTTTCCTTTGTCAGTTTACATTCCGAAATCCAAACCATAATTTCCAAATGACAGTTTGAAACAAAACTTCTGCTTCACTTTTAACAGCGAGTCTAGTCCAAGGTTTGCACCTCTCCTTTGCACTTTGTTCTAACTGCTTTGATGCATACTGTATAATCCAGCCAATGATTTCCACAGTCATTTCAACTTACATTTTGCAGACTGCAATAAAATTTCACAAACCCAAACATAACTTCAAATGCCTTTCTGGTGTTTTAGTTACTCTCAGCTCTGATTGTTTTTACTGACCAGGTCTTTGTTCCAGTATCTTTAACCTATACTTCCAGGAAATTGTCTTCATTTCTCTAGTTTCCCTAACTAATTGCTCTTTAGATATCCATTACTCTATCGTATAGTTCTTCTTATAGCAAAGCTCAGAGAGATGTTCCTTCTCTAGCCTTCTAAATCAGCTGTTTACAGTTGCTTCTTCTCTTTCACTACACACTTCAACTGCCAGCAAATTTAGCCAAATCTAAAACTTTTTAAAAATCTTACAAGGTTCCAGTTGCTCAACAACAACTGCTAATTTATTTATTCTTCATGCCATAGCCTTCTCTAAGCACAATAGAATCACAGTTGAAATTGAACCCAACCCCCAAACATACACACACACTTCTGTCCAACATGAATCCAACTATAGCTTTTATTCTTCCTGGCAGAGAAGCAGTAAATTAAATCCACCTAAAACATACCTTACTTTTAATGTTTACCAATACAAAATATAAATCCCTAAAAACTACCTTTGTTTGATGAACAAAGGGTGGCTTAAATCTATATAACTGTTACAAACTGAAGTTGTATAAATCTCCTGCTTTTTAAAATGTAAAGAGAAACAGTCAGCAGCTGTTATTGACAGTTAAAAAATTGGCAATGGTTTGTACAATTTTATAATAACTCTTTGTTGTCATTTCCATAAGGGAAATTATGATGAATTATTGGCTAAGTTTTAAAATAATTATCTCAGCAAGGTGTTCTAAATTCACAGTTAGATTGACAGCTTAAATAAACAACTATTATTCATTCATGAAATGTGAGCTTTTCTGGCTGGGCAAGCATTCATTGTCCATTCTTAATTACCCTTGAGAAAAAGATAGTGAGCTGCATTCTTGAATGGCTGCAGTTCATGTAGTGTTGGTATATCCACAGAACTGTTAAGGAGGGAGCTCCAGAATTTTGATCCAGAAACTATGAAGGAATGATGATATATTTTCAAGTAAGGATGCTGAGTGGCTTGGTAGGAAACTTCCAGGCAGTGGTGTTTCCATGTATCTGCTGCCTTTATCTTTCTAGATGGTAGTGGTCATGGGTTTGGAAGATGCTCAGCAAGCAGCCTCAGTAACTTCCTGAAGTGCATCTTATAGATGGTACACATTTCTGCTACTGTGTGTAGATGATGGAGGGAGTGATTATTTGTGGAAGGGATGCCACTCAAATGGACTATCTTGTTTACTGGTGCCAAGCTTCTTAATGTGTCTGAAACTACACTCATCCAGGCAAGAGGAGAATATTGCATCACAATCCTAACTTGAAGATAGTGGACAAGCTTTGCGGAATCAGTAGGTAAATTACTGGCTACCAAATTCCTCGCCTCTGACCTGCTGTTGTAGCCACAGTATTTATATGGCTAGTCCAGTTCAATTTCTGGTCAAAGGTAAACTCCAGGATGTTGATGTTGGGGAATTCAGTGATGGTAATGCCATTGAATGTTCAAAGATGATGATTAGATTCTCTTTTATTGGACATGGCCATTTCCTGGCAATTGAATGTTACTTGCCATTTATTAGCCCAAGCCTGCATATTGTCCAGGTCTTGCTGCATTTGGACATGGTCTGCTTCAAAATCTGAAGATGGTGTTGAATGTTATGCAAACATTGGAGAATATTTCCACTTCTGAGCTTTTGATGGAAGGAAGGGCATTGATAAAGCAGCTAAAAATGGTTGAGCCTAAGACACTCAACTGAAGAGCTCCTGAAATGATGTCCTGAAACCAAGATGACTGACCTCCACTAACTACAGTCATCTTCATTTTTGCTGGATAAGAGTCTGACCAGCAAAGGGCTTTGCCACCAATTTCTATTGATCTAGTTTTACTAAGGTTGCTTAATGTCACACTGGGTCAAATGCAACCTTGATATCAAAGGCAATCACTCGCACCTTAAAAGGTTAGTTTTCTTTGGTATGGTTAATGATATAGATGTTTAATTTTATAAGAAATTAATCACTTGGGGAGATATAAACTTTGAATGGGTTTTTTGAATGGGAATTTTATTTATTATCACGTGTATAAGTCTGAGAGCTGTGTTAGATCATCATAAGTTTATTTTTCATCTTGAGTTCTGCCCATGGTTAATACTGAGTGAGTAGCTATAGAATTGTGATGGGAGATTCTATAAGCTGGATGAGGTGTATGAATTGGTACTCACCTTGCATGGTGAGTGTGAGGAGCATGGTCGTGTATGGTGAGCAAGAGTTGACTTTGAGCATGCATGCGGGATTTGAGGGGCTGTGGAATGGGTGGAGAGTTGAAGCTGTATGAAGGGTGAGGTCTAGGTGTTAGACAGTAAAACAACTTCTAAAACACTAGGGAAATGTCCCAGAAAATCAAGGTGGGCATTCTAACCAATAAACGTTTATACTCGCCTGCTCCTATGGCCACCTATGCTGTGCTTCCATGTTCAGTAGACCTGACTCTACCCCAACCCGGAACAAAAAATTTACACATTAGGTCACTTTTTCCTGAGACAGGTCTTATGCATCAGAAAATTTCCTAACTGAACTACCTCCCTCAGTACCAAAATGTAACCTAAAAAGATTGGTTATGTTAGAGCATGTCTTAGAAAGAGTTCAGATTCTGTGATTTTAATTTGTTTATTAATTAATTACATTTATTGTTGATTTCAGCTACAGGCAACTCTTAAAAAAACAAGCAGCCTCATTGAAAGAAAGATTGATCACAAAATTATAATCATATTTTTAATAGTTGGATAAGATTCATTTCAGATAAATGCATAATTCTAACTAAAATGAATAATTTCAATATATTGATTACTTTCAATCATTCTTATTTGATATAATAAAGGCCCACCTATTTAATGTCACTTTCAAATGTTCTACAATTATCCATTTTTAATGGTCAATGTGCTAAATATATCAAATGTAATACCGGATTTAATTCCCTAAAAGCAATAGATTTGAGAATTCTCTTTTGTATGATAAAACAGTTTTACTTATATTTTATGTTGCTTTTCTTAGGTTCAATTACTTAATAATTCAGTGTCCTGAAAGTAACAGCTGGAAATTGACCATTTCTATCCCCAGTAAAGACAATGAAACAGGGCGGCATGGTGGCACAGTGATTAGCACTACTGTCTCACAATGCCAGGAATCCAAGTTCAATTCCTGCCTCAGGTCACTGTCTGTGTGGAGTCTGCACTTATTCTTTGTGCCTGTGTGGGTTTTCTCCGGGTGTTCCAATTTCTTCCCACAGGCCAAACTTGTGCAGGTTAGGTTGATTGGCCATGCTAAATGAACGTAGTGTCAGGGGGATTAGCAGGGTGGCCTCCTTCTGAAATGTAGGGATTCTATGATTCCATGATTTTATGAATAGAATTCCAAACAATACCTTGATCTCTATTCACTCTTTTCTCACAAACTAGTTGTATTTTAACAACATGCAACTCCATATTACAATTAAGATTCATTGCTTTCTGTTTTCCAACAATATTGAAGATTTTTCTTTATAACTTCAGATGCTGTTCTGTATTAACGCTAGAAGGGATCCTGTTTCAAACAACTTTCAATTTAAAAAGTCTGGGAATAAAAATCTCGTAGTAGTAAAAGTTACCATGAAACTTATTTGTCATATAAACCCAAATGATTCATTCCTTTCCCTTTAGAAAAGTAAACTTTCCATCTTTACCCAATCTGGCCTACATGTGAATCCAATCCCACACCAAGCTGATTGACTCTTAATTTTTCCCCGAAGTGCCTAGCAATTCTTTCAGTTGCATCAAACCTAGGAAACTAGGGACTAAACATAAATGTCAGACTTGCCAATGATGCTCACATGCTGAGCACAATTATTTTTTAAATAACTTTAATACCGTATCATGTATACTCCAGTAATATTGCCAGTTCAGGTTTGCAAAGTGTTCTGGGAAATCATTTGGTTCTCCGAAATACTTCATGTAAATTTACCTGGTGCCAATGTCAATATGCTGCAGCAGAGCGAGTACTGTAGATTTGTGTATATGTATGTGAAGAACTTGGAGACCTGACAGTCCAAATTACAGCCAGGGAACATAAGCACTGTGTGCTGTGGATATTGCAATCTATTAGTCTATGATGGGAGAATCCAGATTTTATTCTTCACACCTTTTTAGTTTGGTGTTCTGAGTTTCCCCACTGTTAAAAGACAATAGGAAGTGAATAAATATTTCTCAAAGAAAGGGGGAAAATACGAGAAATCTATTATCATCAGTTCATTACTGTGCACGGGTGGTATCAAAGTATGGTTGGTAAGGGCCTGAGTTTAAGTTGACATGTGGCTTCTTAACTACAGAAAATATATAAAGCAGGAATCTCAGGAGAAAATCAAAGGAAAATACCATGGGCTAATGTTCAAACAAATTAAAATTTATGTATTAATAAAAAAGATAAAGCTTTGTATTATCAGAGATGCTTTTAAGTGTCAGCCATGTACCAATAAACTTATGCAGGCCGTCATATTATTGGTCAACAATTTATCTAGAGGATCCAGAAGGGTTTCTATATTATGGAGTAGCATTAATAATAACACGCTTTTGAACAATGTGAGAACGATTAACTAAATGAAAATCCTAAATGATTGCAAAGGTTTGGAGAGATGCCAATCCTGCAGGAAGACAATAAATGTAATTGTACACTCATGACACTGTCAATTAATTCATATAAAGGCCAATCACAGTACTCTAAGGCAAGCAATCATTCACATGTCATATAACATCATCTTTCCCTTGATGGAAAAATGGAAAATGTATCAAAAATGATGCTTCAAATATCAGATTAATCTTGAACACTCACTACATACTGCAACATTACTTTCATGACCTTGCCTTGCACCTGGACTTTGAATTAATCACCATTTCTATCTTTCTTTTGTGTAGAATACCCAGCGGTACTTTTATAAAAGTCAGAACTGCTGAATGGAATGATGAACAAAGAAGAAATTTTGTCATCAAAAGTGACAGATTTGATTGGCTAATATTTTTCCACCTAAGTTTGACAATAATGTATCAACCTACTAGCAACTAAGAGTTGAAGCACACTCACTTCTGAACTACCATCTTAAAGCCAAAACTTTTCTTTTTTTTGTCTCTAATTTATGTAGATCATGAAAAGCTTTGTGACATTATGTCTGGACAATTCACTTACATCTGGAATCTTTGCAAAATTATTCAGTAACAATTTTCTATTACTTGCTTTTCTCACACTGTGCATACAGTAACAAGCAGTTAAACTTTTGACAGCCAATTATTTTACTTGTTTGGCCACTGGAGGTTTGACATTGGAATGTGTGACTTTCCTGAAAATAATATTCAAAATATGAGGCAATTTATTTGTTTATAAGGACTGACATATCACTAGGATCTCACGAGTGGTTGAAATATGATCAAGCGAAGGAGATACTGGTAACACAATAACATACTTGTGAAAACCAAAGACTTTTATTTTCTAAATAGAAATTACAGACTCATGAAAATGTTACAAAGGTACAGTCACACAATGAAACACTTTCTATCATCCTGCAGAAGAATCATGGTTAAATTTTACCAAGCGCTGCCTGCTCTAAATACATTATGCATTCTTATGACAGTTTTTGACAATAGGACACAATAATCAGATTAGGACTTGTCAATGCATTTGCTCAATTGGCACACCCTTTTGTAATTGATTACTGTTCTAGGAGTCACACCAGAGTGTGTACTCACTGCATTATGATAGCATTGGAAAAAAATGACCATGAATATGAACTAATGGTAATGGAATAAGTTGTACTTTCATGTTTGAAAGATGGTAGATGTTCAGTTTAACCACAATATTGCAGATATAGTCTATATGGTGTTGGTTACTGAACAGTGTGGGTATCATCTGTTCTAGAAAATTGTCTTCCTTTTAAGTTTAATAATACTTTTAGAGTCAACAAATAATAATTTTGCAAACACTTCATGCAACAGTTTTCTAAATTGGGGTAGCATAGTAACACAGTGGTTAGCACTGCTGCATCACAGTGCCAATAACCCAGGTCCAATTTCCGGCTCACTGTGTGTACTTTGCTTTACCCCCTTGTCTGCACGGGTATTCTCTAGGATTTCTGCCACATTCTGAAAGACATGCTGGTTTGGTGAATTGAACCGAACAGGTGCCAGACTGTAACAACTAGGGGAATTTCACAGTAACTTCATTGCAGTGTTAATGTAAGCCTTACTTGTGACTAATAAACTTTTACTTTTTAAATGTGAGGTGATTCACTTTGGTAAGAATAATATGTGTGCAGAATATAGGGCTAATGGTAGGACTCTTAGTAGTGCAGATGAGCAGAGAGATCTCAGTGTACAGGTGCATAGATCCCTGAAAGTTGGTACTCAAATTGATAAGGTTGTTAAGAAGGCGTATAATATGTTAGCATTTATTGGTAGAGGGATTGAATTTCAGAGCCGAGATGTCATGTTGCAAATGTACAAAACTCTGCAGTTTTGATCGCCACATTATAAGAAAGATGTGGAGACATTCGAAAGGGTGCAGAGGAGGTTTACCAGGATGTTGCTTGGTATGATGGGTAAGTCTTATGAGGAAAGGCTTAAGGGACTTGAAGTTATTTTCATTAGAGAGAAGAAGGCTAAGAGGTGACTTAATTGAGATATAAGATGATCAGAGGATTAGATAGGATGGATAGTGAGAGCCTTTTTCCTCGAGTGGAAATGGATAACACAAGGGGACATAGTTTTAAATTAAGGGGTGGTAGTTATAGGACAGATGTTAGAGGTGAGTTCTTTACTCAGAGGGTAGTATGGGCATGGAATGTCCTGCCTGCAGCAGTTGTGGACTCGTCAAGTTTAAGGGAGTTCACATGGTCAGTGGATAGGCATATGGATAGCATTGGAATAGTTTAGGTTAGAGGGTCATAAAATTGGTTTCATTGGTCGGTGTAACATTGAGGGCCGAAGGGTTCTATGTTCTAAATTTATCAAAAGATCTGACCTTGTTGGAATCTTGCTTCTTGTAACCTTATTCTTCAAAGCATCTTCATTAATTACATGACCTGGACTACAAATTCTATTTAGCCTGTCACAGTAAATTCACTGCAGTGTTAGTATAAGCCTACTTATGCCACAAATAAACTAAATGCTGTCTTTAAACACCACATATTGTATTCTTACGCCTTTTTTATTTCATGTTAAGTGTCTTTTTTTCCTAATCAGAGATGCAAACAACAACTTTGCAGTGCCAAAACTCTCTTGGAGAACGATTTGCTCCAAATTAGCCAGATCTTCTCAATGATCTAAGCGTTAAAAGTGCTATCTTTAGATTAGGACATTAAACACAGGTTTCATCTTCCTTCTTGTAAAGGGTCCCTTGACACTCTGTAAACAAAAGCAAGGAAACTCTTCCCAGTATCCTGGGTGATATTTAACCCTCAACCAACATAGTAAAATAGATTATCTAGTCGTTATTTCATTACTGTTTGGGGAACGTGTTCATGTGCAAATTGGCTGCCACATTACCGGAATTACAGCGGTGAAGACATGTCAAAATAACTTCATTGGTTGTAAAGCACTTTGGAACACCCTGAGGTTGTGAATACATCATCTATAGTCAACATATAGTATTAACATAAACCATGGCTTGAGAATAAAGTTTGAGGGTTCTTCATTAGAATCCCTTTGGTGTAAAAGGAGGCCATTTGACCCATTGAATCTGTACTGACAGCAATCCCATCAGGCACTATTCCATAACCCTCATTTACCCTGCTAATCTCCCTGGCACTGGGCTCGATTTAGCCTGGCCAATCAACCTAACCCACACATTGTTAGACTGTGGGAGGAAACTGGAGGAATCTCACACAGGGAGAAAGCGCAAATGCCACCCACAGTGACTCGAGGCTGAAATTGAACCCTGGTCCCTGGCCTTGTGAGGAGGCAGTGCTAACCACTGTACTACAATGCCACCCACCGTTTTTCCCTATTAAAGACTTAGAAGTCACTGATCTATTCTTGCCACTTTTGAATCCCAATGTGCTTCGGTTATATATTTTTCATAAACTACTTCTGTCCATCAGATAAACTCTGCATTTCATATTTCTTAGCCATCTGCTTGGGAGGAAGTCTCCTCAAGTGATGAAACAGCAATAGCGGCAGCTGTTGGTTAGAAAGCTGTAATGCTGTTTTTCTAGCTGCTGCAGAATATGCACTGATGAGTGATTATGTGAAAACGGACAAGGAATAAGAAAAGTTATTTTTAATTTTAAAAATATTTGAAGTCATAGTTTTAATCCAAATATTAAACATGTATCTTTGTAAATAAGATATGAATTTTTTGGACTTTAAAATGTAAATAATGTCCAACTTTTAATATCTAGAGAGATTTTACATAGATATGAGTTACTTGTTACCTTTGACTACAATGTTGCATAAAACATTAATGGAAACATCTGGTCAATCCAAAGCTTTGGTTTATCTCCAAAACTAAGATTATAGTTCAGGGAGTCAGAATTAAACAGAAAGTGGAATGGGATGGTAAGGTGAGTATCTAAAGCCCCAGTTTCTGCAGCATGTAGCTATGCAGCATTTAACATGATAGGGTGGAATCCTAGAGTTTGCAGCACTGCTGAGAGATGTTTTCAACATCAAGCATGGTTCGAGTCTTCAGATAAGCTGGAAGAAGAGGCTGTGTGTTGGAGTTCAGTAACACCTTAGGTCTTGAAGTTTGCTCGGTGTTGTATAGATAGTTTTTGTAGTGCGTTAGGGGAATCAGAAAGTTCAGCAGGAATAAAGTATCAGTGTGTTGGCAACATTGAGGTAGTTGTTTTGGGGTTTGGCAGTACTGATATGAAAATCTTGTGTTTTAGTAAACTTACAGAAAAGACGCTCAGCTTTTGGCAACATTGTGGAAAACTTTTATTAACCAGGAATGGGAATGTTACATTTGGCTAATTTCATTCCGGAATTGGGCTTTCATGTCCAATAATATCAGTGGAGGAAAGTCCGACAATGTAGCAGGCTAAGGACGGACATGACACTGTGAGAGAATCCAGAATCCAGAAGGATGGTTGCCATGAACAATGGAATTATTCACCCAAACACCCATCTTTTGCCTTTCAGGCCTCACAGTATCCTTCTCTCCACCTTCATCCCTTCTGCTTTCTGCCTCTGCATATTTCAACACCGCCTTCTCCCAAACTTTATAAACTCTCCATCCCTCATCACTTTCTCCCACCTTTAAAACTCCCTTCCAACTCCTCATTATCCAACTCTCTTTTCCAAAGCCTGTTTCTGATCAATGGTGGAGGATCAGCAGAACAGCAGTGAAAGGTTGCTATGCAGTGATTCAAGCTCTGCTAGCAATGTATGATTTGTCTGAACTGGAGTTGAAGACTGAGTAGATGTTATATGAGGAAGGTGATGGCCTAATGGTATTTTTGTAGACTATTAATGTAGAAGTTAGCTAATGTTCTGGGGACCTAGGTTTGAATCCTGCCATGACAGATAGTGGAATTTGAATTCAATAAAAAATATCTGAAATACTGATGACCATGAAACCGTTGTCGATTGTTTGAAAAAACCATCTGGTTCACTAATGTCCTTTAGGGAAGAAAATGTGTCTCCTTACCTGGTCTAGCCTACATGTGATTCCAGAGTCACGGCAATGTGGTTGACTCTCAACTGCCTTTGGGCAACTAGAGATAGATAACAAATGCTGGCCAGCCAGCAACACCCATGAAAGAATTTTTAAAAAAGACAACAGGGAGTAGGTATGGTGGAGGACTGGTGGCTTAGGAAGCCAGAGAACCATTATTCCATTCTACCCTGTCATAATTCACTCACAATCATTCTCAAACAGAGATCCTTCATTATGGCCTCCTTTTCAGTCTTTTACCTCTATTGAGAGGCAATTTGACATGTTGTATGAAACATAGTTGTAGTTCAACTCAATTGAGTTGGGGATTCTGGAGTGCTACAGTGCCACCACCGATTGAAAGATATAATTGCAACATGATGAACTTACCTAGGAAGTCTCCGTTACAAGTATAGACATTAGGAATTTGTAGTAGAGAAACAATGAGACAACAGTATGTTAGAAGTTTGTAGGTAAAAAATCTACAGTGATGCAACTTTAAAAATATTATTGATAAACAAAACTATTATGTTTTATTACAACAAATTTAAAAACTTAGGATTTTTGTAAATTAATTAAATTGTTTTTGTACTGAGGTTAAATAACCAAAAGTAGCAGTGCAGTCAAATCTTTGCAAGAAAAATATTGATTGTGCTTGCAATCCTCAAGAAATTGATTTAAGTATTTGTTAATAAAAACAAAGATTATTTAATCAATTTGAATTACATTGTAATGTAACAAAGCTACTTAATTCTTTCAACAGTGCATAATGTCTGCCAATAGTTAATGGGAGGGGAACAGGAAGGTTGGAGAGCATCATTAGTTCTATCTCTGGGACCTGGAATCCAGGCCAGATATATAGGATCAACATTTCCTTTTTGATAGTAGTTAAAAATCTTCGGAAAAATTAGTTCCGATATACTTAACCAACTTTCCAATGGCAGATCTATAGCTCAAATGCCTGACAACAATTTGATAGTGTCCCTCCAAGAGATATGCTTGTGCAGAAGCCATTCAGAGATTATGCACGTGGAAGATATTCACCACTTTGGTTACCATAACTACATTTTTTAAATTTGAGGTTTTTTTATATAAGATACTGGACTTTAAAGTGGAGTAGCATGGTAGCACAATGGTTAGCACTGTGGAGTTTGCACATTCTCCCTGTGTCTGCCTAGGTTTCCTCCGGGTGCTTCTGTTTCCTCCCACAGCCCAAAGTTGTACAGGCTAGGTTGATTGGGCATTCTAAATTGCCCCTTAGTGTGCCAGGATGCATAGGTTAGAGGGATACGTGGGTAAAATACGAAGGGATATGGGAATAAGGCCTGGATGGCATATAGTGCAGACTTGATGGGCTGAATGGCCTCTTTCTGCACTGTAGGATTCTATGATTATATGATTCTTTTAAACAAAAATATCTGAAAAATGAGTGTAAATACTGTGAAGAGCAGTTGCAGTTTTGTCTTATGTGGTCTGCAGTCATCTGAGAGGTAGAAAGTACAAACGATAGATGAAGCACCTTAGACAATGAAAATGCTGATTTTATTGTTGATGATGCAGAATGTGGGTGGGAGCATGTGCTCAGTGTGAAGGCTGAGTTTGTGAAGAGTTAAAGGAGGCTAGAAGATTTGCCTAGTTTGGAGCTATAGGAAGAAATCTACAAAGCAACCCTCAGTGAGAAATAGTTCTGGGATTCGGGATTACCTGGCCAGGAAAGTGAATGTACGCCATTAGTGGAAGCTGGCTGCAGGTGCAAACTTTTGGCAATAAGGACTGTAATTCCATGGAGAGTGCAATCTATGATGTATAAAAATAAACTATTTACTTATATAGTTGAAAGTATAAGTTGCTGACAAAGAAAATAGTGTTTCATCTATGGTGTTATTAGCCAGTTGATGCAGTAAAAGTTTTAAAATGTGCAGTCTTGATATTCTTTCACCCATTAACGAGAAGTTCAGATTTGTCTGTACTTCTGACAAAGTCAGAAGGTCTCTACGGAGATCATAACAAGCCCAATACCATAATCAGAGATATTGACTTGAAGGATGTACTGATCGAAACAATGGCCACGATTCTCCTAAACGCCCTGAATTGATGGGAAACTATTCTAAATCCCGACTGTTTCGTCAGTTCAGTTTCTCACCCAAATCTCTGCACTCTGTGCACTGTAGAAGTCACAATCAGGAATCTCATCAACAACCCAGGTGTTCAGGGTCTATTTGCACCACAGTCTGACAGTTCTGGAATTCTGTACATGAACAGTGGTCTCGATGTATCAGTCTCCCCATTTGCTGGCCAGCTCAATTGCTGGCCATCTCCGGAACTCCACAGTGCTGCTCCGCCAGTCCCTCCGATGGCCCAATTGCGGCTCCCAGAACAATTTCCAGGCCAGCCCTGACCTACCTCCAGTCCTGGAGTGTCCCGGTGTACAGCTCATCCCTCCAGCAGTGGCAATTCCCCCAATTCCCTCACCCTGGCAGCTCACCTCAATCCCTGCCCTCCCTCTATCCCAGACCAATCCTGTCTGCAGAGTGGCAGCGGGACCCCATACCCCACTGATCACCCCATAGGCCCCACCCACAGTAGACCCCACTCCCGATGCCCAGTGGATAGTGCCATGGTTCCCCTGGGACATGGGCACTTTGTCCCTTCGGCAGTGTTGGGGGCACAGGCTGGCACTGCCAGGGTGCCCATGCCCAGGAGCACAATCCCTCCATTGCCAAAATCCCTGGGGGGGAGCTCCGACTTCCCCCCTTCATTCCAGCAGCGTCTCCCACTAGTTGCCCGAACCAGGGAAGGAGGAATGAAGTACTCCTGGCAGAGTGGAAGGTTCAATCAGGACCAGAAAGTTCCCAATAATTAGATTAAAGGACATTTAAAACATATTTAAAAAAGATTCAAATGACTTACCTGCTTTCTTGCCAGTTTCCAGTATGGTTTGACCAGTGACTGTTGACTGCCTCTGGGAGATGCACTGCGTTCCGGTGCACGCGCAGGTCCCGGAACAAAGGTGGCGACATGCATCTGCCATCGCAACTCATCAGAAAAGTTGCACATTGTGATGGGAGAATCGCAGCTAGTATGTGGCACTATTGTAATGGGTGGGATTTTCCAGCCCTTCCTGCCAGCAGAATCTTATGGTCCCACTGGTGGAGGATACACACTTCAAATCCCACTGATAGCAGCAGGACTGGAAGATCCCACCGTCAGTCAATGGTGGGCTACCTCCTCTGTTGCAAAATATGCTGCAGTGAGGGGAGGCAAGTAGGGAGTTAGAAAATCATGCCCGCTGGGTAAGTTTGAGATTAACATTAACATAAAATGATGTAGAGCTGTGGTGCTGAGTTAGTCAATTTGGTCTCAGCATGCTTACTCATTTACATAGAGGTCTGCTTTGAACTTTGAAATGCTGGTTATGATTCTTAAGAGTAGAGAAAGATGGATAAGAACTGACTGTACTAAAATTCAGAAGGTTTATCTTGCACTAGTTATACTGGCATTGCAAAGGTCAAAATGGCATGAAAGTATTTCTTCCAGATGGTTCTGTATACTTGTTAAAGTTAACATTTGGTCAATTTGGCATTGTTACTCCACATTTATACTACACTTTTGCAGTAAAACTGGGCTATTGTCCCCATTCCATAACAAAATAGTCACTCATTTATTTTCTCACACAGAAGCCATTTATTGAATAAAGTCAGAAAACTTCAGAGAAGATGTCAGCATTGTTTTGAAGCTTCTAACCGGTTGCTTTTAAAATAGGTTCTAAAGGCAAATCTGTCTCTAGCTTATTTTTCATAAAAGATCTCTTCTCATAAACATGTTACTGTACACATAAAAGGAAACACCCATTAACTTTGTCATCACTTCATATCACAATAACAAAAAATGCTAAGGAAGGCTGCACAGGAAAGGCAACAGTTTAAGTTATTAAACAAAAGAAAAGATATAAGTATAAATGCCAAAACAGACACTGAGCCACACCTTGTCAATAAGTCAGCTCACAATCGAAGGAAGAGCAATTACCAAAGGAATTATTCTTACAATTTTAGATAGGTGGATTTATTTTCTAAAAAAAACAATAGAGCATGATTGTTGACTTTGTTCAGAATTTTGAATTCTGCTGTTATACTAATTTTGTAACTTTCCAATTTACAAAGTCACTTCCTGCTGCAAAACAGGCAGTGCTTTACAGTGAAATCTGCTAAACTAATCTTCATTAGGAATTTATAAACCAATATAGATAACGATCACCTCGCATGTATGAACTTAAGTTGTTTAACACAGGGATGTTTGCTGTGAAATTAAAAAGCAAATCCATCAAGCTTTATAGAATTAGAAGAGGTGACTTAAACTACTGTGCAACTGGGTGACTTGCCCAGATCCTGCTATCTTGTATTCTAAACTCTTCTTCTCCCACACAGCAAGGGCAGTGATATAAAGCTAGTGAAGTCTTCCTTTAAGCATGGGCCCAGTGATGTCATCGAGCCCTGACAGCAATTTAACTGTGGCCTGAGTAAAGATGTGGGGTGGGGGATAGGGGACAGGGACTCACTGGCTTTTTGCAGCAGGAAAAAGCACACCATTTGCCAGCAGCGAGATCTTCTGGTCATTGGGAATTCCTATTGACTCTGCCCCACGCAATGGGGAAACCCGCAGTGGGGATATACTGTCGGTGGGACCAGAAGATTCTGCTGGTGTGAGCAGTCAGAGAATTCAGGTTTTTTGCTTCTGATGTAAAGAACAGAAAGAGGACCAGAAACAGAAAATTACATGTTAAAAGTGTTTTTTTCAGTTTTACTGTCTTCTACCATAAATGCTTATAACAGCACCAGAAAGCCTTCGCTTCCAAGGCATCTATTCCCACTTCTCTCCCCTGGAATGTTTCTTCATGGATTCTTGGATGTGCCTCCCTTTGGTGCTGCAAATGGGCTTAGACAATCCAAATACTTGGTTTCCCACTCCATTCAGCTGCTACTTCCCTTTGTTTTGAACAGATAGTAGTCTGGTGGCAAGCAGGTGAAGCTTAGGAGTTAAAATCACATGGGATTGATACCCATGTAGCTATGTTTGTCATAGAAGAGCACTCAACAGAATTCCTCTTACCTGAGGAAGTAGCCATGCCGAGAATTCCACAATTACTTGAGGAGTTCTAACTTTATCATTTGGAAGGCTGTCTCAGCATCTCAGCAGCTTCTGCAATCAAGCTCCCAAACCTTACTCACAAATCAGACTGCTCTGCCTGTAATGTATCAGCAGTCCCACCATTATTTCATTTCATTCCATTTCAGCTGAATTCAGGTACCTTAAATTGCCAGAAATGCACACTTCAGGTGTGACTGTTGACACCAAGGTGTGACATGACCATTATATCAACAAATTACAGCAGAAAGAAAAGACAACAAAGACAACAATCAAAACATCATTTCCTGGTGAACTATTTTGCATAAATTTTGAAATCCACCCAGCAAAAGCATTTCTGTGCCATGTTTCCAACGAACTCAGACACCCAACCTAAATTACATCATGATCCAGACATACGCATCAAATTCATCTGCTGAAGAAATGTGGTCCAAAAGCAACAAACATATTTCATAATGTCCAATCAGGCTTTGCTTTATTGTTAAAGAACATTTCCCTCTGAAAATGCTTCTTTTTTTATCAAAATGGTATTGGCTTTGTCATTTTCATGAAACACAAGTCAATCTCATATAGGGAATGCAAAATATAATTGCGATGTACCTGCATTTTCAGGGAAATGGCTGCCACCTCGGGCCCATCTTGGGCATCTATACCACGCACACAGACTTATGTTCTAGTCCAGATCAGATGCCATTTTGTGTAGGCATTTTGGGTAATGTGAGCACAGGAGCGTGCACTGAAGGAATGTCCTGACCTCAGTTAACATATATCACTGATTTGACTCTAATGGTATCATTTTCTATATCAAAGCTCCAAATAATGTTCACTCTTTGGCCCAGACTTTCTGCTGCTATTTGCAATGGAGGGGAGGGGGTTCAGTGATGGGTGCAAAAAAATAGAATCAGTGAACATGTTATTGGATGGTGGAGTGGGCTCGAAGGACTGAAAAGCTTATTTCATGCTCCTAATTCGTATGTTTTATGGCTGAGCACCAGAAAACTCAATCTCAATTTTCTATTCACCAAAAGTCTCCACACTTTACCTTACCTCTGTCATAGGACAACACAGAATCCTCTTGGCCACAATTCTGAAATGAAGACACCATATTCCAAAACAAATCTATAAATCAAACCCTCCAATACTTGTGCAAAAGTCACCTAACCACAATTGTGCATTCCCTTTGTGTATATGTCTTCCTTGTGTCTTTGTCTAGTGATCTTTTGCACCGGAACTTCCACATGGCTGATCGAAGGCTGTTGACTTTCAGGGAAGAGACTGCAGATGGGCTTTCAGGATGACCTCCATGCCCTCTAGCCCTCAAAGACCTAGCTTCAGACTATCATAATAGAGGTGGCAGCATTCTGGACAAGATAGCTGGTAGGCATCAGCAAGGTCACTGATGAGCAGGAGTAGGAGAACAATTGCTGTCATCCTGAAGAGACTTGACCTCAACTGAAGTATTGTGTACAGTTCAGGGATTTTAGGAAGGATGTGAAAGTATTGGAGAGAATGCAGAAAAAATTCACAAGAATGGTTCAAGGTTGAGGAACTTCAGTTGTATAGATGGATGCCCAAGTTAGGAGTATTTAAAAGGGATCTTATGGACGTATTAAGAAACATGAGTGGTTTGGCAGAGTTGACAGGGAAAACTATTCACATTAGTGGAATGTTTATGAACAAGAGGGCATAAATTTATGATAATTGGCATAGGGAGCCAATGGTGAGATGAGGAAAAAATTTAACTCACAACTTGGTACAATCTCGAATGCACTGCCCGAAAATTAGTTAGGAACGGGCTCAATTAAACATTCATGAGGGAATTGGATTATTATCTGAAAAGCAAGGATGTACATGGCTAAGGAGAATGGCAGCACATGAATTATTTCTTTAAGGAGCCAGCACATATACAGTTGCCTGCATGGCCTACCTTCTATGCTGTAATCATTCTATATGCCGTGATTCCTAGATTTTTTTCCTTTCTCTTTTGCTTCTTGCTCCTACATCACTGCTCAGCAGTCCTTGAGAAGAGGAAGGCCACAAACATAGGTGCGTGCTTTCACAAGAGATGCATGCTTTCATATTCCTCAGAAGCAATTGCAGACTGAAGGAGAAATAAAGAAGCTTTGCTTCTTCCTTTTGTATACTGAAATGAAAACTATAATAATTAACATAAAAGAAACAATATATTCTGAAGTGACTAGGTCAGTGTTTAAATTTGAGAGAGATTGTGAACAAAAATCCTAAAGTTGAATTTTTGTATTGAGTAGAAGCTTACAGTCACACTAGGCACTGTTCTAGAATCATAGTCATAGAAGTACATAGCACAGACAGAGCCCTTCAGCCTATCATTCTGCACCAGTCAAAGATAAACCACCCAACTATTCTAAATCCATTTCCAGCATCTGGCCCACAGCCTTGTAGGCCTTGGCATCACAAATGCGCATCTAAATACTTCTTAAATGTTATGAGGGTCTCTGTTTCATCTATCCTTTCAGGTGATGAGTGTCAGACTCTCACCACCCTTTGAGTGAAAATGTTTTTCCTCATCATCCCCAAACCTCTCTTGCATCAAATTTGTAGCCTTTGGTCATTGATCCCTCCATCAAGGGGGAAAATTTCTTCCTGTTTACTCTCTGTTTACTCTCTCGATGTCCTTCATTATTTTATACATCTCAATCATAGCCCCTCTAAAATTGTAGATACAATTTAAAGAAAAATAGGTGTACACTTGTTAAGTCCTAAGTTTTATCTTTTGCAGTTTTCAAAATAAAAAGGTCCTAGCCCATATATTGAGGGAAGAAATTGTTGTAATCTGTGTTGGTTTCAAGTAACATTTTGAAGATCTTATAATTTGTATGATTTGTATTCATTATTAATATATTAAATAATTGAGTTAAAAGCTGTGTTTGAACTTAAAAGAAGTAAGTTGATGAAAAACATGGAGGCATAACGTAATTTATATGCTTTAGTCTTCATAACGTAGAACATAAATATAGATTTTACCATAAGATGAAGAAATATTTGACATATCTTTACAACTTTCAGTTAAATTGAGAAAATGTATATTCGAAGTTTAGTTTGACACTCTGTTCATTCTAACTGATAGAGCCACCCTAGCTTCAACTTCAGTGGCTGAATGGTGCACTTGTTTTAACTACACCTTGTGACTTTCTTCACTACAAAATACAGAGCAAGTTTGGATGTTAAGCAAATAATAAGTGCACTGTCAAACAGAATACAGAAACTTTCAGCTTCTGCACATGCACAGACTCAGTACTTGGCAGCACACCAATCATTTAGTGGCTACTGCACTTCATGTTATTAAAACATTCTATTTGTTCCCAAAGCTCTATTCCAATCCTTTGACGGTAACACAGAAATTACTGCATCTTAGACAAACCACTGACCCTTGCCTCTAATGTTTAGTGTATTTTGCAGCTACCTGCACTCAGATCTCATTGTGCTTTAAAAAATACATGAAAAGCCATGCTCCCAATTTTCTAAGTCTTATAGTATCAAGTTCCATTTAAGATATTGCTTCATTTCCTAATTTTGATCATATCAGATTCGTATGTCTGGCAATTGAAGAATTTATTTTGAAAGGTTTGCATTGGTAAGTGCATTTTATTTATCGTGCTGAATATTCTTTCTGTGGAATCATAGTTATGCACAGATCACGATCATTTTTTTTTTTTTGGCTCTGATACCCAAACAGGCAGTGTTAATGTAGGCCTTACTTGTGACTAATAAATAAACTTTAACTGATGTTTTGAGAAACATTGAATTATTGTCTTAACCACATTTGATTTTGACAAGCTTCTGAGATGGCATGTATACTGCTACAGTCCCACAAGGTGTGAAACTTAAAACTCGCAGCATAAACCTGTGACTGTATTCAGTATGACTTCAGATGAAATGCAAGGCAAACTCAAGGCTGGCTTTCTGGCTGCCCAAAACTGATATTGTCCAAATAAATGTCATTATATAAATGATAGACTGGACTTTGATGCATACTCCCAGAGAGCCCCACAAAGTTATTAAGAATGAATTAGAACACTCATAAAATGGAATTTGAAAGTAGCCATGACAAATTCCATTTTTTAACAAAAGCATATGTGTAATATTAGATTACGTGAGTCAATATATGGCTAAGTTCAGACGATTGTTTTAAACATCCCTATGGTATATAAGTCAATAGTTCCAATGATGTGCAGAAAATGAATATTCCAGCAAAGTGAGATAAAGGTATTGCAAAAGTCAAAACAGAGCTGAAAATCATAACTGTCCCACAAAAAGAGATATTTATTGTATGTTAAAACAGAGCAAAATGTAACAGATAACTTGAGTCAAACCAAGCTGTAGTATGTTCTGACCTTCTGCAGTTGGTACGCAACTTGTCTACATCCAAGTCCTGAATGCATTCAATCATAGAATGTACTGAATCCTGCAAGGGCTCTGCAAACTTGTACAGAGACCTGGTCTCGTATTTTCCTACTCTCCAGATCACTAAAAGCCCACGCATGCTTAACATTGATTCTACTCTAAAGGCTTAGTTACATGTTATGTGGACTGCTATTTAAAATCTGAATTGACTTCTCACTCTGATTTGACTGAATAACCTGCTTGCCTTATAGAGTTTAACCACTTCACCCTCTTGATTGAAAGGTATGATGTGCCCAACAAGTGACAGCTAATTGATAATATTGTAGACTCCAGTTGTGAATTATACTGTAAGCCACTGGTGAAAATTAATCATATCATATTAAAATCCTGAATTTTTAAAGGTTCACTTCATAAGATGTGCGGGTTAGGTTGATGAGCCATGGTAAATTGCCCCTTCAGGGGGACGAATAGAGTAAATATGTGGGTCTATGGGAATGGGGGCGAGATGGTATTATGGTCGGTGCACATTTGTTGAGCCAAATGGCTTCCTTCTGCACTGTAGGGATTCTATGATTCTATAATACAGTTGATCAGATCAGAATAATGATCTGGACTTTGGATTTTAAGGGAAATTTTACTGGTGACATTTTTTCATTTTCTCAGAATGTTTATGGGCACCACTACAACACTGAAGTCTGATATGTTGAAATACCCTCAAGGAATGTTGCTGAATTTGTGACATGGTAAACATATGCATCTATTCTGCTTTGTTTCACATTAATACATAGTGAAGTATCAGAAAGAAATTCCTTCACATATTGTTGACTGCAAATTCCTGAACTGGACTGGGCCGATAGAAGAGACTATTACTGGTTGAAGGTTTTTTGAACTTTCTGAGACTGGGATATTAAACAGAAGAATTATCAAACAATTGAAGGCACTTACATCAAATTATAAACAACAAAGGCTGGTACGTTCTTGCTCCATGCTTATGCTGCTGTCTTAAAGACGTGATCATTGTCTACTTGGTCAAGGTTCCACAATGCTGGATTTAACATGAGGAGTTCAAATCTATTTGTATTGTTTGTTCGTGTATAGAAATCAAATTCCACAACCCTACGCTCACCAACCCCCAGTCCCCGTGTTTTGCTTTTGATGCATTCTCTTCCAACAATTGGAAAACTTCAGGAAGGAGATGTGTTTCATGTTAAAATACGAGATGCAATTTTGTCAAAGCAGCTTATTTGTTGCCCGGGAAGACTGCCAGATCTATTACTGGTGAACAAAGGTTAATTTTCCTCAAAGTAGATGGATAAATTGACAGAGAATTATTAAGTTGTAGTGAAACAAAGAATTGCCAACCAGCTAATAAAGTACTCTGATCACTGCTTATTTTGAAAGAGAATAGAGGCTTTAAGGATAAGAAAATCTGCATATTTTATCTGCTCACTAAAATTTACTGTGAATGCTTTTTTGCTTTCTACAAGAAACAAATTGGAGGCTTTAAATGGGCAATACCATCTTCATTTTAAGTACATAAGAATCTAAGGTTTCATCTGTCTCAATAAAGCAATTCTTTGCTGGAATGACATGAAATAATCATAAAGGGCAAACAAAAAAAGAATATGATCGTTTGCAGCTAGCATTCAAAAAACTATTTTGTTTTAAGATTAAAGAAAGGATTACCTTATTATTTTTAACTAGGAATCCTTCATTTTCTTCAGCAAACATTTAGGCTTTTCTGATTACAGTTTTGTAATCAATTGTGGCTCTTTCAATCCTATTATTATTGTACGTACACCTGAAGTGATAAATTATTTAAAATCAATCAGCAGAATTTTTGGCAGTCTTTGAAAAGCGAGCACTGGTGCAAGTTTTCAAATAATACTATCTCAAACTTGATTTCCTTTTTTGTGTAACTTTATTAATTTAATGGATCTTGTCTTCCACCCTTGCTTTCCATTACTTGACTCCAGAAAAGCAGTAACCTCTTGCCACATGGTTGTTTTCCACATAAATGTTTCTTCTTTTTCTAAGTAAGATTTCCTTCCTCTCAGCTCTCCATGACTATTTATCTGTTTTGGAACTGTTCTGCAATCAGTTCTGCTGTCCTCTGAGACATTGCCTCATGACTGTGGCTTTCAGCTGAAGGAAGACTGCAGCAAAATCTTAAAAAGCTCAATCTATGAGCTGAAGTGTAGATGGAAGAAAAAGTAGGAAAATGCTTCTTAAAAGATAAGATAGATGGGGTATAATTGGACTCTTCAGTTAGTATGATAAAAGTCCAGTTGCCTTTTTACATGTTATCTCTTTGAGAAACAAAGCTCAAATAATCTATATTAGTATTAGCATGATTACAGAAGTTAAAATCCTTTGTACAGGTGTTTTGGTTAAATACTTTAAATTCAACATAGAGCATGAAATATTCATGAGGACTTTGGACATGTAATAAATAAACTAATTAGGCTGTTGAGTAAGAACAGGTAACACATTCTTCCTCAATGAATTCCATCTAGAATTCCCTTATTGAACATGAAATAGATATTGTGTTAGTGATAATTCCCACAAATGATCTGTGTCAGAGGGTTTTTCTTCAAGTCTGTTAATCATCTTAAAACAAAATATATACAATAACTTGAGCCAAATGGGCATGATAGGATTCAGGAACATCACAAACAAGTTCACACAATAAATTATTTTGAAGAGCAACACAGCAGTCTAAGTGAAACAAATTGTTGGAATGTATTTTAACAAATTTAATGATTTAATTTTGCTTGATTTATGAATGTTGAATAAGATCATCTTAATTTGTCATTGAGGATTAAGATAGAGAAACCAAATTGCATTGAATTGAATGAATTATTAATTTTGTTGTTCAATGTTTCTAGTTGCTGTTTTTGGTAATAATGGTACCTTGTGATTACCAAAACAGCAGTTTGAAACAGTAAAGAAAGCTTTGCAAGGCGCATGCAAATATTCTTAATCATAAACAGATAGAAATGTACCACATCTTTATTCTTAGTTGACTCTCAAATGGCATACCAAAGTTATTAAATCTGGTTGGCTGGTCAGAGGCAGTGCATAAAGTGAAATTGTGACAAACTTGCTGAAGGCAACAATTGAGTCTTCAGTAGCCAGGCTATGTTTGCTCTTATGATGGAGGAATAACCTCAACGCAATGACTTATTGGTGCTCATTCAATAGATGCCGTTTCACATTTCTGAGCTGCTTTCCCAAGTTAGTTTAGAACTTCTACAGACAACAAATAAGGGAATTACTGATCGATCCCCTCAATTACACATAATAAAGTGCATCCAACACATTTTAGAGCAACTTGTCAGTGGTGTAACCATTTTATTTTCAATGCTGCTTTACAATCTACATCATTCCAAGAACTTTGGGTTTTGGTTCTGTTGCAGGGTATTTTCCACAATATCAGATCTTACCCTTGAGTAATCAGTAGCATTATTTATTGTAACTAGGCCTTGATCTAAATTCATATCTCAGGTAAAGCTGCTATTTAAATGTAACTGTCATTTAGCTATTTTTGTTTTGTTGCAGCCTTTGAAACGCATGCAGTGACAATGTATTGAAAATTGGAATGTCATTGCTTCTCCTGAAGGCTGAGGCACATTGCAGGAGGATGCAAAAAAATGTAAAATGTTTCATGCCAGATGTCATGGTGTGAGCCATTTCAAACATAATATTAACCAAAGTGGAGGTTTCAATGTTGGAATATGAGAACAGAGGCCTTTTAAAAAAAAATACAGAGGCCTTTTTAAAGAGCTGAATGTTTCAATTAGCTCATAGTCCCCATTCTAAGAATTAACTCATGCATTCCTCCACTTAGCTACTACCTATTAGTAGCTAAGTTTAGTCCATTTAAAAACTTGCACAGTATCTCTTATAAAATTTAATTTATTAAAATTGGCAATTAGTACCCACTTGTTAGCCAATTGGATTTTTTTAATTTTAATAACCAATCTTCTAATGCAAGCTGAAGGCTATAATATTTTTACTGTTAATTGTACTGTACATTAGTCACAAGTGAGTAAACATGTTCTAGAAATAGTGTATGTTATTTAATTAACCTTTTGAGTATCAAAAAAAATCTGTGCTGCAAAGATGTTTATTTCATTTTTTTTTCAAATGTACTTTTCTATAAATATATATATATAAAAACATATAAACTGTCAAAACTCAACTCATATTTTTTGTAAAGAAAAATTGCCAATTCTATTAAATTGCTGTTACAGTCTCCAAAAAGAGTTGGAAAAGCTTATTTATGTTAGATCCATTTTTAATTTTTCTAATTTACATCAATGCACTACACCATGAATCTCAAGATTCAGATTCATTATTAAATGTGAGAAGATCCAGATTGGTAGGAAGTGGTTTAGTTTAGAGGTTGAATACTTCCCAGATGAAAAATTGGGTGAGTCAACTGTGGCTAACATCACAAATCTTCTAATGGTTAGACAAAGACATTGACAAGAACCTAGGTTTACCTCTCTGGCCCCTCTTGTGTCATGTGTATTCTTCCTGAAAGCAGGTTCTTGGCTCATTATCTGCTGATGCTTCACTGTGAATTATTGCTTGGCACTTTTGATGGTGGTGGTTTGCTATTGCCTTCCACTTTCAATGGTGGAGTGATGAAGCAGGTCTTAACACTGCCTCATCCAGATTGCAATCGAACCTGTGCAGATGATGTTATTCAGAACAACATCCTAGCCATCTAGTCAAACGAGATAATTGCCCTAAGGCCAGGAAATGATTTGTAGTGAAGTAATGGAGTGCTTCGAAAGATGAGAGGAAATAATTCCAAAATATCAGCTTAAAATACATACCATCAAAATTGCTTGACAAAATGGGTCTCCTGATAAACAAATATCCATCAAAACATTCGTGACTGTGCTGAAGATTTCAAAATGTACCAGCTTCCTTTGATTTTGTAGTCTAGCTAAAAGAAAATCACAGAGAGCTGAAATACCGAATGACAGCAGGTTGTTACTGAGAAATGTCTGTCCCCTGCTTCTCAATTTTGCTACATCCATCCAGATGGCAGATTAGAAACAGGATTCTGTGGGGTTGTGACAAATACCTAGGTAATATCCTTCAGTTTGCTTAACTGTGAAACAGAATTTACCACCACCCTTTGTTTGATTGTCGACCTGACGTGTCTGATGAGAGAGAGTCTTGGACAATCTGCCAGAACCGTAGCAAGACTAAATGCCACAGACAAGTGGTATTTGATGTAAGACTGCAAACAGTGTACCTACCATGAGTGACAGGCCATTTGTTTTATAATCCACAGTATGAATGCTTTTGCAAGAAAAAAAATGCAAGATTATAGAAAATAATCTCATTGAAAATACTTCTTTTAAGAAAATGCTTTCCACATTTTAACATCCAGTGTAATTTTTTGCGACATCTTTTTCTCAGAATGTGTCAAGATAATTCTTCTGAAATGCATTTAATTGGAGTTGGTTGGCTTACACTGCTGTTATCTGCCTTATCCTTCCCTGCTGGAATAAGCCACGCTACCTGGAATTGCTGCCTAATTATCCTAATTTTTTTTATTTAATGTAAAATAGAAGCTGTTGGTACATTAGACTTGTAGTAATGTTACCAGGTAGTTATTTATTTAGATCCATCTAAAACCTTGGTAAAAGTGGCTAAGAATCTTTAATAGGTTTATTTCATTTTTTTTCAATTTAATCTGGAAATGTATTTGTAGTTTAAATATCTCCCTTTACTAAAGGAAGTCCTGAATTTAAGATCAATCAGCTAGTGATCTCTGAGAGTAATGTTGTGAACCATCAGCTCACAGGTCACCAGTTTAATATTTTAGTCATATTTACATGATAAGGAATAAAAATAATAACTCTCCCCAATCTTTTTGTTTAATTCTCCTTGGAGCTGCCCTAAATTTTGTATGCATTTCCATTTCCAATACTTTGGTTTAGTGGCCACTCTTCATGTTAGAGCTTTGATATTGAGTGTCAGACATTTGCAGTTGACCTGGACCCTGTCATTTGATAGCCAAATGTATACTTCTAACAAAGTGCACAGGCCACTTTAGGCAAAATACTGCAGATGCACTATTCCCAGCCTTTATCATTACCATTTACATTCCTTTGTCTTTTTGTTGATGTCATCCTATCAATCACAATCTATCCCCCCCATCCTCACAGTCTAAATCTTGTCCTGTTTTGCTGGATTTTAGTCTGATGAAGGGTCATTCTGACTCAAAACGTTGGTTCTATTTACTCTCCATAGATACTGTCAGACCTGTTGAGATTTTCCAGCATTCTTTGTTTTGTCACAAGCTGGTGATTGAGTGTGATTCATTTTTCCCATTTCTTGCCCACCAGCACCAGGGCCAACTGTTATTTCTGCTACCCTGGCTCAGTTCATACAGAGGACCTCTTGGCCTCTGCAGATCAGTTGCGCATATGACCAAGTCACACAGTGGGAGAGACAATGCCAAGTTCTTCTTACGTTCATCTGAAAAGCTGGTTATAGGTTGGCCACAGGATCATTTGATCCATCCTGTGAAATTTGTGGAGTTTATAAATAATTCAACAGTTAAATTAGAAATTTAAGTTTTTGCTCCCCGTTTTTCCCTGTTGAGAACAATTCTGAGACAATCAGAAACTTGCTAACTATCTCAGTTGTAAATGCTACAACATTAGTCAGACAAAGACTGACCACGGCACCCACTTCTCTGTGGATTTTCGCTGGCATAGAAGAGAAAAGATGCATACAAATCTTTCCTCCCTTCTCCCAACCTGCTTAAACATTTTATTTTTCGCTGAAGCGCGAATAAAACTCTGTTATCCTGTTGGAATTGTGATCTGAAATTTCAACGTTCATTTTAAAAAATTATCTAAGGAGAGTAACACCAAGTACAACACAAAGAATCTGTACAGATTTATAGCATGCTCAAGTTGCTTGAGAATGAATGCACCTCCTTAAACTTGCAGCACTGTTGGCAGTAGCAATTCTACTTTGATGGCATTGATGAAAGGTTAATGACGTTGTTGCATTTGGAAGGTGGAAGCTCGGCTAAAGGGGAGAATTCTGTCAGAGTGGAGGCAGCATCCCTGATGGAAAGTATAAATGTTGCTGTTTCTTTCTAGCCATAGAAACAATCGGGACACCGGTTTTAACCAAACCTATAAGGCAAGAAAGAGACAAATTCAGATTGGGTGCAACATGCTCAACTTCACATCTGTTTGCACCAGTGGAGCATAAAAGGTGATAACACAGGTAGCTGAGCTCAAATGTGTATCCCATTCCCACCAAATTGAGTTCAGTTAACATCAAGGATAGTGTTTAAAGTTGGAAGAGTGTGCCATTTTGAAAAATGTCTGTGCTTCATTGTCCTGCAGTTTATTTCTCAGCACAGAGTTCCTAATCTCAGCCATAACATTAGAAATAAGCACTGAACATTTCATAAAGTATATATGCTTTTCTACAAAATTTTAATTGCTTTGAAGGTAAGATATCAACCTGGTCAATAACGTTTAAAAAAAAGAGATGTATAGTTTAACAATTCAGATATATACTGGTCACAAACTGTTGTGAAGAAGCAAATAGCTTTTATGTTAGAATGTCAGTAAACCATGTCAAGGTTAGAAAGGATAGGTTTCTATGGGTAACTCAGAACTGTACCAATTAATAGGATTGAAAACAACACCCTGGTAAGATATTGATTCATGACAGGAATTTAAAAAGCATATGCTTTCAAAAAAATGACAATTATAACAAATTCTCAAAGCACTTCATATGCATGATGGCCCATTTGTTAGCACTGCTGCCTCATAGTTCCAGGGACTGGGTCGATTCCTGGTTTGGGTGACTGTGTGGAGTTTGCACATATTCTCCGTGAATGTATGGGTTTTCTCCAGGTGCTCCAATTTCCTCCCACAGTCTAAAGATGTGCAGGTTTAGTGCATTAGCTATGCTAAATTGCTCCTTAGCGCCAGGTATGTATAAGTTAGATAGAATAGTGGGGTAAATATGTGGGGTAACAGGGATAGATCTTAGGTGGGGATTTTTGTCGGTGCAGTCTCAATGGGCCAAATGGCCTCCTTCTTCGTTGAACGGTTTCTATGATTGTGTGCCATGAACTGCATGTGAAATTCATTGATTGTTGATAAAAGATTGGTTAAGAAAATATAAACTTTTCAAAGCGATAACGAAAGAATGAGCTGAGAATCACCTTAAGAAGATAATCCATGGGATTACATTACGCAGAAAAAATGCTGTCCTACCTTTGCTATTGGCACACCTTGGGGATGTCCTTGATGGCTCCATTTCACTATGTACAGCCAACTGGGATGAAAGACAATTTCCGTCATATGGAGAAAAGAGGAAAATCAGTTGATAGGTAATTTAAATTAGAATGACTAGGAACTTTGTCTTGAGAGCCATTGTGCTGAGAAAGGGTAAGGATGTTTCCTTTGGCACAGCACAGATCTTTACCCTATGTTCATTTCATACCAGCAATAAAGGCCACTGTGCTGTGAGGAAATTGAGAGCAATGGCTGAGGCAGTTTCATAATCTGTTCTGATTTTAAAAAAACTGATCTATTATATTTTATCTAAGTATTTAGAACTTCTTGCTCCTTTATTTCCCTCAGTTCAACCTCACTTCTCTCAAATGGTCAATGAAGGGGTTCTTTTTTTGTCTTGATCTACTTAATGCTGATTGTAAATGACACTGAGATTGAAGTTTAAAATGGTATATCTTATGTTTGTTTCCTGTAACTGAATCAAATAATTGTTCCTATTGTGTACCTTACATTGATAGCTCCTTATAGTCAGTTTATTCTGTTTATTATCAGTGATTATTATCTTGTATCACCTGACTTAGTGAGTAAAACAGTTAATATTTTTTGCTGAAAGGAAAACTGTCAGGTTATTGATGATATTTTAAAATGAATAAAGGAACTCTTGTCATGAATTTGAGAGGAAGGAATAACTATGAGCATACAGATGATCACAAAGCCCTCTGGGGTACACTGGAGAGAATAATGTTTTCAGTATATGTGCGCTCTCTGAATAGCAGTGCCAAAATCTACCAAATCTCTACATTTACCTAGGAGACTCCTTGAGACAAAAGCTGTATATGGTTGCCCCTCATCGCATGTAATTTCTCCCAGAGAGAGTTATTTCTTTTCCTATGCACCCTCTGCTGAAACTACCTTAGTAGCATCTTTAGTAGTTGAGCTGGTTTATTTATCTGAATAATGACCTTGAAAGCAAAAAAAGAATTACAGAGATGAATTGAAGAATGAGTTTGTATTAAATATATTAGATAAATAAAGATCCCAAGTGCTGTTCCGTATCATGAAAAGATTATGATTTCACTTATTGCTCCAATTGCAAACAATGACCTTGACTTAAGATGCAGAGGAAGGTTGCTGAATTTTTCAGAAGGCAAAATAAAATGTTAGATTTCTAAGTTTTTTTTGAAATGAATATTTTTCTTCAGGTTCAAGGTTTCTTTTTGTTGATCTCTGTTTAATAATTAATAAATAGCACAAAGCACACAAGGGACATATTTTCAATTAACCCTTTGAGAGCTGCTCTACCATTGCTGCTCCAAATCTATTTTTAAAAATCAGAATTAGCATTCTGTATATTTCTCAACAAATATCGAGTAAAAACGTGTCTAGAATGCAATTAGTCACACTTGCGTTCAAATTTATTATATTCAAATTGGTAATATTCCTGCATCATTCATATGCCTGAAATTAAATTCCACCAGTTAGTTCATTCAAATTCTGTGCAAATTTCTTCCAGCTGATTAGTTGATTCAGTCATTGTAAATGTGCAATTTCTTATTTCTTAGAAGAGAAGAACAATTCACGTTGTTCAAGCCCCTTTTTTTGAGAAAAAGATTGTTTGTAATTTTAACTGTCAGACCAATTGACCACAGATTTTAAAAAGTTTTAAATTTAATGGAGGGAATTCTCTGGCCTTCTAGCTGCACATTTTTTGGTGATGGGAGGCAGCTTGCTGTTTTCTGACGGTGGGAATTTCCATTTCCCACTGCTGTCAATGGGATTTCTATTTAAGTCACCCCATGTTGCTGGGAAATCTGTGGGTGGGTATGTGCTACCCAGAAGGCCTAGAAAATCCCTCTGGCATGAACGGTCAGAGAATCCCTCCCCATAAACAATTAAAAATAACACTTGTTCGAAACATGGTTTAAGTATAGCAAAATTATATTTTGAATCTTTGATTACTTTCAGAATTATTTCTAGTTTTGATTACCTCCCGTTGTGGGTGATGTTGAGGCTTTAGAAAATGTTCACAGGATGACCATTAGATTGATTCTATTTTAAACCACCTTAGCCACCCAGTAAACTTAAAACATTACTTTACAGCAACGCAAAATCAGGGGCAATTTAATTGAGATGTATTAAATAATAAAGGGACTAAGTTGTGTTTACATTGACAAATTATTCCAATTAGACTGCTTCGAACAGACCAGCTTTATGTAAGGGTAGAAGTAAATTAGATGTTAGGTGGTTCTTATCGTCCCCTGAGGATTGTAGACCGTTAGAACAAGTTGTGAGCTTATATGTTGAGAACTGATTTCCTGTAGACCACCAGAAAAAGCTGAGCTGGCTTATGAGCAGGGCAGAAATTACATCATGCAAGAGGTGCATGCCAAGCCAAGCATGGTCACGTTGAGGCCAGGAGCAATTTCAATAACTTCAATAGTGGTTGGAGAGGAATTTTCCAGATATTTTTTCAAAAAATTTGTCCCTGGTTTTCACCTCTCCCAGGAGACTGCATGGCTTATGGTGGGTAGGTAGCATCTAATCATAATGCGTGAAACATCATGACCTATGAGACAAAGTGGATTGATCTGTTGACTTTTTGTTGCCTGACATTTTTATTTTATCATATGCTTAGTCTCGTGCAAAAGCCTAGCCTTGGACTAAATTATGTTTCCTGTTAGCTAAAGGTAAATCCTATAGATGGAACCATGTGCAGTCAGGGTCCAGAATAAGGGCTATGGGCAATGTCAAATATTTTAAATAGGGATTCATCTTTTGGACAGAGTTTCTCATCATCTAGGCTAGGCAGTCAGATCTACAGACCAGTTTTAAACAATCAGAACTGGAGACTGCCAATTTGACTGAGTTGCCGGACCACTGCTTCCAACCTTTAGGGAGCTTTGTGGATCCAGTTACTTTACTTGAAAAGCTGCCAGAAAACAGAAGCTACCCAAAACTTAAAGGCAGCACAACAACTAATGGGAGAGTGTTCTTGTTTGAAAAATGATGGGGAGGGTAGACTGGAGGAGGGGAGAGGGGGAGGGCTGGGTCAGTGATTAAATTGGGGAGAGGTTAGTGGGGAGGCTGGAAGGAAGGTATGAGTGTAAAGTTAGAAGCAGCTTTGAGGGAGGGTAGAAGAAGGGTTAGAGGGGGTCTTTGGGAGAAAAGTGGTGGGGGGATGCAGAGAGAGTGGTTTGAGGTTAGCTAGAGAGCTGGATTATTGTAAATATAGTGATTTCCTTGTAGCCACTTTCCTAACATCAATTGATTCCTCTATGATTAATTATCCTGAGAGAATCAGCATTAGGCTTCCAATTTCACCATTGTATCAGGCACTCTGTCTACTGATTGCAAGTGTAATGAAAGACAAAATGTTTATTTATATGGCACCTTTCACAATATCTCAAATCATTTTACAGCCAACTAAGCATTTTTGAATCACTGGCATAATGTGGGCAATGTTATTAAATGGCCGAGCAGGCTTGAAGAGCTGATGGTCTACTCTTCATAATATATGTATTTGTGTATCATTCTTGGATGGATGGATAGGTAAGATGAGTTAGGCTACATAGCCTTTGTCATCCACAATTATCTTGCAAATAGAAGGTGGAAGCATGGCTGAAGTCCTGTTTATTTTGTTGCTGACAAAATTCATTGTGAGTGGAATTTGTGGAATGAGACTGCCATGCCAGGAGTGTGTAATAGGCTCATAGTGAATTATTAATGTAATGCAAATGATTCTCAATAGTTTTTTCCATTGACTTCAATCTTGTCCTTTTGTCTACTTACCTATTAACTGACTCTATAGCAGTGCTTCTTATGAGTTTTTGAAGTTTGAAATATTGTGATGAAGTTGTGTTGCATAGTGGATAGTGAAAATATATTGTAGTTAGAACCAGCAACCAACTGAGTCTTCAGGCTTGCTGTCAAAAAATATATCATTGTTAACCATTCAGTGTTTGTCCTCTGGCCTCTTAAAAGTTGTGTTGCATAGAGACACCTGAGGGCTTCAACATTTCCCACTTTCAGTGAAGATCTATGTTAGTTCAATCATTCCACTTTTTTTCTCAGGGGCCTTTTTATTGTTATACCCTGTAAGATTACTAATAAAAGAGAGTTCAGTTGCACCCCTTGGATGAATTAATTATATTGAACAATATCATGCATTCAGGCAGAAGAAAATGTTATTCTACTTCAACAGAATAGGAAAGATTTTGTGCAGTTCTGGTTGCAAGAATTGAACCTTTCCCCAAATATGAATTTACTGTCAGCAGGTTCATATAGTACAATGTGAAGAACATGTTAATGAGGACTTTGGACATCACTAAAATCAGTGTATTGTCTCTCAGTGTTATCAATAACTAAGGAGATATTTTCCTATCAAGTTAATAACATTGTATAATGTTGTTAAAGTTAAAATTGAATTCTCTGGTTTGTTTAATTGTTGCTATGGCATCACCAACAAGACGCACACAAACTGACACTGCACTAAATTGTTGTTGCTCTTAATATCGATGATGCCTTTTGCATGTACATTAAATGATACTTGCAACCAGATTCCAACAATGGGCATTTTATGAGGACATTTCTACATTTGTTTGGTGAATTTGATTGGTGAAACCTGAAAGGTGAAAAATATGCATGATTGAGGAGGAAAATTAAATTGGGGAGTTGGGACTGGGGAGAAGAATAATGCACCAGAAATAGGAGGATGCATGGGTGCCCATGATTTCTCTCCCTGGCCCTTTATGTAGCATTTTCCAACATATAATATAATGATTATTGTCAATCTACTGGAAAGATGTTTCTTTACACAAGACAATGTGAATATATTTGGTTATTGTTTGTTTTATTTGAAGAAATGTTGGAGGAGGAATTTCATAGCTTTTAGGAAATTCTATAATTTGTAATTCCAAAGTATCTCACCGTTTATAGTGTGTGATCAAAAAAATAATAATTTGGTTTTGAATGTGAAACATGGTTTCATAGGAAGTTAATTAATTATGAACTTTTTATTTAAAAAAAACTCTGGGGTTTTATTGAAGATAAGTTCTTTATTCTGAGCCAGAAAATAATTTTAACCAAACCTAACTTACTCAGTGGGCAACTGCAAAACAAAATAATGTCCCCAAACTTGGAAGTTTTTAAATTTGGCAGCAAAGCTAACCATTTTAAGAGGATTGCTGTTTACAAGTCTCACCCCCATTCCTGGTACTTTCTGAGAGATTGTTTACAGGATTTTTCTGCTTGAAAGTAAAAATATAGTCTATTAAAGCAGACAAGTATTTATTTATTCAGTGTTCCAGAGCAGTAGAGACATTGGGAGCTGTGATGTTTACTTTGCAAGACCGAAGGGAAAAAAAACACATCCCTTGTGAACTCACAAACTAGTGTTATCAGATCTAGGCCCTTCTTGTGCTGACACACCTTGGGAATTGGTGAGTTTTTTCCACTCCGGGTCCATTCCTACAAAAACTCAGGATCTCCCCTCACTCCTACTAAAACCCTAGAAAACTCCCCTTCTTTCTACTCCTCTGAGCTAAAGCTCCTCAAAGTGCAGATGCTTACTGGAGGCTGTTTGCCCTGGATCACTGTAGTATCCAGGAGCTCCCACATTCTGTAGTCGCAACACACCACCTGTTCTGTTGCATGTTAATAAGTTCATTTTTAATTATTTTATAATTCACTAGCACTGCTACTTTCAATAACCCATTGAACTGCTAGTAAAGGTTAGGAATGAATTTCATGGATTTTGAAGTTAAACATGTCAAATATTCATCAAGTAATCACTTATCTGTGTTCCTATGGTGTCACAGTTTGATATCTCTCGGCATGTGGCCGTCCTGCTCAGGGCCTCAGACTGAACTGTATTGGATAGCTCTTCATAGTGGTGGTTACCACACTTGGTCCTCTTTCTGCCATTCTTCCAAGTGGTGGTTGCTGCTCCTTGGTCCTCAATTTCTCTGCTCTCCTAGGTGCTTCTCTGCTTATAGAGTCATAGAGGTTTACAGCAGGGAAACAGGCACTTCGGCCCAACTTGTCCAAGCCATTCTTTTTTTTAAACCCCTAAGCTAATCCCAATTGCCCGCATTTGGCCCATATCCCTCTGTAGCCATCCTACCCATGTAACTATCTAAATGCTTTTTAAAAAACAAAATTGTACTCATCTCTACTACTACCTCTGGCAGCTTGTTCAAGTCACTCACCATCCTCTGTGTGAAAAAATTGCCCTTCTGGACACTTTTGTATCTCTTCCTTCTCACCTTCTGGTTTTAAACTCCCCTACCTCTGGGAAAAGATATTAACTATGGCTGGCCTCTCATTACTTTATAGACCTCTGTCAGATCACTCATCAGCCTTCTGCACTCCAGGGAAAAAGTCCCAGTCTATCCGGCCTCTCCTTATAACTCAAACCATCAAGTCCTGGTAGCATCCTAATAAATCTCTTCTGCACTCTTTCTAGTTTAATAATATCCTTTCTATTATAGGGCAACCAGAATTGCACACAGTATTCCAAGTGTGACCTTCCCGCTGTCAACTTCAACAAGACATCCCAACTCCTGTATTCAGTGTTCTGACCAATGAAACCAAGCATGCTGAATGTCTTCTTCACTATTCTGTCCATGTGTGACTCCACTTTCAAGGAGCTATGAGCATGTATCCCTAGATCTTTTTGTTCTGTAACTCTCCTCGCTGCTGTACCATTCACTGAGTAAGTCTTGCTCTGGTTCAATCTACCAAAATATATCATCTTGCATTTATCTAAATTAAACTCCATCTGCCATTCATCAGCCCACTGGCCCAATTAATCAAGATTCCATTGCAGTCAGTGATAACTTTCTTCACTGACCATTATGCCACCAATTTTGGTGTCATCTGCAAACATACTAACCATGTCTCCTACATTGTCATTCAAATCATTAATGTAAATGACAAGTAACGGTGGACCCAGCACTGATCCCTGAGGCACACCGCTGGTCACAGACCTCCAATTTGAAAAACAATCTTTTACAACAATCTTCAGGCTTCTGTCAAGAAACCAGTTTTGTATCAATTTAGTTACCACACTCTGGATCCCATGAGATTTAACTTTATGCAGCAACCAACCATGGGGTTACCTTGCCAAAGGCCTTGACCTGCCCGTGTAGACAACATGAACTGCAATGCCTGCATCTACCTTCTTGGTTACTCCTTCAAAAAACTCAATCAAATTTGTAAGATATGATTTTCCACTCACAAAGCCATGCTGACTATCCCGAATCAGGTCTTGTAACTCTAAATGCCTGTAGATCCTGGGTCTCTCAAAATATCTTCCAACAAGTTACCCTTCATAAATGTGAGACTCACTGCAAAGGCACAACATTTGCCACTTTCCAATCTTCAGACATTTATCCCGTGACTATTGATGATTCAAATATTTCTGCTAGGCGACCAGCAATTTCCTCCCTAGGCTTCTACAATGTCCGAGGATACACTTCATCAGGTTTCAGGGATTTATCTACTTTGATGTGCTTTAAAACTTTCAGCATCTCTTTCTCTATAATATGTACAGTCCTCAAGACTATTTATTTCCCCAAGTTCCCTAACATCCATGCTTTTCTCAACAGTAAATATTGATGAGAAATACTCATTTAGGACTCACGCATCCCTTGTGGATCAGCACATGGATATCCTTATTGATCCTTTAGAGACCCTACTCTCTCCCTTGTTTCTCTTTTGTCCTTTGTGTATTTGGAAGCTCTTTGGATTCTCCTTTGCCTTATCTGCCAAAACAATCTTGTATCCCCTTTTTATTCTCCTGATTTCTCTCTTAACTCTACTCCTACATCCCCTATACTCTTCAAGGGATTCACTTGATCCCAACTGGCCTATGCATGTCGTGTGCCTCTTTCTTCTTGTTGAACAGGGCCTCAATATCCTTAGTCGTCCAGGGTTCCCTACTTCTGCCAGCCTTGCCCTTCACTCTAAGAGGAATGTGCTTACCCTGAACCCTGATAAACATAATTTTGAAAGCCTTCCACTTACTAGATGTCCCTTTTACCTTCCCACAGATTCCCCCCCACCACTTAATTTTTGAAAGTTCTTGCCTGATACCATTAAAATTGACCTTGCCCCTATTTAGAATTTTAACTTTTGGGACAGACCTATCATTGTCCATAGCTGTCTTGAAAACTAACAAAATTATGGTCACTGCTCCCAAAGTGATCCCTCACTAACACTTCTGTTAGCCTTGAGCCATCTTCCCTTTGTAATTCTATCTTTTATGCCTTCCATCTTGTCACAGAGCTGCCCATTTGTTCATTCCTCCTCTTTCCTCTTCCTCAGAAGATCTTACCAGGGTGATTCCAATCCTGCTTCTCAGACATTTGACTCTTACCCTGCAGATTGGTCCTTAAAGGGACAATCACCACATCTCTCCCCCTCTAAGTCCTTTTATATAAATGTCAATATTCAATTTACACAGTCCCAGATAATTAAATGTTTAGTATATGAATTTAGTTATAAATTTTTCTGAATCCATGTGGAATGACATAACTCCTCTGTCTGAGCCCCATCAGCTTTCTGGGTTTGCCCCTTCATCAGGTGAATGAAGAGTTCTGGCCTCAGACAGAGCATATAACAGCACAGACAGTTTACAGATTACTGATTAGAACGCAAGACTGTTCCCTTCCTGTTGGTGAACACTTCAGTGGTCGCGGGCATTCGGCTTCTGACCTTTGGGTAAACATTCTCCAAGGCGGCTTTCACGACACACGACAGTGCAGAGTTGCTGAACAGAGACTGATAGCCAAGTTCTACACACATGACGATAGTCTCAACCGGGATATTGGGTTCATGTCGCACTATCTGTAACCCTCATGATTTGCCTGGGTTTACAAAACCTCAATTACTCTACTGTCTGGAGACAATACACATCTCTTTAACCTATGCCTAATGCTCTTTCCACTCACATTGTTGGTATCTTTAAGACTTGAATAGCAGGTTAGGTGTAAAGACTCGCATTCTAATCAGTAATCTGTAAACTGTCAGTGTTGTTATATGCTCTGTATGAGGCCAGAACTCTCCATTCACCTGACGAAGGGGCAAACCCTGAAAGCTTGTGAGTTTACTATCAAATAAATTGGTTGGACTTAAACCTGGTGTTGTCAGACTTCTTACTGTATTTACCCCAGTCCAATGCCGGCATCTCCACATCTAGGCCACATCTGCAGGATTGTTGTCAGCCATAACCACAATGACAGGTGCCTCTTCAGGCACAGGCAGTTCAGTTCTATCTGTTTCCTTGGAGACATCAGTTGCGTCTGCCACAGGATGACTAGATACTTCAATGCTAAAACAGTTGGCAACGTTTCCTGATGGCAATGTAGTTCCTGCTGGCAAAACAGGTTGTTGGGGGCATCGCTCTTTTTCTGATGATCAATCCTTCCATTTTGACTAGATAAGACAGGGGCCTACTTTCAGAGACAACAATTTGAGGTACCCAACTTGATCCACAACCAAAACTCCTCACGTACATAGCATTATCCACTAGAATGATTATGTTGACTGACATGAATCATGACTTGCCTTCTGACTGCTTTGGCTAGTCTCAATCCTCCCTGGCAAACTTGCAAACAAGAGGCTCAGTCTCACTCTGAGATGACAATTTATTAACAACTCAACTGGTGACACTGCTGTTATTACGTGTGAGTGGTCTGGTAGCAAAGAAGGAATTTGAAATTCTGATCTCTGGGGTTCCTTCTGAATGCTTCTTTAGATCAGACTTAAAGTTTGGATGGCTCATTCAACTAATCTATTGGATGCCAGATGGTAAAGTGCAGTTTGAATGTGATTTATACCATTGAATGTGGTGAAGTTTTGAAATTCAGCCCTTCCATCTGTTCCATTGTCAGACACTATGGGAAACATTTTCCAGCCTTGTTTGCACTAAGACCAGAGAAGTCAATGGACCTTTGCATGGTCTGTATTCCTCCTGCTAAATTTCCCATGGTGGGCAGGACAGAAAAATTCGGCCCAATGATTTCAGATGTTCCTGAAAAACATTGGCATAATCTTTCAATGGTAGATTCACATAATATAAGAGTCTTTACCTCAAAAATCCATTCACTTAGATTACATCAATAATGAGCAGAAACATTGTGCCTATGAATGAACTAACCTAATCAATATCAACTTGTACCTATGACCAACTCGGGTTTTCACAGGGGTGCAGTGATTTTGATTTGATTTGATTTATTATCGTCACATGTATTAACATACAGTTTCTTGCACATTATACAAACAAAACATACCATTCATTGAGGAGGAAATGAGAGTGCAGAATGTAGTGTTAAGTCATAGATAGGGTATAGAGAAAGGTCAACTTACTACAAGGTAATTCCATTCAAATGTCTGTCAGCAGAAGGGAAGAAGTTGTTCTTGAGTTATTTGGTATGTGATCTCAGACTTTTGTATCTTTTTCCAAAAAGAAGTAGATGGAAGAGAGAATGTCTGGGGTCCATGGGTTCTTTAATCATGCTGGCCACTTTGCTGAGGCAGCTGGAAGTATAGACAAAGCCAGTGGATGTGAGATTGGTTTGTGTGATGGATTAGGCTATCTTTTATAGTTCCTTGAGGCCTTGGGCAGAACAGGAGACATAGCGAACTGTGATACAATCAGAAAGACTGCCAAAAGAATCACCAAAGTTGATGAGAGTTGTAACTGACATGCCAAATTTCCTTAGCTTTTTGAGAAAGTAGAGATGTTGGTGGGCTTTCTTAACTATGGTTTTGGCCTGGGGGGACAAGGACAGGTTGCTGGTGATCTGAACACCTAAAAACTTGAAGCTGTCGACTCTTTCGACTTTGTCTCTGTTGATGTTGACAGGGGCATATTCTCCTTTAAGCTTCCTGAAGTTAATGGCAATCTCTTTCATTTTGTTAACATTGAGGGCTGGTTTATTGTCACTGCATCAGTTCACTAGATTCTCTATCTCATTTATGCACTATGTCTCGTCATTGTTTGAGATCCAACCCACTACGTGGTGTTGTCAGCAAACTTGAAAATCAATTTGGAGGAGAATTTGATCACACAGCCATAGGTGTATAAAGTATAGCAGGGGACTGAGAACTCAGCATTGTGAGGCACCAGTGTTTAAAATGGTCATGGGGGAGGTGTTGTTGCCTAACCTTACTGAGTGTGGCCTGTGAGTTAGGAAGTTCAGGATTCAGTCACAGAGGGAAATGCTGAGGTCCAGGCCACAGAGTTTGGAGATGACTTTTCGTGGACATAATAGTCTTGAAGATTGAGCTGTAGTCAATAAATAAGAATTTGACATAGGTGTCCTTGTTATCTTGATATTCCAGGGTTGAGTGCAGTGCCAGGGAAATGACGTCTGCTGCGGACCTGTTATGGCAGTCGGCAAACTGTAGTGGATCCAAGTAGTCCGGGAGGCTGGAATTGATTTGCGCCATGAATAACCTTTTGAAGTTTCATAATGGTGGATATCAAAACACAATCACCAGTAAATATCCTCAGTATTCTGACCATATGTTGGAGGGAAGGCCATTGGTGATGCAGCTGAAAATGGTTGCATCAAGCACACTGCCATGTGAAATTTTTTGCAATAATATCTTAGCGGCTGAGATGATTGACCTCCGGCAACTATAGCTATCTTCCTTTGTGTTAGGTAACCTTCCTGATCCACAGCCATAGTCTCAGGCTACTGAGAAGTGTTTCAAATCCAACAAATTGCTGTTGCAGTGCCGTCATTGCTGTAACGTTGGCATTTGTAATGTTGGCATTTGCAGTGCCAGTTTTTTTTTTCTGCATAAGTTTCCATTAATTGCAATGCAATAAGTTAAAGAAAGAATGATCAGTAAATCTGTTTTTGGTGGTTTTGATTGAGGAATAAGGTTTGTTCAGAAATTGTACTTGGGTAGTGTCACTGAATCTGTTTGTGTACACCCGAAATACAGGCTTCAGTTTAGCATATTATGTGGAAGATTATAGCCCAGCAGCATATCTGGCCCACAGTATAGTAGTAAAGTGTTTGCCTACAATCTGTGCTGAAGGTCTGTTATTAGGCTTGAAACCATAACTTGCTGAGTCAGAGGCAAACATGCTACCACTGAGCCAAAATAACATTTCTGAGCCAGGCCCATTTGTAAACAAAATCTGTGCCACAAGATTTTACTTTCAGTTGCAAAATTGAAAACAGATGTCAAATAGATCGTGTTACTCTTATGGTTTTTGAGGTAAACTTAATTTTCATCGTTAAAGAAATCCAAATTGAAGCTTTGGTTAATTGCCCTGACACAAAGCAGGCAAAGTGTAGAAAAAGGATATGATTGTAAATTTAGCCCCTCTATTTCTAATAAACTTTAATACAAAAGTATATGGAGAGACAATGCAATATCTTGTTTGCTTAACTATTGCTCATGTTGCATGTCATATGCTGATACACTCCTCCACTTACCTTCTCATTTATCAGTACTGAATGAATTATGCATCCTAGATGATATCACAGTGTGACAAAACTATTGATCTGGGAACTATTTTCAAGGTATGTTCAACAAGCAATTCTCCACAAATAATTTTCAAACGCTGGCAGCAATGACATTAGAACACACTTACTTCTTACTTAAGTCTGGGACTATCATTTATACAGACTGATGCCAATATAAATGACAAGTCAGGTTAAGATGTTCTATGGAAATTGTCCATTAGCGCTTAATTATGAGTCAAAATTATTATTAGCACAAAGCGGTTAAATGTTATAAGCTTGACTATAGATCAGCTTCATCATCCATAATCTTAAGTTACACAAATCAGATGCCACAAATTGCATTAAACTCACTGAAGGCATTTTTAGGATGTTGCCACTTTTCCCTATTTTTCCTTTAAAGATGCAATCAGAATGTTGCCCTGCATAATTTCCTTTTTTTTTACAATGGATTGTTTAAACTTTTTTAATTATGCAGTTCTACATGAATAGAGAAAACACAGTGTTTAAAGATCTAAACAATTCAACCTTTTTTTTGTTATTGGTTATTCCCAAAACAGCAGGTGATGTAATTGAGCATCTAAAGGCAATGGTTCAGAAGGCGAATACAAAATGGTGCTCCTGGTGTGTCACAGAACTCTGGCTACCTTTGTAGAGTTTTTGAAAACATCAGCCTTGCTCAGTTGGAATGTGAACAAAAGCAACTTTAAGAGTAGATTAGCATATACCAACATACAAGAATCGGGTAAAGTTTTATTTAATGCTATATGAAAGAGTTAATCATATAGGTCAGCATTGTGCTGCAATTTTTTAAAACATCACAAGCTCAAATTGTTAAATCTCAGTTAAATGTTTACAATCAATGCATTTATAACAAATTTAAAATACTTTTTTTTATCAATACATGCTGTTTCAATATATGCCCATCTTTTCATCTTTACTCTCCTGTTACATTTGCTTTCTGGGTATCAAAATCTTAAAATAGCTTGTCATTCACTTCATCTGATATGACTTTTATGCGTGCTGTTGGCATCTTCTCATTTAATGTTAATTTTGCAAAAAGATGATATATTAATACTAGTTATATTTAGGGAGTGATTTTTTAATTGATTGTTTTTAGACCACGACAGGTTTTGAGGGAACAGATATTACAAATATCAAGAAATGCTTAATTTAAGGAAGCAACATTTGTATTGAACTAAAGTATAGGTTTAAGTTCAATATAGTGTTTCTATATTTGTGTGCTATGAAAGGGTTAAAACTTTCCTTCAGGTTCAGGTTAAACACACACTTAGGCAAGTACATGGTTTTTGGTTTCACTTTAAATGTTACCTGAATTGTAATTAAGTCTTTATGATGTAAAAGCAATTACAGGAGCAAAAAACTAAGCTGTTGCTTAGCAACCAAAAGCTTATACTGAAAAGCAGAAGCACTTGTGTTTCAATCTGGAAGCAAGTAACCAAAACAAAAATTTTCCAAAAAAGTTGCCAGTGCAGACAGGACATCATGAGGATGCAGAAAGCAATCTGTAAAGCTAAAGAACCAAAAGTTTCAGAAACAGAAGAATCTAAAGAGGAAAGCCTCAGGAAGACTGAAGACAAAGGGACAGAGAACCAAAATCTGGACAAGGTACTGGTCACTGAAGTTAAAAAAAAGGGTAGAGACAGATCCCAGTTAAAGACAGAGCTGCAAGGTTTAGACCTGGAGGAGTCGGCAAGTGAGAAGCTGGATAGCTGAAGTAATTCTAAGGTCGGTGACATCTACGTAAATCTGAGAAGAAATGGTGTTTTGTGGTGTGGCTGGGTACCTAAAAGACTGTATGGAAGCTTGAATGCACGTGGTGTTTCAGAACAGAGGAATATTAAAAAGAGAGTTGAAACCCTGGTTATGGAGAGTAAAAGATGGTGCTGGTGTGAGAGGAAGCATGATCCACAGGTGGCAAGATCCTTCTTGAAATCCAATGTTGAGGTTTGGAGAGAGGTTTATGTTGATCAAGCAAGCTTTAAACATACCTGGAGGGCAGTTGCAAAGAGAGAACTTTGAAAGTCTAGCTGGAAAAGGTTAATTTTATATTTCTTCTTGCTGATTGAAATTTACTGTCAGTGCTCAGTGGGAGAGGGGCTGTGGGTTACAGCTGTTGCAAAATCTCTCATCCTTTTTCACCCAAGAAAGGGTAAATTAAAGTGGGAAGCAGGAGCCACTGAGGTCTTGCTACAAATTACCAGCTGCTATTTCTACTTTTGGATTGTTTTTTGTTTGCAGCTAGATCTGTACGAGGGACATGTTGGGACTTGCAGTTCAGTCTGGAGTCATCTTGTAGTTTTTTTCACTCTGTCTAGTGTGAATTGGTTTAGGTGGGGTGGGGGGGGGGTGCGGCCCGGGGGAAGAACTCTTGTGTCATAAAAATTGCAACTGTCAGATCAACCTGGGGACACTGTGCTGTTTCTTTTTTCACCCAACCAAAGGTGAATTAAAGTGAGGGAGATGAATTGCAACTTGCAGCTCAACTGGGAACTTCTTGCTACTTCTGTTTGTTGATTTAAGGGTGAAGAAAGGTGAAAAGCAATCCATATAAGAACTCTGGTAAATCCAACAATGAGACAGCTTGACACATGGACCAAGAAATCATGCTCCAGGCTGGAGGAAATGGGTAAGCCCACAGGTGTTGGCACTGGCAAAATGGTAGGAGGCAAACCAAAATCGAAGAGGAAGGAGACCCTGCCACACTGTCTGAACAGGGGATCCCTGAACAGAGCATGCTGAGCATAAGTACAGGGGAGGCTATTATGGAGGCCTTGGACAGTACATTGGACTGGTCAACCACTGAGTGGCAGGCCAAGATAGATGAGCTGAAAGAGAAGCCAGGATCATCTGTTAAATCTGTCCAAGGTGTCAGCCTCACCCACGCGAACCACTTGAAGAAGCTTAAGGACTCAGAGGCATTCAGTGGAAAAACTATCTCCGAGTTGAAGAGACAAGTTACTCAATTGATACAAGAGGTTAAATCCCAGAGAGAAAAATGTATGAGATGCAAGGACACCAAAGGTGAAATAACATCCATTTGATAGGCCTTCCAGAGGGAATCAAGGGCCCAAAAAACACAGACTTTGTCACCTGGCTACTGAAAAATGTGCTAGAACTTGAGGATGAGCCACTTCTGGTGACGTCAGCTAGGAAAGGAACACAAATGCTAAGAATTTAACAGGGAGAAGTATTAAAACAATGCATTGAACTCTAAAGTTGGTGTTGTATCATAAATTCAGTTGTTGGCAGATATGTTTCATTCATCACATCATGCAGATAGAGGTGTTTGTATCCTCCTCTAAGTGGGAAACTTAACTAAAAATCACTAAACTACAGAGATGATGAGGACATTAGGCTTCATTTTATTTGCCTCTGCTGGGAAGTTAAAGTGAGAGGAGCATGTAAAATGGGCTCAGTACCTTCTCCCCACCACTTTCCCCACTCCCCCCATCCCTTAACTGACCTCTATAATATGGTGCCGAATCAGCAACCTGCTTGCTATGTTTAAGTAAATAGTAAAGGGTCATTTGGACTTGTTAACAAGTTTCTAAATAAGCTCAATTGACTCTGATAAGATACTGCCAAGGCTATGAAATGATTGGCATGAGCAAAGAGCTGGGAGTTGTCAAGCTGCTGTTTTTTGAAAAAATCAAGTCATAGGAAGGGAAGGGGAGGGGTACTTTCTTCAGCAGTTGCCTTTTGAAGAGCAAGGGCCAGCTTCCTAAGATAGAATACTCCCCCCTCTTTTCCAGCTTGCTCGCTTCATTAAACAAGTCATTCCCTACCCTTACCCAACTCCCTCACAAGCCTAACCAAGGTCTCCCTGCCCAGACTTATCTGGCTCCAGGATCTACTGGGTAGTTTTTTGTCCCTGGTTGCAGTCCTTGAATTGCCCATTACAGCGCTGGTGGCACTTCAGGACTGCTGGAGCTGTCAGCCAGTTTGACTGGCTTTCAATTCTGGGGGTGGGCCCTCATCCCAACCAAGAGGCAGAAGTGCCACAATGCCCCTGTTCAGCATATAATAGCTGTGGATAGGGCTGGTGTGGAGTAGGCCAGCTCCATCCTGACCTTGCTTTGGTGGCAATTGAAGGGGTACAAGAAATATGCTCCCCTTTAGTATTCTACCCATAATGTGCTTAAGTAGTGCTTTTGTTCCAAAGGAATTGATCTTGAGTGCTTCAGCAAAGGAAAATTGCTTTAATGTTAGAGTGAAGTTTTGTTATTGTCACTTTTGTTAATTGGTTTCTTTCCTGTCTGGTAAATTGAAAGTGACAGTGGAAAAGCTCCACTCTGCATTTTTCAGTTATGAAACTCCGTTTATTCTAAACTGTATATCTTGTAAGGAGGCTTATTAGTGATAGAAATGTTGCACATTGTGTAACAGTCAGTACAGTGAAAAAGTCCTGCACTGCATTCTCAATACAATTTTTTAAACAATTTCTCCACTCTCTGAATTGCTTCAGGTACATTAGGCGAATCTCACTACATTGTTTAATAGTCTGTTTCATATTGTAAACTTCTTTATAGGTAAATCGGAAGATTATAATATTACGCTCAGCGGTAACTTTGTGCATGATGTGTTTCAAAAAGATGTTAATTGATCCATGAGATGAAATCGGATTCCTACAAAAATATATAAAATACCTAATTTGTTTCTTTTTTGCTTGCTAAGATTATTTACTACTGTTTTTCCCTTATCCTTTAAAAAAGTCATTTGTTTGCACAGCCAAATCTTTTGACTCACTTGACCTTTGGTTTGCTCAAATCCAATTTCCTCTCTCCTCCAATATACAAGGTCCAGAGTAACTCAGCCTCTTTATCTGGCTTTGACTATCTGCACCAGTCAAACTGATTCTGATTTGGCTTTTCTACCTGATTCAAATTCAACCCATTCTTAGCCATTTAATTTGGAATGGTGCCATCATTATCTACCTAATCTTAAATGGCCTTTTTCCCTATTATCTTAAGTTTCAGTAGCATGCCTTTTTCTGCTGCAGGTTTTTAATTTTGCAATAAGACCTCTGTGACAGATAACGTTGCATACATTGCATTGTTTTAGACAGTGGCACAGTGGTTAGCACTGCTGCCTCACAGCTCTAGGGACCTAGGTTCGATTCTTGGCTCGGGTCACTGTCTGTCTGGAGTTTGCACATTCTCCTTGTGTCTGTGTGGGTTTCCTCCCGATGCTCGAAATGTGAGTTAGGTGCATTGGCCATGTTAAATTGCCCCTTAGAGTCGAGGAATGTGTTGGTTAGAGGAATTAGCGAAGTAAATATGTGGGGTTACAGGGATGGGCCTAGGTGGGATGATTGTCAGTGCAGATTCCATGGGCCAAATGGACTTTGTCTGCACTGTAGGGTTTCTGTTATTTTATGTGAATCTTTCTTGCAAGTTCATTAATGATTTTGCGATTTTTAATGCCTATCAGTGTAAGTTCATGAACAACTGACTTGATCAATCAGTGCAAAAAGAAACCAAAATGTGAGTGTAAGTAAAGAATGAGCAGGGATAAGCAATGATAATTACAGAAAAAGAGAGAAAGGGATTGTAGAAATCGGTTTGTGTTGCAACTCCTTTCACATTGAAACAGCTGCAAAACATAATATCTTAAAGGTAGGAGGATCTACATCAGGCCTTGCTCTGCGACTAAATTTGCAGCAGTGCACTTTTCTAAATTAGGAGTTTAATTACTTAAGTGAAGTTTTTGGGAATAAACAAGACAGATGTTGGATCTGTCCTCTTCAGAATTCTTCAGCAACCCTCACCACTTACATTATACGGTAAATAATAAATACTTAATTGTTTTAAAAAAAACTTCTGTGGAGCTAGGAGTGCACCTCCAAATCTACAGGGATTTAATGAATCCCCCCCACTGTGTAAATCTCTCCAAGACTAACTCCCATAGCCTCCTGGTCAACACCCTTATCCCAGGACTTACCTGAAGGCTGCTCCTGTCAAGGCAAGTGGGCCCTAACATTGATTCCTTCTTCTGGACAAGCTGCCTGTGAGACAGTGACGAGTGCTGACAGTTTATGCCAAGTATGTTGATGAGAACTGAGGGGAAATTTTATAGATTCTTGGAACTTGTTTTCTGCATGTGCTGCTTTGTCTCAGGCCTTGACCCAAAACTAGATCCAGACCAAACCCATTTTTCTTCGTCTGTGAACGATGGAATAGATTGGACAAATCAAATTATATTAGTCACAGTACCACAGAGGAGGACTTCTTTAAGAATGGTTTTCTGGATCAATATGTTAAGGAACCAAATAGGGACAGCACATTCTAAACTGGATACTGTCTAATGAGAAAGGAATAATTGGCAATCTAATTATACAAGATCTCTGAGCATGAACGAACATAATATAGAATTCTTCATCAAGATGGAGAATGAAGTAGTTGACTCTGTGACTAAGGTCCTGAATCTGAAATGATAATGGTATGGCACCTAAGTTGGCTGTGATGGAAAATGTTACTTAAAGGGATGATGGTGGATAGGCAATGGCAAATCTTCAAAGAACATATGGCTGAACTACAACAATTGCAAAAGTAAAACAGGAAGGATGGCCAAACCATGCTTACAAGGGGAATCAGAGATGGTATTAGATCTCTATCCAAGGAAAAGGCACAGAAATTGGCCAGAACAAAACAATTGACCTGAGGAATGAGAGCAGTTTAGAATTCAGCAAAGGAGGACCAAGGAGCTAATTATGAAGGGGAAAATAGAGTATGAGAGTAAACTAGCATTGGAAAAACAAAAAAAGGGCTGTAAATGTTTCAATAGGTATGTGAAGAGAAGAAGATTCATGAAAATAAATATAGGTATCTTATGGTCAGAAACAGGGGGTTTATAATGAGGAGAAAAGAAATGGCTAACCAACTAAATATATACTTTGGTTCTGTGTTCACAAAACAGAACACAAATAATATGCAAAAAAATGTTGGGTAACACAGGGTTTAGTAAGAGGGAGGAACTGAAGGAAATCAGTATTAGTAGCAAAGCAGTATTGAGGAAATTGATGGGATTGAAGGGCAATAAAGCCCCTGGGCCTGATAATCGACATCCCAAAGTATTTAAGGCACTGGCCCTAGATATAGTGGATGCATCTCCCAAGACTCTATAAACTCTGGAATAGTTCCTACAGATTAGAGGGTAGTAGCTACCTCCCTTTTTAACTTGATTTAAAAAGGAAGATAGAGAAAAAACAGGGAATTACAGACCAGTCTATCTGATCTTGATAGAGAAAATGCTGGAATCCATTATCGAGGGTTTTATACCAGAGCTCTTGGAAAACAATGGTAGGATTAGACAGAGTTGGCATGGATTTACAAAAGGGAAACTTTGACAAATATTCTGGAATTTTTCAAGAATGTAACTGGTAGAGTTGATGAGGGGCGCCAGCGGATGCGGTTTATTTAAACTTTCAGAAGGTTTTCAACGAAGTGCCACATCGGAGATTAACATGTAAAATTAAAGCAAATAGCATTAGGGATAATGTATTGAGATGGATAGAAAACACGTTGGCAGACGGGAAACAAAAAATAGGAATGAAGCAGCCTTTAAATGAATAGCAGGCAATGACAAGTGTGGTACGACAGGGATTGGTGCTAGGACTCTAGCTATTCACAAAATATATTATGATTTAGATGAGGTAATTAAGTACAATATATCCAGATTTGCAGATGAGACAAACCTTGGTAGGAGGGTAAGGTGGATGCAGAAATGCTTCAGAGTGGGGCGACATGGTGACACAGTGATTAGCACTGCTGCCACACAGCACAAGGGATCTGGATTTGATTCCAAACTTGGGTCACTGTCTGAGTGAAGTTTTCACGTTCTCCCTGTTTCTGTGTGGGTTTTTTCCATGTGTTCCGGTTTTCTCTCAAATTCAAAAGATGTGTGGATTAAGCTGATTAGCATGCTAAATTGTCCCTTAGTGTCAGGGCATTAGCAGGGTAAATATGTGGAGTTATGGGGATAGGACATGGGTGGGATTGTTGCTGGAGTAGGTTTGATGGTCCAAATGGCTTCCTTCTGCACTCTAGGCATTCTATAATTGTATTCCATTTGGACAAGTTGAGTGAACAAGCAAACACATGGCAGATGCATTATAATGTAGATAAATATGAGGTTATCTACTTCAATAGCACAAAGAGGCAAGCAGATTATTATCATAGTGAAGCCTCAATGTCTCTGTCTTAACCATTCTATTTCAGAAAACATGATGTTGAAGGATCGAACTAGAGTCAAACTTGATACACTTCTATGAGCATTTATTTACAGAGTTATATATTGCAAACATACATCTTCTAAGCCAACTACAGTTTTAGTCTGTCCCTTTTTACTGGGCACAAGTGAATCCCCAGTTAATGTCCATCTTCTGTATACAATCAAATGCAAGTAACGTTAACAAGCATGAAACCCATTCAGTTACTAACAGCTAACTTGATAGCTCATAATAGTATTTTACAATGCAGTAGTCTAGTTGAAATATTATCAGTATGATCGTCGTTTCTGTCATCATAAAATGGTGGCCAGATGCAGTGCACAACTAAACCCAACCTTTGAGCCCAATTTTTCTATAAACGTGATAATCACAAAATATATTTTTCAATTGATCTATTTCTCAAAAATTCTGCAGCACAGACATTATTAATCTTTACATAATTTCTGCTTTGATTGACTAATCTGGCTAGAGAAATGTATTTATTGTATAACTTATCAAGTTTATGTATTCTTCTAAAGCTTAAAAGGGATTAAATGCAGTTTTTTTTTGCATAAGTATTCAAGCAGACTGGAATATTTCAAAACAAGCAGCTTATGACATTGATCTACTGTAAGTCACCCACGTCCATCAGGTTTTATTATTCACTGAGTTTGTGACTGATATAAAACTAAAATATAGGAAGATAATGTTATGCACTAATTAAATAAATCTGCTATCACTGGAACATCATACACATCTTAAAGCAGGAAGTTAACATAAACTGATACAAAAAATGAATGCTTTTATAGAGGAGTGAGATTGAAAGATCTGCATAACTATTTTCTTTTTCCTCTTTGCTTTCATTAAGTTTAAAGTATCTTATTATTAGTATGACAAGTAGGCTTACGTTAACACTGCAATGAAATTACTGTGAAAATCTCTTGAGTCACCATATTCCAGTGCCTGTTCGGTATATTGAGGGAGAATTTAGCATGGTCAATGCATCTAACTAACACATCTTTTGGACTGTGGGAGGAAACCACGCAGACACAACAAAAACGTGTAGATTCTGCACAGCCAGTGACCCAAGCCAGGAATTGAACTCAAGTCCCTGGCACTGTGAGACAGCAGTGTTAAGTGCCACCCCCAGTTAAGTCAGAATTTAAACCTCGATTATAAAGAAACTTTTGATAATTAACATAAAGTTATTGGGTGAAAAGTGTGAACATGGGTGTGGGGATTGCAAAGTCTGAATAAACTGCATCCACTCCCTCTGATGCAGATAGATTCCTGAGACTTGTTAATTTAAATAATAGCAACATGCAGACCAGCAGTAAAACCACAGTTGAATGGCTCATACCTCAGTAGGAGGTCCAGGTTTGCACAAGGCTGGTATTGAGCTAGTATTTAGCTTATTTACACTTCTTAAAGCTAGCATGCACTCTTAAAGCGGAGATGCATTCTGGTTGAAGCAGATGCTGGGTAAGAGAATCTGATCTGTAAGAAGATTGACTAATGATCCTGCACGCCACACAACATGGTCCAAATTTCTCAAAAATAGCACTGGAAGGCTTGGCCCAGAAAATGGACAGGAGAGAGGTTGTGTATCCATAAGTCCTCAGGAAACCTTCTAGATAAAGTTTGAGAAGTCAATGGAAATATTTAGCCATCACAGTCAGACACAGCTGTATGATCCTGAGGACCTGAATGCAGTAACACAAGAAGTTTAATGATCTCAAACAGGTGGTTAAGATCAGTGAATTTGTCTTCAGCTGCTACATCCTTCCACATGAACCACTAGCTCTCAGATTGGTCAATTTACCACTATCCTTGAATCAATCTCCAGCAATCATAACTCATATGTCACATTTATAGCTTCACCTCATTCTGACACTCTTAGCACTGCTACAAATCTCATGCCCACATCTCACAATTTGCATATACAGACAGCTTTTAACTATGGCAGACATACCAGACAGAATGCACTGCTCACTGACACACTTCCCATATGATGGTTCATAACATGAAATAGTAGCACCGTGACAGGAAAAAAGTTATAGAACTCAAGAGGTGAGATGGAGTTAGTGTCCTTGATACCAAGGCTGCTTTTCACTGAGTTATAGCATCAAGGAGCCTCAGTAAAACTGGAGTTAGAGGGAAATAGGGGGAAAAGTCTTCGCTGGTTGGAGTCATACCTGGTGCAAAGGAAGATGTTTGTGATAGTTGGGAGTCAGTTATGTCAGTCCCAGAACATCACTACACAAGTTTCTCAGGATAGTGTTCTAGGCCTAACCATCTTCATTTGCTTTATCAATGTCTTTCCTTTCATCATAAGGTCGGAAATGGGAATTTTTATTGATCATTGCACAACGATCAGCACCATTCATGACTGCTCAGATACTGAAGCAGTTCATGTTTAAATGCAGTGATATCCAGGCTTGGGTTGACAGGTGGCAAGTAACATTGATACTAAACAAATGCCAGACAATGATCATCTCTGGCAGGAGAGAATCTAACTATTGTTGCTTGACATCCATTGGCATTACTATTACTGAAACCCCCACTATCAATATTCTGGAGGTTACCATTGACTAGAAACTGAACTGAACTAGCCATATAAATACTGTGGTTAAAAGAGCAGGTCAGAGGCTGAGAATTCTGTGCCTCACAACTTAGCTCCTGACTCCCCAAAGTCCGTCCATCATCTAAAAGGCACGAGTCAAAGTGTGAGAGAATATTCTCCACTTGTTTGGCTGTGTGCTTCTCCAACAACACTCAAGAAGCTCAATACCATGCAGGACAAAACAGCCCACTTCATAGACAGACTGTCCAACAGTCCAACATCTGCTTGCACCACCAATAATGTACAGTGGCAGCGGTGTGTATCATTGGCAGATGCACTGCTGCAACTTATCCAGGTTCTTTTGATCTTCCAAACTCAAAAACGTCTACCACCTAGAAGGACAAGGGGCACAGATGCATGGGAACACTATCATCCACAAGTTTTGCTCCAAGCCACGTATCATCCTGATTTGGACTATATTACCGTTGCTGGATCAAAATCCCAGAACTCCCTCCTTAGCAGCATGGTGGATTATCTATACCGCATGTATACAGTTGTTCAAGAAGGCAGCTCACCATTACTTTCTTAGGAGCAATTAAGGAGAGCAATATAAATGTTGCCCAAGACAGCGATGTCTCTACCATGAAAGCAATAAAAAAAATTGAACTGAAATTTCACAATCTGCTACGATAGAATTAGAACAAATGCCCCCAGAGCATCTGCATCTCTGCATTATTGCTCCAGTAGCATTACCAATATGAAAGTATCTCCCCATCGAGTACGGGGAAGAATCTATTACTACGTGTGTGTGGGGAAAAGGGACTGATTTCAATGTGTGTCTAAGGAAGACAGACTGATTTACTGTGTGTATGTTGCGAGGTTGGGGGCTGATTTCAGTGTGCAAGGTGAGAGGGTCTGATTTACTGTGAGTGGGAGAATAACTGATTACAGTGTGTGTCGGAGGCGGAGTTTGATTACAGTGCATGAACGAGAAAGTTAATTACAGTCTGTGGGGGCAGGGGGAGGGGTTAATTGTACTGTGTTGGGGGGGCGTGTGGAGAAGGGCTGATTACAGTGTGGGGGGTGCAGAGAGGGCTGATTACAGTATGTGGAGGTATATGGAGAGGGGCTGATGGCAGTGTGTTGGGCAGGTGTGGAGAGGGGCTGATTATAATGTGTGGGGATGTGCATGTGGGGGGTGTGCAGAGAGGGGCTGATTACAATGTGTGGGGTCAGGAAGAAGGGCTGATTACAGTGTGTGGGGCTGGGGAGAGGGGCTAATTACAGTGTGTGGGGGCTCCCGCAGAGGCTAATTACAATGTGGGGAGGGAATGATTATGGGCGATGTTTCCAATACGTGGGGGGACGGAGAGAGGTGATGTGTGTGGGGGGTGCGGCAGGGCTAATTACAGTTTGTGGGGGGGTGTATGTGTGTGGAATGGAGCTGATTACAGTGTGTACAGGTGACAGAGCTTGATGATAGTGCCTGTGGGGGAGGGCTTGATTACTATGTGTGTCATGCTGCCGGGGGTGAAGAGGAGCTTCACTGAGTCTTCTGTCATTGGAATTAAAAGAGCTTGGTGGAACCTCTGTGGCCAGTACCTGTCATGTTATATTCTATATCTATTCAGAAACACCCCAGTTCCCACTTTCCTCAGTTTGGGAGGTGCATAACACCACATTCAGGTAAGTTGTGAATTAAATCAATTTTATTTTGAAACTGCATTGTGCCAAGTGGAATCCACAACCCATCTGACATCCTTGGTAGAAAATTAAAAGTTAATTTGACTTGTCTCACGTTAAAATCAATGATCTCAAGGCAACCTTGACATGATGTTGCTACAGAGCTGTAATGCTGAATGCAGATATAAATTTCAATGGTATCCACTCCTCCCTGGCCAAGATCCACGAGCTGGAGCAGGTCAGATGAAGTAATGGATTGGTGAGTACATAAAAAAAAATATTTTTCACAGCATCGATTTTCAAATGTATATGGTATATTAAAATTTGATCTATAATTCATAAACTTTATAACTGAGCGTTACTAAGTCACTTTGTTGCTGTTTTATTTTTCTTGGTGTCTGGGGTCATGTTCTCATTGGGATATAATTTGGGAAGAAGCACTACTTTAGTGCCTTGCAGTCTAGCAATATTCACCTATTCTTGGTTTATATTATAGGTTCTTATGAGGATTAAATAGGAATATTATAAATACTTGATCCACTTGAGAGGGCCGAAAACAAGAGGGCAGCACAGTAATTAGCAGTGCTGCCTCACAGCACCAAGAACCCAGGGCTCAATTTCACAGCTTGGGTCATTGTCTGTGTGGAGTTTGCATGTTCTCTCCGTGTCTGCGTAGGTTTCCTCCGGGTGCTCCAGTCCAAAGATGTGTGGGTTAGGTGGATGGACTATACTAAATTGCCCCTTAATGTCAGGGGGACTAGCTAAGTTAAATGAATGGAGTTATGTTGATAGGGGCTGGGTGATATTGTGGTCAGTGCAGACGTGGTCGGTAGGCTGAATGGCCTCCTTCTGCACTGTAGCATTCTATGACAAGATTGACCATTTGATCTGATTGCCTAGATATGTATTGAATAGCCACACACTACCTGTTTTGACTAAAGAACGGCACTGGCTAGGGGGAGAATTGCTTCCTGAATACTCAAAGCAGATGTGGCCTCTGGCTGAGAACCATTCTATCCCTCCTTCTTCCTCTTTGAGCAGCCTCTCCTATATATAGCCTCTACTCCCTGTACTAATGTAGGCTAAAGGGATAGAAACAACTATGGTCATATCTGGAAATGATCTGCCCAAAAACTTTGAAGTCAGGGCAAAGTTCTGGGATAGAATTTTTCTTTTTTTTCCATAGAGAAGCGTTAACCATTGATGTTCACCTGTGGTCAAGCCTAAGAGTGGACTCAGGAAAAAGGAAACAAACTGGAGAGAGTTGAAAGCTAGAGCTCAAGCATGGAATAGACATTTTAAATCATTGTGTAATGCTGTTATGGATAAAGTTCAGACAAGCACATAAGTTGGTGTGTCACCTCTTCATAGGTCTGATTTATAAAATAGACGACGTTGGCCTTGCCAGCAGTGCCCACGTTTAATGAATGAATAAAAAAAATCCATATCTTTCTGTTTAGAGATTATACTCACTATTGAGTGCTCAGCTTTCAAATTCTCAATTGTTTTGCACCAGCGTATGATGATGGGCATATGCGCTTGCATATATCCAGTGATATCAGGAATATAGGCACAAACTGTGAATGGTTACAATTTGCTTAGATCAATAAGATGGTGTTACACTTTGTGCCTCATATGAACTGGCCAGGTAAGTAGACAGCAGCACGACAAAGTTGATGAACTTTATCGATTATGATATCAAAATATTAATTCCGTTTTCTTATTCTGTCTGAACCTGTAAATCCGTATAAGTCAGTAATGCCAGTATGATCGAAATGTACCATTTGAACAATAATCTTTAAAAATCCATTTAGAATGATAATTCACTGTAATGCCTGGATTTTTAAAATGTTATCCTCATGCTAAGACTTCTAAAGCATCAATTAATATTTACCAAGTAACCATTTTCCTAAACAAGATTTAAACATAACAGACCTAAATCTAAAAATTACCATTGGCAAGATTACTGTATAAATGTTTAATGCATTTTTATAACATTAATCTGCTACTATTTTAACAGAAGCGTTAACCCGTTTATTTTCCATGAGGTAATGTCTCTGTTAGAATAGCAGGCAAAGAAATGTCACACAGATTCATTAAACATTCTTAGACAACAGTAATTTCTCAACTTTAATTGACTTTCCTTTGTTGTAATGAAACCAAAGGTCTGTGCATAACCTATTGTCTGCTTCATCTTGCTGTTAGTCGACGTAACCTCAGCACAGTAATGTTTTGTACAACATTTATAAAATACATGTCAAGAACAGCAAGTAACAGGTCACAGATTCTGGGTCAAATTTTAATTACTTTTTAAAATCAAATCATAATATGAATCGGGTGTTGTGTGGAAATGTACTCGTGCACTGTAAATGAAATAAAACATAAAATATCCTGTAATATGTGGTGAGCAATGAAAGGATATTGTTCACTGTTCATCATGTTTATAGATTTCACAGACTTTTGAGTGGCAACTTACAGTTCCTGGACATCACTTCCAGCACATCTGAAATGTGTGCAAGCAGCACAAGCAACAACATGTGTGTTGATTTGATCAGATTGGAAAATCCTTATCAACACACACGGAGCAGGGTTTTCCGGGCCACATGTGGTATGTTTTTTGATGGCAGAGGCAGCTTGCCATTGGCTGGTAGTCCAAGGCATTTTTTATGTGGCTCTTCCTTCATGCCACTGGGGAACCCCCTATGTTGCCTTTGGCCCGGATGACTCCATCAGTGGGAAGGGCTAGAAAATCCTGCCCAAAGTGTCAGAGACAGCAAATGCAAATTAGCAGTTTTAATTTGATGTAAAATAATATTTTAGGAAGCAAAATAATGAGAGGGAAAGAAAGGTGGAGTTAACGAAGAAAAGCAAAAGAGATAATGGCTGTGATGCTTGGCACAGAGTGTCCTAATCTGGGAAAATTGCATGCAGACCCAAATACTGGTGTCAAATGATTTGTAATCTTCCAGGTCCCTTTCTGCAGAAACCATATCTTGCCCAGAAAGGATATGAGGCCGATTAGCACGAAATTGACATGTTTTCAGTCTTATTATTGAGTTTAGCACAAGATCATTCCCCCTTCCCAGAATGTTCCAACCAACCTACCCCTCTTCTCCCAGTAAAAAGTTACCTGGGCACAAACTCACTATTGGTCCCTTGAAGTGTGGTCCAAGTGCCATGGATTGTGAGGGCTAGTGAGGAGGTGAGTACCGCTTAGCACTAACCTCCAAGGTCAAAAGGGTAAGTCAACTGCTGCCATGGTACAGTGTTGGGTGGGTGCCTTAAAGGGTGCAAGGCCTGGGCAGGGTAGGGGTAGTGGGTGGATGTGTGGTGGGGCCAGAGGTCTGCAGGTTGGAACCCACTGCTGGACTGATTTCGTAAAGGGGAATTTAGAAGGGCTGGAAACTGACGGAGTCTCCTAAGTGGAGAGCTCAGAGATAGCATCCAGCCCTCCCTTCTTCCATGGGCCTCTGGAACACTCCATGGGATGGCGGGGCAGATGGAGTAAGCTCCAGAAGCCTTTGCATCACCTGGCACTGCTAGTTTTGGAGGCCCAATATTGTCTGCACCAGAGTGTGAAGGTCCTTAGCAAAGGACTTCTGCATGTGGTCCAAGCTTGGAGTCCCTCTGCGTATGATTGTGCAATGCTCTCGAAGCCCACAACCATGGCCCTCTGTATCTGGAGCATGTTCTGGTCCTCAACAACTCAGCCATGCTTTGGACCCTCCCACCTATGGCTACAAATTCTTATCCAGGCTTTTCTCTGTGGCCACCATCCCTTTTTTTGGTTTGGATGCCAGGCAATGAATGCACCATCTCCTGTGCTTGAAGGCTTGTTGCCGCATTATTGCTGACACCCTTTTCTGCATTCCCTGGCTCTGCCTCGGCATTCCCAGCAGCTCTCGTTGGAGGCTAGCTGTTTCCTGGGTTTCAGCACACTGCCGCCTGCCTGACCCCTTGGACATTCCCACCTCCACCTGATATGCATCGGCAGCTGAGTGGTGCTCACAAGATAGTGACCTTGAAGCCTGTCTGCTGATGCCACCCACTGAGGTGTGTGTGTCTCTCCTTTGGTGGATGATGCAGGTGATGCCTATGATACTTGGTTGGTGCTTTCCACAGGGATTTCCACTGAAGTGCTGGCAGGGGTCGCAGAGAAAGTCCTGAAGGTCCAGTCTCTTCAGGTGTTGAGCCTTTAAGATAAGCAACAGGTTCAGTGCAAGGGAGGGACAAGTGTCTGGGCAGCTTGGAACTCACTTGTGACAGGTCATATGGATGAAGGTTCGTTGGATCCTCACTCCTGTGTGCAGGCTGATCTCACAGGCACTCACAGCTCCCTCATATCACCTCCCCTGAGATCTCCATCGCTCTCTCCTCATAGGCATCACGGGGATGCAACTCAGGAATTCTCCTGCCAGTGTTTTCCCACTCCCTTTTATTATGGACTATCTTTTCCTGTGGGGTCAAGAGAGGATAATTAAAAGCTTGATGCCAGGTGTGCAGGCAGTGGAGGGGAGAAGGAGAGGGGTGTGCACAGGCTCGTGAAGAGGAGTGCTAGAGGGAGTCAAGGAATGGATTGATGTGGACATTCCAGGATGTGATAGATGGATATTCACCCTTGCAGCTCAAATGAAGTCATTCATTTCCTTGCGACATTGGACAGCAGGCCTCAGTTTCAGACCGCTGGCACTGACTGCTGCAGCCACCATATCTTGGCATCATTTGCTTCCCTGCATTTGCTTTCACTCATCCACCCTTTTGGGCATACAGGGTGGCCCATTTCTCCTCCACTGTGCCCAGAAGCCTTCTGAGATCTGCCTCCATGAAATGTGGGGTTGACTAGCTGTGAGTGCAGAGACAGTGTCTAAATGCAGCTCCTCCTTGTTAACAGTGTACAGCTGTGAGCCAGTTCAGGTGAGTCACAGGCTTGGGGACTCCATACCAGCATGTTTCACGTGGGGAGTTCTTTCAGTGCAGGGCAATCTGACTCACACCAATGTGCCCAGTGTGCATCGCACCAGCTTTCTCACCCAAAATGACACCTAGTCATTTCTGACAGAAATTCCGTCCAAAGAAAATATTTTAAACTCCATTAGTAATTACACTTTGAAGACTTGAGAGTTCATGCTTTAAGATTAAATGGTCATTGTCAGAAATTGTTTACAGCTAATTAAAATTTATCACATTATTAAAAAAATTTGTGCAACAAAGAAGATCTTTGTGAGTATAGAAGTATCCATTAGGATATCCAGTTTTCTTACTTAAATTATATTAGTTGGGTGGGTCTGAAACCTTGTGCTTATTAAGATGGGGGATCCAGTTTAGCCTTCAGTATCCACATTATGCACTTCTAGGTCAGGTACACATTAGGCAGGAGGCTCTGGTAATATGGTTCAATTACAGTCCCAGTAGCATTTATTTTTGCATTAACAGGGGAAGTATCCCTGAGGTCTGTGATGCGAACTGCCAATTAATTGTCATCTGAGTGGAGGCTGCTAAAACACATTTCATGTTGGATTCTTACAGTCAGTGGAGAGAAGAGACTTTTATTTAGCCTGAATGGATTTGGAATCGAGGTTGCAGAAGTGAAAGGACAGTTTGGTAAGCCACTGAACCGCTCAGTCTTCTTGAGAAACCTGGAATTTAATGTATTAGCCAATGTTTCCACAGAGTGAAGCTGCATGTCAATCAAGGTCTATTGGAGAAGAGAAGAAACAAAAATAAAAATATCTTCTTGCTGTTACTTTTCACAAGCTGATTTGAAAAACATCCCTTATTGATTGAAAAAAGGAACATAATGACAGCATCCTTACTGATGCCCATCGGATAAACCATCCAACTTGCACCTGAGGAACATGGGGAGAAGGCAAGAATTTGACAATGGAGGGTCATCTATTCTGGCTATTGCTTTACTTGACAAATTAAATAATTTATTTACCTGGAGGTTATTGAAGTAAAAGCATTGGTGTTAATTTTAATTGGGAGCAAGATTTGAATGAGTGGTGGGGAAAGCAGGCATCAAATATGCCCAGCACCAGCTGGCTGCGATTGAAGCAATGTTAACTTCCTTATCTATGTATAATTGGGGAGCTTCCCACACAGTAGTATCTAGAAACATGCAGTCTGTCCACTTGAGCAGCACAATTTCTGGCCAGTCTCCCAAGCTTTAATTTTTTTATTGCAAGTCTTAAAGGGAGGTTGTGTTCCCTACTTGGAGCTTTCAGGAGAGCACTGCTGTACAGAATTCTGCCACCAGAATGAACTGGAGGATGTAGGACACAGACACAACAGATCGGAAGTGAAACTTTTTTATTAAGTATCATTTAAAAGCATTTACAGAAAGGAAAATAACGATTACATAAGAGAGAGACGGAAATAGAGAAAGCAGCAAAAGCCAGCCAGCATTGCGCTGGTCAAAAAACTCAAAACTTAGCCTGGATTAAACTAACTAAACATTGATCAGTGTCTACAATATAACTAAATACTACACTGTATCATTAAAGAACTGGGTCCTCAACTACACATAAACAATTGCTACGTGTAACCATGAAAGTTTTTGTTTATCTTATAAGAAAGCCTATTTACCTTACATTATACTTTCAAAGAATATAGCCAATTTCTGAGCTAAACCCAGAATTCCAAGCTGAATTTCAAATTGTGGCTAAATTAGCTTAAAGCATAGCATAATTATTACATAGACAAAAATGCCTTAAACTGAAGCCTATTAATAGGGCAAACCATACTGAGAATTCCACAGAGCCCCCCAACACGCACGTGCACACGCACACTCACGTGCACACGCACACACACACACGTGCACACAAGTTGTCTAATATTCCTTGGAAGTATTGATGGAGGAGGTTAGGACCAAGAGGAGAAGACTGATTCACACAAGTGTACCAGTCCCATTTCGGGCACATGTACCCCTTTCTTGTTGTCTAACAGCAGTGTATCTTTCTCACATGATAGTAATTAGTTTCTCTTCATATTACAGACCTGCCATTCCAGGAATCAGTCTGGTAAACCTTCGCTATACTCCTTTTGTAGCAAGGACATCCTTCCTCAGATATGGACCCCAGTGTTGCATACTATATTCCAGATGTGGCCTCACTAATGCCCTATACAATTGCAGCATAACATCCCCACTCAAATACTCAAATCCCCTCATTCTGAAGGCCAACATACATTTGCCTTCTTTAAAGCCTGCTGTACCTGCGTTCTTAGTTTCAGTGACTGATGCATAAGGACACCAAGGTCCCGTTGAATATCTATCTCTCTCACTTTACATCCATTCAAATAATTAGTTTTCCTATTATTGCTACCAAAGTGGATAACATCACATTTATCAACATTGTATTGTATCTGTGATACATATGTCCAGCAAACTCAGCCTGTCCACTGCATCACTGCATCTTCCTCAGGTCCTTCCAACCAACATTATATCATCTGCAAATTTGGAGATAATACATTCAGTTCCTCTTCCAAATCATTAGTATATAATGTAAACAGTTGGGATTCAGCAGATCTTTGCAGAACCCCACTAGTCACTGACTCGCAATCAGAAAACTCTCATCTCTCTCTGACCTGGATCTCTCAAATCCACAGAGCGATCCAAAAATGCAGCTCTTAGTCTGCACGTGTTGTGTGTGATCTGTCATCAAAGAGACTATTTTTCTGTATGTTTCTCCTCTTCTAACTAAATCTAAGTGGGAATAATGGAACCCACTCAGTTATGAGAGCTTCCTCAAGGTGAGCACCCCAAAAGCAATATTGCAAAGTTGCATTGGCAATGTGAAACTCTTGCAAAGATCCAGCAAGATGGCATGGTGGCACAGTGATTAGCACTGTTGCCTCACAGCGCCAGAGACCTGGGTTCAGTTTTGGTCTCAGGTCACTGTCAGTGCAGAGTTTGCACGTTCTCTCCACATATGCTCTGATTTCCTTCCACACTCCAAAGCTATGCAAGTTAGGTTGATTGGCCATGTTAAATTGTCCCCTAGTGTCAGGAGATTGGCAGGGTAAATGCATGGGTTATGGAGATAGAGCCTGGGTGGGGTTGTTATCAGCAAAGGCTCAATGGGCCAACTGGCTCCTTCTACACTGTGGGACTTCTATGATCCAAGCAGCTCAATGGCACTGAGCTGATTGTTTGCAGGTTAGTGTTCGTAAGTAGTGTTTCAGTCATTATGTGAGTGCTTCCAACAGATTGAGAATTCAGCACGACTTCAGTAGTTTCATGTTAAAATGGTGCTAGGTCATTATATCTTACATCCCATATTTGGTTACATTCATGAAATCCTCATCTGCTTCAGTGGGCATCCTGGCCCTCTAAGAACCCAACAAAGAGTGCATTGATTGAATGTTGCCAGATGACAAACCAGCCAGCATGTAATACTCCCAAGCAATTTCAGCATCACATTTACCTCATTCTTGCAGTGTGATTGGGGCTAAAATTGTCCCAATTTTACCCAATGTTAAAAACAAATGGAAAGTGATCTAAAAATATCACACTTCACATTATTTGAAGCTAGATACTGCTGATGGTGCCTGATTATTACTTCAAATTCAGTGACATGCAGTAAATTATTTTTGGAGGTGGCTTCAGTAGGTTCCATTGTATTTCTTTAAAAAATTATATGGGAACAGAATATTACTACTAATCCATTTAAAATATTTTGTTTGCAATGCTGAAGGCTGCAAACTCTTAAATTTCATGGAGCTTTTTTGCATTCCATTTCTCCTAAGTGTAGCTATTTTATTCCAGTTGTGTTTTTTATCTGAATGATTGGAGAAATCTACTATAAACATTTTCATGCCATCTCAGTAATAGAACTCTATTTCCTAATGCAAGATAAGAGATTTGCAATGTCTGCTCCCTTAAATAATATGATGCACCATTTTATGAATGAGTGAAGATTTCATATTTTATTTTCATGACTATTTTAGTCACAGCTGACCCTTTATGTAACATTTGTCTTTGAGAAGTGCATTATATCAAATGCATTTTATATGGGTTCAACATTAATGAGGAATTCAAATAACTCATTTGATTTCAAACATCTTACTGTGTCAGTGTGAAAGATTACCGCATTTAATTTGACAAAGTTTTCCAGTTTCTTAACTGACCTGTTTAGTGCAAAATTGAACATTATTAAGATTTTATGTAGATGAAGGAAGCTTAAATGGCTGTTATCTCTAAATTTCAAATACTATAAGATACATTATGGATCATGACAATAAAATTCTACAGTGGTAGGTTATAACCCTGCTACCATTTGGAATTAAGTGGACTAATGGAGCACAAAGATTTATTGCAGTGAAGGTTTCTTGCTGAACATAAGCCTGATCATTCCATTAATAATGACTGCTTATGAGGTATCTGTTTGGCATATCTGTTGTCCTGAAAACTTGAAACATACTGTGCAATTCTTTATGATGTGCTAGGTCCCCCTCCCTTTGGGTATTCTTGACCATTATTCCATTTGGATATATTTAAAACTACTGCCTCTTGAGAGAGTATTAGGGGTGACCTTTAACCTTACAATATTCATAGTTCAAATGGTGTGATAACATGCAGTGAATATTTACAAGCATACTTATAATATAATAGAGTACTGCTGTGAACATTAGCACGTATTTTCTGCTCAATCAGGCTTTGATGTAAAGCTTTGCTTTTACCCTGGAGAAATTGCATTCGCCAATAAGCTATGCTACTGCAACTCTACTGAACCTAAACAGCTTGCATTTACAGGACTGAGTGGAAGCTGATTAACAAGCCAGGGTGTGCATTTATACTTTGAAGAAAAATAACCATGTCTGATTTTAAAGATTTGTACCATATATAATCTTATATTCTTTTGTAATATCACATTCAGACATTTGTTGGCTTACATGATGAAAGTCTTATGGCAACTTTGCCCTTCAATTTTACAAAATGGGTAACCACTTGTGAGTACAACTGCTATATTTCACTGCACGCAGCAAATGCAGATGTCTGCTTTGTAAGCTAAAGACAAACCTTTTTTTTAAGCATTAGCCAGAATGGGTCGAAGATTGAACCCAAACATTACATTAATTTAGAGCATATGCAATCTCGGATCTGATGGTTGGTAGGGAACAAAAAAAACAGTTCAAATTTGTAATTCTGACCGACGTACAATATACAACATGTTCTAGTTTGGCTTAAGTAGAGATTGCATTTCCTAGTTATTATTCTTCAGATTATGGGTACGCCGTGCCAAATTGAGAATGTGCTGTAGAATTATAAGATCAGACTGAATTTTCCATCAGTCTCCCCACTCACATATGCTGTTTCTATTCGGCACTCAGCATAGGTTTGTAATGACAGATATGTTAAAAGCAGCACAAAAGTTGGAACTGGAATTAATGATGGCCTCACAGATGGAAACACATGCTGCCTTGGTGTAGATATGAAGAAATATGTTATTAGGCATTAACGTTTTATTCAATATACTTCAGATTTATTTTTTTCTGGTAACTACTTCGAATCAATATCTTCTGCAATTCAATTCCACTGTTTAATTTTGATTTTTATTCACCAAGTGCCATCATATTTTCATGTGAAAATACAAAAATGACAGAGAATAAATGGCCATCAATTCTGCCCTATCTGATCATAAACTTGAAGCATTATGTTTAAATACCCACCACACACATGACCAAGCACATAATTTCCTGGCATAAAAATTCAGGACAAATACTGCAAAATTCCTATGAGGTGATCAGAAACTAATCCAGAAGATGTAGTTATAAAAGATAGGGGAAATATAAAGTAATGAATAATGTAAACTCTGCCCATCTTTTTTTTAGAGAGTTCCAAAGAATTAGCACGCATGTTACGAATTGACAACTTGTTTCAGAGGCCAGCAGTCCTCTGAGAAAAGGAAGAATTGCCCAACATCAAACCTAGCCTACTCTCACATAATGGCATACATGTAAATCTTGGGCTTCCCCGATCTATTAATAAGAGAACAACATAGTCTCTCAAACTGCTTTATATACTTCAATCAAACCAAGATGCTCTCCTTGGTAGGAAACCAACTGAGTTTCAGTTTTTCCTGGAGGTGAGCTCTGAATTGTTAAACAGATGGGTTTCTTGTCCAATTAAAATGGGTAGGAATGGAGCTGGGTTTCACATGCCCAAGGCAACCATCATTGAAGTTGCTGGTTATCGCAAGAGAGTTTGTGCCAAAACCTGCCACTGCGCCACAGGGACCTGGGGGTGGCACTGGCATAAATTATCTTGAGTAGTGATTTTTAATAGGAGAACTGTCCAAATATGGGCAAATTAGATGGATTGACCATGCTAATTTGCCCCTTTAATGTGCAAAGATATGTAGGTTAGATGAATTAACGATGGTAAATGAGCAAGGTTATAGGCATGGGGTGTTGGAAGGATGGGAGTGGGGCAGGGAGGGGGCTGGGGACGGTGTTAGGCCAAGGTAAGTTGCTTTTTCAGATAGTCAATGCGGAGTAAGTGGCTGAATGGCCTCCTCTGCACTGAAGAGATTTTATGGTTCTATGTTTCTAACTGGACCTCTTACATTCACCGATACAAGTAACGAGGCCAGTGAGGTCATTTAAACTCTAACATATGGCTTCCTGCACCCATTTTACATTTAGCACTTCTTTTTTGCAACTACTATACCAAATTTATATTTAAAGTCAATCATCAAACTGGTGATCCCTTTAAGAAATGTATCTTGCTTCAGTCATAATTAGTGAATCAATATGATTAATAAATATTTCAGAAAGATTTTTATTTTTAATTAATACTGATCTTTGTGTCGTCAGTGGAGAACTGGAGGATTGCGGATGTCGTTCCTATTTTCAAGAAAAGGAACAGGGATAGCCGGGGAATTACCGACCAGTCAGTCTGACCTCAGTGGTCGGTAAGTTGATGGAGAGAATCCTGAGAGACAGGATTTATGAGCATTTATAGAAGTTTAGCTTGATCAGAAATAGTCAACACGGCTTTGTCAAGGGCAGGTCGTGCCTTATGAGGCTAGTGGAGTTCTTTGAAAATGTGACTGAACGCATTGATGAAAGAAGAGTGGTGGATGTGGTTTACATGGATTTCAGCAAGGCGTTTGATAATGTCCCCCATGCAAGACTTCTTGAGAAGGTGAGAGGGCCTGGGATCCAAGGGGCTTTGGCCTTGTGGATCTGGAACTGGCTTATCTGTAGAAGGCAGAGAGTGGTTGTGGATGGGTCTTTTTCTGCATGGAAGTTGCTCACCAGTGGAGTGCCTCAGGGATCTATTCTAGGACCCTTGCTGTTTGTCATTTTCATAAATGACCTGGATGAGAAAGTGGAAGGGTGGGTTAGTAATTCTCCAACAATACGAATGCTGGTGGTGTTGTGGAGATAGTCTGGAGGGATGTCAGAGGTTGCAGCAAGACATAGATAGGATGCAAGAATGGGCAAAGAAGTGGCAGATGGACTTCAACGCAGATAAATCTGTAGTGATCCATTTTGGCAGGACCAATGGGATGAAGAAGTGCAATTTCAAGGGTAGGAGTCTTAGCTGTGTTGAGGAGCAGAAGGATCTTAGAGTACAGGTTCATAGGACTCTTAAACCGGCCTTGAAGGTGGAGGATGTGGTCAAGAAGAGGTATGATGTACTGGCCTTCATTAATCGAGGGATTGAGTTTAGGAGTTGGGAGGTAATGGTGCAACTTTATAAGACTCTTGTCAGACCCCACTTGGAGTACTGTGTGCAGTTCTGGTTGCCTCACTACAGAAAGAATGTGGAAGCTGTTGAGAGAGTGCAGAGGAGATTTACAAGGATGTTGCCTGGATTGGGAGGCATGACTTGTGAAGATAGTTTGAGGGAGCTAGCTCTCTTCTCCCTGGAGAGATGAAGGTTGAGAGACGACTTGATAGAGGTTTATAAAATATTGAGAGGAATAGATAGGGTAGATTCTCGAAGACTATTTCCTAGGGCTGAAATGGTCACTATGAGAGGACACAGGTTTAAGATGCTGGGCAGCAAGTACAGAGGAGATGTTAGGGCTAAGTTTTTCACTCAGAGGGTGGTGAGCGAATGGAATAAGCTGCTGTTGGTGGTGGTAGAGGCAAACTCGCTGGTGTCTTTTAAAAAACTTCTGAATGAGTATATGGGATTAAGTGGGATTGGTTGTTACAGATAGTTCTATGGCCTAGTAGGTATGGGTATGATGGGTGCAACTTGTGGGCCGAAGGGCCTGTTTGTGCTGTAGTGTTCTATGTTCTATAAGCTTAAATGTTCCTAGAAAATGCAGAGCTAGCAGAAAATAGTTAAACAAAATGAGTCTTTCTATTTTTTGATAAGCCACAAGACATTATGGTCTGCCAAGGTCTGGCTCAAGAATTAAGTTTCTTGTTCACAATCTGATCAAGATTAATAAATAAGAACCCTTTGTTTTCCATAAACAATCCTTTTGACTGAATGTTATCATTGAAAGATGTCATAAAAGACCAATTAAATAAACCTACTAGCAGCTCAAACGATTCAATTAGTTAACAGTAGACTGACCTAACTTAGCATGATGTGAAACGGATAAAACAGGATCTTGTAAAAGATCCGCTACTATATGTGCTGATGAGAAAAACCCAAAGAGACAATTGCTGGTCAGAATTGTTGCCAAAGACAGGGAACCAAGGGTTATGCTTCTTTGACCTGACATAAATTGTTTAAGCCTGCTTTGGATTGGTAAGCATTTTTTTTGATCTCTTCTGTATTGATAACTTTGCTTTTAAATAAACATTGTTAAATTTACCATTTGAGAGTTCTTTTGCATTATGGGTTAGAAGTCCTGTTTGAACTAGAATAATTGATTGGGTTAATTAGAAATCATTGCTGAATTAGGTTGATTGCATTATTTACAATCGGGATTGTGCCTGGTATATGCAGGAGGTAGTGAATTGACTGAAATATCAGATGTGCATTCCATATGTGAAATTAAGTGGACTTACCTGTATGAATCCCTCAGACATATGGACTTGTCTGATATGTCTGACAATATATATCAGACAATATATATCAGTGTACCTAATATTTTAATAAATCTGTCAAAATTCCAATATGGTGGAGTGGAGAAGGGGCTGGAGACCTGGCACTGATGGGGAGGAGAGGGAAGGGCACCTCTGTATTCAGCATCATCTCCCTTTTTCTCCACTTCTGTCTCTTCACTTACCTCCTGCTCATCCCCAATGAGCTGTACCGTTCCAGAACTTCACCATTCTTTGATTTGATTTGAATATTATTGGCATATGTAGTAGTATACAGTAAAAAGTATATTTTTTATGGTCTATATGGATACACCATACCATACTTAGAGAAGGTGCAGAATGTATTGTTACAGTCATAGCTAAGATGTGGAGAAAGATCGACTTAATATAAGGTAGGTCCATTCAAAAGCCTGATGGCAGCAGAGAACAAGCTGTTCTTGAGTCTATTGGTACAAGATCTGAGACATTTGTATTTTTTTCCGATGGAAGAGAGTATATCCAGGGTGTATGGGTCCTTGATTATGCTGGCTCAATTCCACACTTCCCAAAAGGGTCATGATATGAAGAGAACTACAATGACTGAGACCATGCAGAACAGTTTTTTCACCAGGCATTGGATCCAGCATCCTCTAAGCCCCTGATGTCCCATCAGTTATCATCTGGATGATGTACTGTTGTGAAGGGGACTGTGAGGTGCCTGAAAGGTCTATGTTGATGAGGGACTGTATGGCTATCTGCTCAGAGAGTTGCAGTTTCTTTAAACATTGATTCTCAGTCATCTATTGGCCTCCTTGCTTTTGCCTGCACGCCCTTGCTCAGAGTAATGCCTCCATCTACTTTGTCCCTCTCATCCCTTTTCTCAGGCCTTTTCTCAGGCCTTGCACTCTTCCTATGCAGGCTGCTGTTCCTCATCTCTAATGATCTCAATTTCTGAGGCTTTTTTTATTCATTCAAGGAATGTGGGCATTGCTGGCTTGGCCATAATTCATCTAATTGCTCTTGAAAAGGTGATGGTGAGCTTCTTTCTTGAACCACTGCAGTCCATGTTGATTAGATACCTCTACCATGCTGTTTGGGAGGGAGTTACATATTCTTGACCCAGCGACAGTGAAGAAATGGTGGTATATTTCCAAGTTTGAATGTTGAATGGTTTGAAAGGGAATCTCAATAGTGTTTCTCTGCATCTGCTGTCCTTGTCCATTTAGATGATAGTGGCCATGGGTGCGGAAGCTGCTGTCTAAGGAGCCTTTGTGAATTCCTGCAGTGCATTTTGTAGATGATAAATATTGTTCCTATAGTGCATTGGTGGTGGAGCGAATGGATGTTTGTGGAAGAGATGATAATCAAGTGGGCTGCTTTGTCCTGGATGGTGTGAAACTTCTTGAGTGTTATTGGAGCTGCAGTTATCTAGGCAAAGACACACTTTCATCACTTTCCTGCCTGTGCTTTGTAGATGGTGAAAAGACTTTGGAGTGTCAGGAGGTGACTTACTCACTGCAGGATTCCTTAACTCTAATCTGTTCTGGTAGCCACAGTATTTATATGGTTAATTTAATTTAGTTTATGGTAAATAGTAACCCCAAGGATGTTGATAGCAGAGAATTCAGTGACAGCAAACCCATTGAATGTCATGGGATGATGGTTAGATTTTCTCTTGGTTATTGTCTGGCACTTGTATGGTGCGAATGTTACCTGCCACTTGTCAGCCTAAGCCTTGTTATTATCCAGGTCTTGCTGCATTTGGGCACGGACTGCTTCAGTATCTGAGGAGTCTGGAATGCTGCTGAACATTGTGTGACCAACAGCAAACAACCCCATTTCTAATGTTATGAGGGAAGGACGGCCATTAATGAAGCAACTGACAGCCGAGGATTACACTGAGGTACTCCTGCAACGATGTCCTGGAGCTGAGATGGTTAAGCTCCATCAACCTCAACCATCACCCTTTGTGCTGGGTATGATTCTAAGCTGTGGAGAATTTTCCTCCATTCCCATTGACTCCAGACCTTTATGCCACTTGGTCAAATGCAGTCGTAGTGTGATAATACTGTGCTGTTGATATAGAATGTTTTAAAGTTCTTTTTTTTTTAAACAGGGAATTGGGACAGCTCAGATGCACAGGACCCCCATAGGTGCAGTACACATTTCCAGCTGCAACCTTCCTGGTGCGCAGGTGGAGTCCAAATAGCCTCGCCCCCTGATCTAGCGCTCACATGATGTCAGGACGGTAACAATGGCTAGTCGATCTTCCCACTGACTGGTGTCATTTGCATTCATTTGCATCTGACAAATGTTCATTAAAATATCTGCCTGCTGGCATCCCATCAGTCCTTCCAACCTTGCCCCGCACAAGCATGAAATTACATTGTCTAAAACACGATTGATAGAGAGTGACGCCTTAGATGATTGCCTGTGTGGAGTTTGCAGGTTCTCCCTGTATCTGCTCCAGTTTTCTGCCACATTCCAAAGATATGCAGGTTAGGTTGATTGGTTGTGCTGAATTGCTCCTTAGTGTTAGGCGAATTAGCACGGTAAATATGTGGGGTTGTGGGGATAAGATCTGGGTGGGATTGTCATCAGTGCAGGCTTGATGGGTCAAATAGTCTGTTTCTGCACTGTAGTGGCTCTATGATTCTCTCTCCATGCTGAGCTGGTCTTCATGGACAGCACTGTATTGCTGTATAGGAGAGGCATGGATTCTCCTGTATCACCATCTCAGATCAGTACAGCACTTGGTGTTAGTGAGTACAGGGATCTCCTCCCCCTCCCCCTATACCATGCAGCCATGTCTATCTGGATAGCACTGTGCTGCGAAACTCAAGCAGAGACCACAATAAAGACCCAAAGTTTGTCTTGGGGGTGGTGTGTCTGGTGAGGCCTGGGGTACTTGATGAAGACAAGTAGACCAAAGTGGAAGGAAGGCTGTGCAAGAAAGGGAGAAAAAGCTCATGATGGCAAGCAGAGGGACAAAGAAACGGATGAAGAAGACAAACAATGGAAAGCAGAGGGAAGACTTGGAATGGGAAGCTGGACCTTGACAAGGCTGCGTGAAAAGTTCAAAAACAAGAGGGTCAAATGAATAGCATATTGTTAACTGAAAGGAGACAAGCATAGACTGCAGATTATGGGGTGGGGGCCTATTCATGTGACACATTAGAGATGGTTCAGATGAACATTTAATAGGTTGGTTTGTGTGTAGTGGTTTGTGAAGGTTAGTGTTGTACATAGTCTACTTAGGAACCGGAAACTATCTCAAGGCTCATGTTAGGCAGGAGTCACAGAATGCAAATATTCCTGCTGCAAGATGGAAAAGAGTCATGGAATACGAGCACTCCAGGGGCTCTATGGACCTCACAGTCTAAAGTCAGAGATAGGAGACAGTATAGAAAAGCAGCAGGCATACAACAATGCAGGTATGGTGTACCCCAGCTGTAGTGAGGGACAATGACTGTGTACGCCAAAGGAAAAATGCACAGTTTGCTTTGCAGGGCTGTCAATGTCCTTGGACATGGCAGGCTCAGTCTGGGATGCAGAGAGTATTGTGATGATCAGAGGGGGTATCTGCAGCCTGGAGATAGGGAACAGATAACATGGGGTTATGTGAAGCTTTAATGAAAGTAACCCCTGTAAGTGACACTGTGTGTGACCCCCAAAGGGGTGGGTACAGGTCCACAAGAGACAAAGGCACCTCACAAGTGATGGTCTGGAGGGTGTCAATAACCATCATCATAACAGCAGGATCCCATATAAGGGAGGGAGGCTGGAGAATAACAGCGACATCTCTATCTGCACATTGTGAGGTTCCAGTTAAATCCGAGGCAGTCAAACAGTGATGAAGGAGGACAGGTCGAACTCTGTCCTGAAATTGAAGTCCAGCACTACCATCTTACCACACAGGTTAAATGCAATTTTCTAAAACTGAAAATAAGAAGAATGAGAGGTGATATATAAGATTCTTAGGGGGTTAGCTGGAATGTATGTTGAGATGACATTATGCATGATAGATTCTTCCTTTATTAGGATGTATCATTAGGATGTATTTTGCTGGGAGTCATGAATCATCTCCCTAAATATCTGCTATAGCTCATCTATTGTCTTGATATCAATATATATGACCAGTGCACATTTTGGCCAATCCCATCCTCATATCTTAACAGTTCCCCTCTTTAAGTTTAACATTGATATCTCAGTCCCAATTTTCTCACATTAAAGCTGAATGCTAAATTCTATCAAACTGAGATCACTACTTCCTAGGGGATCCTTTACCTTGAGATCATTTATTAAACCTATTCATTACACAGTACCAGATCCAAAACAGCCTGATCCCTGGTTGGTTCCGTAACATATTGCTCCAAATCCATCCCAAATGCACTCTATGAATTCAGTCTCTTGGCTGCCATTTCCAATTTGATTACTCCAATCTATATGAAAATTAAAATCGCCCATGATTAAATGCTGTGTTCTTTTTAAATGCGTTTATTATTTCTTGTTTTAAACTCATTCCTACAGTGTGGCTACTTTTCTAGACCAACATAATAGTCCTACCACTCTTTTCTTTCCTTTGATATTTGGCACTTCCATCCAAATTGATTCCATAACCTCTGAACCTAGATTGTTCCTCAGAACTATACTTATTTCCTCTCTTATTAACAGATATACTCCATCTCCTTTTCTTTCCCACTTATCCCTCCTAAAAATTAGCTAAACATGAATATTGATTTTCTAACTTTGATCTCTTTTCAACCATGCCTCAGTAATGGCTATCAGATCATAACCATTTAACTCTATTTGTGTCGTCAGTTCATTTATCTTACTTTTATGTTACGTGCATTAAAATACAGAACTCTTATCTTTATTTTTCTATCACTTCAGCTTACACTAAGCCTGTCTCTAGGGACAAAAGAGGCACTGTTTGTTTTGTGTCCTTTATTTCTATGTCTTCCTCTTCTGCTTTCTCTTTTTCTGCCTTTTATTTGTAACACAGTTTTTGTCTCTTTGAACCCCAGCTTAGACACCCAGAAGCACACCAGGCCAGTGCCTGTCTCTGCCCCCTACAGCAATATCTGAGACCAGAGACTCGCATCAGGTCAACGCCCTTCACCCTCTCCCAACAATATCTGAGACCAGAAACCCACTCCAGGTCAGCGTCCCGTGCCACTCACCCCTCGACCCACCTCTATGAAAACAGTATCTGAAACTAGATACTCACAAGGTCAGCACCTAGAACATAGAACATAGAACATTACAGCACAGAACAGGCCCTTCGGCCTTCGATGTTGCGCCGACCAATATAAAAAGCAATGCCCCTCCAAACTAAACCATTCCCTTCTCTTCCATATACTTATCAACTAACCTCTTAAACGCCACCAAACTTGGCGCATCTACAACTGCTGCAGGCAGGGCATTCCACTCCCGAACCACCCTTTGGGTAAAGAACCTACCTCTGATATCCGTCCTATAACTATCACCTGTCGACCCCTCCAACAATATCCAATATCAGAGACCCATAACAGGCCAGCTCCCATCCCCCTCAATAATACCAAGGCCTGAGGTCCATAACAGGCCAGTGCCCATCCCATCTCCCCCACACCCCACCTCCCATCATACCTGCAACCAGGAGACCTCACCAGACCAGTGCTCACCACCCCATTATCAATACCCAAGACTAGAGGCCCACACTAGGCCAGTGCCCAGCATTATCCCTACCCCTCTCACCTGTACCCAGACAGTCTTAAGTCAGTGTCTATAACCTCTTTCATATCCCCTCTCCATTAGAGTAATGACCTACTCACACACCTCCAAAATCCTCTTCGTGGTTCAGGTCACCAAGTTCACCAAGTATAATACTGTGGTAAACCGTGTTAGAATGATATCACATTCGGAGTTTGAATAAGCAATGAGGGAGGATTGGTGGAATGGCACATTAAATTCGATGTTAATATATTGAAATGAACTTAGTAATCTTCCTGGGCTGAAACCTTGTTTTGTCATTGGCGAGGAGTGAGAAAATTAAAAAAAAAACAAGATCTCACTGGGAAGAATTTCTTTTACTGACTCTTACTAGATTTTAGGTCCATGTTGCAGTTTACACTTATGGCTAACATAGACTCATAATTGCCTCCAGGGTGTATCAAATGGTGGACGACAAATAAAATAAGAAAATGAAAATCGTATAAATAAAAATGTTAAATTTAAAAATACCATGTAATCGATGCACATGGGTAATATTTTTAAAACTTGAACTGCATCCCTGTGACACTGCCTCCTAGTTTGCTTGTTATCCTCTTACAATTTTGTATCGGTCAATCTGTTCAGAGTTGGGTCTTCTTACAGATTGTAACTAAACTGACTCATGCTTCTGATTATTATTTGTTGATTTTTTTTTGAATGACAGTTTAGCAATCAGTCCTAATTCCATTAATTGGCAAATGGTTGAGGTCAAATCAGGTATCAGAAGTTAGCTGACATGCCTTTTTGTTTTGATTAGTTGTGGAACTCTGGTGACTGCATCATTTTCTCACGTATTGTCAGAGCGGTAATTCTTTTCTTTGTCGAGACTTGCTATATAAAAAATACACCGGCTGTCACCATGGTGTGTGAAGTGAGAGTATACTGCCTGTGGCTTTTGACACGTGATTTGAAGGCAAGTTAGCCGGAATGTTCCTTGGAAAGCGGGTCTCCACCTATACCCACAGGTGTCAACTAAGAAGGTAGAAAGAAGAATAACTCTTTCATTAGTTTCGAGAGAACACATCAGCTTTTCATAACTGAGGGAGAAGCAAATGAATTAAGAAAGGACTGGCAAATGTTACTCAGCAAAGAGAAGTTTTTTCAAAGACCTGGAGGAGGATAGGTACCACTGTCCATGCCGTTATCTTTTCAAAATGCTCAGAGATCAATCTCAATTTTATTCAATTCCTTTGATAACAGCTTTCCATTTGATGATAGTGCAGGTAATTTTGAACTTAAAGGTTCAATTGAAACCATTCAGGTAGAAACCAGAAGTCATTAATATCAGCAGCTATGACAACAACACTACTAATTCGAGTTATATCTGCCCTTCCCACAATTTAATAACTTTGAGCCCGGAGAACCATTTTCACCCTTGTCAGTCACTGCTTCATGATCTCCACTGGCTTCATCTCACAAAGGGCTATTGTTACAAGTTTTGAGTCGGTCGTAGGTGTTTTCTGCAAACAATCTGAACATCTAGCCTTGAGGATAATGCCCACACTGCCTGTACAATAGCATAGCACTGTGATTTCTCTTGTAATTTGACTGGATACTGTGACATTTGTATGTACCTTCATACACACTGTCCAATCTTTGTGCAGGTGGATTCAAAAATACTTAGGAAATCAAGATTGGAAATAAATTCTTAAGCAGCTTTATTACACTGATAACAAGTGAACGTGCAGAGTAACAGTTAGAGGAAATTCTTTTCACCTAGCTGTTTCTTATTTTTCAGGTTGAAAGCTTGGGGAAAATAATAAATTGCTTGCCCCACTTGCTTTTGGCATTGCTTTTTTTTCAGATACTAATTACAAGAAGGGACAGCATGGTGGCACAGTGGTTAGCATTGCTGCCCCACAGTGCCAGGGAACTGGGTTTAATTCCAGACTTGGGTCACTGTCTGTGTGGAATTTGCACATTCTTCTTGTGTCTGCGTGGGTTTCCTCTAGTGCTCCGGTTTTCCCGCACAGTCCAAAGATGTGCAGGTTAGATTGGTTGGCCATGCTAAATTGGCACTTAGCTTCAAGGGAATTAGCAATGTAAACACATGGGGTTACGGGATAGGGGATGAGTGGAATTGTAGTCAGTGCAAACTCAATGGGCCGAATAGCTTCCTTCTGCAGTGTAGGTTTTCTGTAAAAATCTGAACTCTTCTCAATTTTAATTTTCAGGTCATGGGCCTAAAATTATTCCATAAACTCTGACTGCCCCAAACATGGATTTATCAGTATTTCGTATCAACCCTGACCTAATAAGCAGGCACTTGCCTGTTGGCCTGGTCAACTAAACTGAACTACCCTGTGCCCTCGGAGTATATTACCCGACTGACACCTCATGCTGTGTCGGCATGTGTAAAATCAACCACATCACAATGAATTTAATTATTTGTTGGATACTTGAAATACAATAACAAATTACTTAATGCTCCATATTATCTTGTCTACTAGGCATGGGATAAGGGTACGGGGTTCTTGTATCCAAAATAAATGGTCAGATGGGCCATTCTACAGAGTAGCTCATCTGGGATTAATAAAAATCATTAATGCCTGTGATCTTTGCTTTCTTTATAAAGTAATATGAATTTGCTTTTGTTGCAAAACATAACCATTTAGCATAATCCCCAAATCAGTTAGCGCAAAGCAAAAAGACCAAGAAAATAATTTTCCTGTCCAGCCTGCCACGGGAATGGAAACAGATAGGTCAGGATCATGCAAAGGTCTTTTGGCCTTGGGCAGGATTTTATGGCCTTGGAGTGAGCACGGCCGTAAAATCCCATCTAAAATCTAATAGATATATTTTCAGCTCTTTAATTTTAGTGACAAATAAATGAGAGGTTGAAGAGCGGTACCCCATGTTATGATGCCACTGGCATTAGAATTAGCAGCAGAAGGCATTGGTGCCTCTAGTTACTCCTGAGTTTATCCCTAGAAACCAAATAGAGACCTGAATCAGGATCTGCTTAAACATTTTGATACAAGAGGGTGGAGTCAATGTTGTTGGGGGCAATTCTTCCAAAAGAATCTAACTGTCGAATTTGCGTAAAAACTGGAGTAAATCATTCTGTTTCTTTCAGGGGGAGTTTAAAAAGGAATCTTCTACACTCTGTGCACAGCAAATCACGCTAAAAATCACTGGGTGGACCCTATTGCCGCTTGGGAGGCCGGCAGCATAGTGCTGAGCAGGCCACTCAGCGTGTGCCAATCTGTCAGTGCTGAGATTGACGCATGCCCATAGCCCTGTTCTGCTGATCACTGATCACTGGCCAGCTCAATCATGATCAGCCCTGCACCCCTGTATCACCCACTCTTGAACCACCTCCCCCCCCCACTTCCTCCCCATGGCCTGATCACTGATCCCCACAAACATGCCTGGACCTAGCCTCAATCTCCTTCCTACTCCCAGTCCACCCCAATCTCTAGCAATCCCCTCCCCAGTTCCCCACCCCCGTGCCCACCAGCAGTCCCAACCTCATCGGCCACAGTCCTGACACCACCGCCCTCCCCCCACAAACAGGTTGCTATTCTCCTCCACCAACCCATATGGCCAACCCGCATTTCTGGCCTCCCTGTCACCTCACTGATCCTGACTGCAGAGTGGCAGTGACAGTCATCCTCACCAGTCACCCTTAGAGCTTCCACCCTATTAGGCCCCATTCCCTTGCCACTGCTGTGTGCTTGGTGGGCAATGCCAAGATGCTCCTATACATTGGCACTTTTCCCTATGGGCAGTGCTAGGGGGCCCAGGCAGGAAGTACCACGATGCCCCAGCAACATCCGAACTTTGGAAGGGCATCAATTGCCCCTCCCCTTCACTCCAACAGGGTCGGGTTGCCAGCTCCCCATAAGTGGGAAGCTATTGTAAACTCCACTGGGGTGAACTGCTCCCGTTGAGGGGATAGAGGCTAGCAGGCCCAGAGATTTCAGTCCAAAGCTGGCTAATTATATTTAAATTATATTGAAATTAAAATTTACATCAATTATATGGCTCCACGCCGATTATGGACATGAGCTGATGGCGCTAGAAGTCTGTTGCTGGGAGACTCACGGAGGTCCCCACTAGGATCTCCCAGCTTGCTGCACTAAAGACGCAACGCAATGGGATGGGACAATCACTCCCTTTTGATGATTTAATCACCCTGACTTCAGAACATGTTTTCCAGCAATTGCATTGTCTCAGAATTGTTATTTTAGGGAGGATTTGGCTTAGATTGTATTCTCACATTACTGGAGCACCTAGATCTCTACCCACACGACAAATCAGATATCAGCTAGCAACAGCATCTCCACTTCCCTGAATAGCACCTACGCTGTCACCTGTAATGAACTCTTCTGAAGCCATCCTCTTCCCTTTACATCCCTTTCCCCATTACCATGCCACAGATCTTTATAGATGCATTTATTTTCAGGTGGATCATTAACAGCGTTGTTCCCAAGTGTCCCTGCTGATGACTTGCAATGTTTGCAAATTGCCTTCAATTCATCATCAGAATAAATGTACAGTGTTGCCAGACAACAGATGTTGTTTTGTTGATTTTTGATCCCTGCATTGAAAAGCTTCCAGTTAAAGGAAAAGAGTTAGTAGTGTGGAAAAAGCATGACCAATGTTGGCAGTTGTATGGATGCTGCAGCCAGATTGCTTTCCCTTCATTCATTCTCTTGGGCTGCATGGTGGCATAGTGCTTAGCACAGCGCCAGGGACTCAGGTTCCATTCCTGGCTTGCATCACTGTCTTATGCAGTCTGCATGTTCTCCCTGTGTCTACGTGGGTTCACTCTGTTGTTCCAGTTTCCTCCCACAGTCCGAAAGATGTGCCTGTTAGGTGCATTCACCATGCTAAATTCTCCCTCTGGGTACCCAAACAGGGTATAGTTTTACAACACCAATTTTGAATCCAACCAATTTATTTGATGGTAAATTTGCGAGCTTTCGACTCTATGGCCTTCGTCAGGCAAATGCAGTGTTCTGGTCAGAACACTGACCACTGGTGTTTATGGCCTTCTGACCAGAACACTGCATTTGCCTGACGAAGGCCATAGAGTCGAAAGCTTGCAAATTTACTATCAAATAAATTGGTTGGATTCAAAATTGGTGTTGTAAAACTTTACTGAGTTTACCCCAGTCCAACGCCGGCATCTCTACATCATGACTGCCTGAACAGGTGCAGAGGGTGGTGACTAGGATATTTTCACAGGTACTTCATTGCAATGTTAATGTAAGCCTACTTGCGATACTGATAGATAAACTGTAAAAGTCTTTCCCCTTGATTTCTACATTTTCTCTTTGACTCATTTTTCAAGTTTTTTTTTCAGATGTGTCTAACTCTAATGTATCATCATAAATACAACCTACTTTTGACTAATTTATTGATTTCTTTGTGACTAGCTTTAAATTGCATACGATAGTGAAACTCTTTGGGCGGGTTTTTAAAGCCACGCTTACCCTAAAAACAGAAAATCCCGCCCAGGGTCAACATCCTTTCCATGGTCCACTCTTCGCCTGCTCCAATATTCATGGCGGGCAGGATGGCAACATTCCAGCCATTGTGTTTGAAGTAAAGAAAGAATTAATAGATAGTAAGAAGCAGGAAGTATAATGAAGAGAAAGTGAGGTGAAAGGAAGAGAATTAGTTGTGAATATAACCAGTTCTTCAGTAGTTTCAGCCCTACCACTAACCTCAGCCTCAGTCACAGCTGCTCCAGTGAAGATGAGCACAGTGTCCTCCAATAGCTAAGAGTCTATGGTTGTGTCTGTTCCCTACCATTTAGGTGCTGGTTTGTGTGTCCACCATGTAGTCCTGCAAGATAGACAGAAATCTGTGAGCAAAAATGGCGCAATGTGATTACATGATGTGGCTGTCACGGTTGAATACTTAATCATTAGTGTGTGCAAGATATGAGATTTGGTTTGTGGTTTCCAGCAGAATTGAGTGTGATGAGGGAGAGGTGAAGCCACGAACGCTGGCAGCTTTCAGCCATAATAGGTAAGATAAAAAATGTTGGTGGGTGGGTGAACCTCTTGTGGCATTGCACCCAGGTCTCCTGGATTAACTGTCACAGTTAACTAATCCCTATGCCTTCTGAATGTTCACCAGCAGGGCCTGATGTACTCTGGAGATGGATGAATAGTAGAAATAGGAGTAAGAGGATGCTATTTGTCTCTTTAAGCCTGCTCTGCCATTGAATAAGATTATGACTGATATGTCTCAACTCAGTTGTCCCACACTATTGCCATATCCTTTAATTCCTTTAGTACCCCTTAAATCTCTCAGTTTCTGCTGAGGTCATGTTATGATCAGGTGAAAAAGGGTGCAATAGCATTCCTCTTTCCCGACTCCTTGTTCGGGTTTTATGAAAAGGATATATTTGCCAATTCAGAGAGCGTTTAAACAGTTTACGTGCTGTGACCGATTGACACAAACAAACTTGATAGTTTTTATTACACCTAATCAGGTTTAAGGGCAGGATTTTCCATTCCTACTACAGTAGGATTTGCCGCAGGAAAATCAGCAGCCCAGCCAAACATCCATTGACTTTCAGCAGGACCAGACAATCCTAGCAGCTGGTGGGGCTGGAAAATAATAAAGTTGCTCCAACTTTCTCACATGCAGATGCACTTGGTTCACACATACAATCGAGCTCTTCTCAAAGGATTCAAAGTCACTGTGCAAGATTTTCCAGTGTGTATTGCAATGGTTTCCCATTGTTTGCCCCCTTTCCCAGTGGCAAGAGGTCAGCACAGGCAGGATTGGAAGTCCCTGCCAATTGCAAATGCTGTAATATCCTGCCAAATAACTCTCATGATCATACTATGGATCCTTTACCAATCTCTTCTCCTCAATTGATACCTCCTTGACCAGGAATTCCAATGCAGTGTTGGAAGATCTTGGAACCCTGCTTTCTGCTCTGCTCTGCCAACTTGTGTCTTTCCCTGAACAAATTCACTTTTACAAGAACCACGGTTTAGCATTTTCATTAGCCACAGGTACAAATCCTGTAATGGCCACTAAATCTTGCAAAAGGCCATAAATGAGAATTACGCAAGCCCAATTTCAGAATACCATCTACCTCGCCATCCTCCAATGATGCAGTCAGATCCATGACCAGGAAGGCCATGAGTCTAATTTGCATATTTTGTAAATTAAAATATTATTATTGTCTTAACACTACTATTTCCACCCCCAGTGTATTGTCCTACCCAGCCAACGTGACGTCACAGCAGTATGAATCACGACTGTTTTTTTGAGAATGAAAACCAGTTGTGATGATCAGGCTGGGGGCAGAGGTAAGTATTGTCCCTAGGTACCAACCTGCTATGCCAGAGTGGCACCACCTTGTTGGCAGTGCCATGGGGTGTCCGGGGAGCCCCGTTGCAGGGGGTATTCCCCTTATCCATAGTGGAAGGGGAGAAAACCTGATACTTGTGAAGAGGGGGGAAAGCCTGAGAGGAAGAGGAGTATCCCAATGTCTGGGGAGGAGAGAGAATGGCCCTAATACTTGCATGGTTTTGGGGGGGGTGGGTGGGCAGGGGTGGGCAAGAGGGGAGGGGGGTGGGTGGGCAGGGGCGGGCAGAGGGGAGGGGGGTAGGTGGGGGAAGGGGGCAGGTGGGGGAAGGGGGGGGGTGGGGGGCGAGTGGGGCGGAGGGGAGGGGGGTGGGGGGAGGAGGGTTGGGCGGGGACGGGGGGGAAGCACCATGATGCTTGTGTGGGTTCCTCTGTGTCCATGGGAGGGACAGAGAAGAGTTTATTTTTAGCACTGACTGGGGCACCCTTTAAAGGTGATGCCCTGATCTCTCTGGGGTCAGCATTGCTGGCTCTACCAGGCCTCACCCTGTCATAGTGATGGTTCAAACCACACCTCCTGATTCTTTATGCATTCTGTGCCAGAAAATCTGGAATGAAAGCTCTGCTGCACATCTGAAGAGTTATACGCCGGTTCTCAGTCTGAACCCCAAATTCTGACAAATTTTGGGAAAATTCAACCCAAAGAGTTCCAGTGCTGACCCCAACCAATGTGCATTTCCTCTTTAAGAAATACTCAAGTCAAGTCACCTAATTTAAATGTGTGCTGGCCTCTCACAATTTTCCAAACCCCTCTGGCAAGGCGTGCGGCAACAAAATAGTATGCATTCTACTCAAAAAATTCATGGAAAATAAATTGTCTACAAATTCAGTCACTAGCGCATTAAACAAAATATAAACTTGTAAGAATGTTATTATGTAAAGAAATAATTGTTAAATGTGTAATCTGATACCTTGTAGTTATTTAGATCACGGAAAACTCTCTTATGTAATCAACGAATGTAAATTTAATACTTTCCCTTCACATCCTAAGAAAGATTGGATGATAGTTCGGCATTGTTTTTATAAATCAGAAGCATTGAACTTTTAAGTGTAAACAACAATTCATTCTTTGAATAAACCTATAAGGGAATCCTTCCTCATTCATTTTGAGTTAGTAATACTTAATCTCCAAACATTTCAAAAAAAAATGTGTGGTCCATGGGAAAAAACCTGCCAAAGATACACAGCAAATACTAATAGATGTTTATTTTTAATATTGGCTAATCTGAAAAAAATATTTCTCCCACAGCTTGTGATTTTCCCTGTCAACATTTCTCCCAAATAACACGATCTTGTTGTGCATATGGGTTCTGGCATCATTTAAACAATTAATAACCCTATGCTGACCCACACAACCACAGTACCAGAGCGAGGCCAGGAATGTGATCGACTGCACATGGAATAGGCCAATGCTTTCCAGCAGGAAATTGCATTCCCACTAGAAAGAAACAAAAAAAGCAATGATTAAAACCAGTTAATCATCCCAAGTATCCAAATTTGGTTAGCATTTTATTCCTATTTGTCTTTGAATCTCTTCTTCATGTGCTGAATAATCTTAGCAGTTTACAAGTTATGGATAAATAGGCCACAACATTTGACATTTGTATTTGCACTGATATGAGTGCCATTTTGGGCACCTTTCAACAGGTGCCATTTTGGTAAGGGCATTAGCACAGGTGTTTGGAATGAGTGCCAGGAATATGCGGCGTAGGCAGATTGTGATTTCAATTAATGTTGATAAGAAGCCAACAGTGTCACTGTTGACCTGAATGCTATTAATGTGTGCTAAGCATCAGGAAGAATCCCCCCCACCCCCAATTCTACTCAGAGAGACCATCGACTATTCTCAGGTTTGTCCCTGATGATTTGTTACTGAAGCTGTAGAACTGTCCTGCGAATTCAGCACTACATAAAGTTGGTGAAATCTGTAGGATATGATTTTGCATGTAGGGGGAAGCTTTTGCTTTTGACTTCAGGGTTCTAGTCACACCACTGCTTCCCTATCCTGGGTACTGCTCTTTCAATCATATCTGACCTGAAGTACAATTGAGAAAATGAGCAGACACAACACAGACAAGGCTTAGCCGTACCAGGAGGGAGGAGAAGCAAAGAAGGGAAGGAGATCTCCCAATAGGACACCTTGTTCTGTCAGGTTTTCGGGAAATATTTCTCTCGTGTGAGAGAAGAAAAAATCTGGATGAGGGTATTGAGGGATGGATCAGTAAATTTGCAGATGATACTAAAGTTGGTGGAGTGGTAGATAGTGAAGAGGGGTGTTTTAGTTTACAGAGTGACTTGGACAAGTTGCAGAGCTGGGCCGAGAGGTGGCAAATGGAGTTTAATGTGGAAAAGTGTGAGGTAATGCACTTTGGCAGGAACAATAAATGTGTAGAGTATAGGGCTAATGGTAGGGCTCTTAATAGTGTTGAGGAACAGAAGGATCTTGGTGTATGTGTCAATAGATCCCTGAAAGTAGGCAGTCAAGTGGATAAAGTTGTTAAGAAGGCTTATGGAGTCTTAGCTTTTATTGGTAGGGGGATTGAATTTAGGAGCCGCAGCATCATGTTGCAGCTGTACAAAACTCTAGTGCGGCCGCACTTGGAGTATTGTGTGCAGTTCTGGTCGCCACATTATAAGAAAGATGTGGAGGCATTGGAGAGGGTACAGAGGAGGTTTACTAGGATGTTGCCTGGTATGGAGGGCAGGTCCTATGAAGAGAGGTTGAAGGATTTGAGGTTGTTTTCGTTAGAAAGGAGGCGGCTAAGAGGGGATCTTATTGAAACATATAAGATAATTAGAGGTTTGGATAGGGTGGACAGTGATAGCCTTTTTCCTAGGATGGAGAAAGCTAGCACGAGGGGACACATCTTTAAATTAAGGGGTATGAGTTATAGGACGGATATCAGAGGTAGGTTCTTTACTCAAAGAGTGATTAGGGAGTGGAATGCCCTGCCTGCAGCTGTTGTAGATGCGCCAAGTTTGGTGGCGTTTAAGAGGATAATTGATATGTATATGGAAGAGAAGGGGATGGTTTAGTTTGGAAGGGCATTGCTTTTTATTTTGGTCGGCACAACATCGAGGGCCGAAGGGCCTGTTCTGTGCTGTATTGTTCTATGTTCTATCTTCTCTCAAGCTCAGCGAGAAACAGTGAATGAGATTTTCCCAAAAATAGGCAGAGTGACGCAGTGAGCGGGAAAACGGTAACGAAGCTATCAGCCCCAAGGTAGCTTTCACTGTCATATCATTTGACTCATAGCTGAAAAAAAATTGAAGAGGTGGCTCCCATGGACTAATGCCCACCTTACCTGAAAATTTGGTGTTAAGAGATCTGATTGCCCTTCCCTGAAGCAAAATCTTAAAAATAGAAACCCCCATCCACTCAATAGTCCCAGACACCCACTACCCACTCCTCAACAATTGCATGCCCTCCCACGCATGGAACACCATCCCAAGGACCCTGTCCCAATGGAACACCCACCCACACAATGCTCCTCCCCTCCCCCAAAACCAAGAAACACCTTCTGCAGGGGTCTTTGCCCTCTGCACTTCCTGAGCAATGTTGCCCACTGCCTGGTTGCAATTTAATAGCAATGGTTGAGATTTCAGGTCTTGTGTCTGCCCTTGTAGAAACCTAGGAGCCACCTGCCTGGCACAAATTGTAACTGGCAGGATAGGTGGGAAGTCTGGGCTTCTCGGCTCTCCCATCTGAATGAAACCCCACACTTCATAAAACACCAAAATCTGCACCCTCTGTGTGTTTCTTCTCCATCTAGCCCATGTGCACCCAACCTTACCTACATCCACCATACCCTGCCCCTACTTGGGGCCCACCTCTCTTGGCTATGCTATGAGCAACCCCATCATACTGGCCCAATTTCCACTTTCTGTCTCTTCTTCAGGACTACATTAATGCTCCTCAGTGTGGTAAATGGTTGTGGGCCAGCTTGCCAGAATGGGGGCAAGTTTCACAGCAAATTTTCAGCGGCAGGGTAGAAAACTCCACTACCTGTGAAACCCTGCTTTCAAAATTCTATTTCATAGCAGTGTAAAGAAATGCTGTTATAAACAAATGTAGAAAAGTCCAGAAGTAGATTACAACTTGGATCCATAATGCAAATAAAATGTTGTACTTTTGGCTAATTCCTTCAGTAGTCCCACTAAGCACAACTGGTTTCACTGCTGTTTACCTGACTGCCCACAACACATACAGCATACGGTGGTGACTCAATTTAGTAAAGCAGCCTGAAATAGTCAATGTGCCTGATAATGCGCAGGCGGTAGTTCAAAGGCAGGTGCATGTGGTGATTAGGTGCTGTCCAGATGTGGAGTGGACTGGGTGTACACACATGCAGCCCACTGTAGTAGATGCTACAGCACTTATTTTTTACCTGGTAACCGTGCATTGTGCAATTGATTCCTTCATTGGTCACAGATTTAAAGCACCAAGATGCTACAATACACTAAAGCTAAATCTTTGAAAGAAAATGAAGTTAATTTTGTATCAAATATTTCAGTAGGTTTAAAACTCAGGTTTTTAAATAATTTATCCACTTTTAGATAGCTGGATAATTTATTTAAAAACCTGAGTTTTAAACCTGTTGAAATATTTATTTTGTATTTGATTATCCTAATTAATTAAAACAAACTGAATAAAATCAGTACTATTTGTTTGGCAATAATCTAAGGATGTGGAACATTGATATATATCAGGCATTGTGTCAGGGAATTCTACATGGTGGTAATCTGATTGGAAGTGGAATTCATTACACCTAAGTGAAAGCCTTCTGCCCAGACAAGGAGGAAACATCCAAGGAATTTTCAACCTAATGTTTCCATGAGTCTCCTGGTGATTGGATAGATAGCATCTGATCATTTAAACATCAGATTATCAGATCTTCGGAACTATCAGATTGCTGCAGTACGCTTTTGGCCAAGGATTGATTAGTGATATTGAATGAATTATTTCAAATACACACACCAGGATGTAATGGTGCAAGGTAACACACATTTGGGGGTAAACGTTCTGGTCCCACTTGTTATGAAATTATCATGGGCGGGATAGATAATTTGATCTCAGATGGGATTTCTGACCTCAGACAGACATGACTGGAAAATCCCACCCACTGTAAAGTTGTGTTGCAGTTGTATAAGACATAATAAACTACAAATATTAGATGTCTTCTTTTTGGTATGGACTGAATAGCCTATGTAGAAAATTTCAGAAGGGGATTTTCGCAGTAACTTCATTGCAGTGTTAATGTAGGCCTACTTGTGATTAATAAATAAACTTTTAAAAAAGGCAGTTTCCCTAGTGCTGTATTTATTATGTTTCGGTTAAACAATTTTGAGTAGGTGTGATTGTCCCAGTTCACTACATGCTTTGATAGTTACATACTGAAGAAATTAACAGAAATTCATATTTATCAAAAACCATGTTGAGGCCTTCAAATAAAAATAATAAATAGATCGGTGTAAGATTGCTTTCGTTGCAATCTGCCAAACTGGGCAGAAAAAATCACTTTCATTTGACTTTCCACAGAAGTGCACAACCCTCCTTTCAAGCAAATTTTTGGAGGGGACAGATGAACTAAAAGTGGTCAAATCTGGTTTGTGTTTGTACCAACTGTAAATAATGAATGGGATTCTCCATCTCCAGGCTGGAAATCCCTGCCTGAGGTCAGCAAACCTTTAAATGGTCCATCAAATTTTCTGTTCCGCCCACTATGATTCCCCCAGGGGGCAGGACAGGGAATTTAATTTGTATATTTAGAGAGAATTGAAGCCATAAAATCATTCTACTTTACAAGTGGGGCAAATAGCTTTAAGTTGTAACATTTGAATGGCCCACATCTTATAAACGCCTACAGTTTCTACAGAAATGTTTGGCATTTCTATTTTCTAAATATACACAGATCAATGTATAAATTGGGTTTCTCTCTGTATTTGTGGCTTTTCCCAGGATATGTAATGGTTTTTGGCTGGGTTGAGTTGTGATACACTATGTATAACAATTATGGGGAGCAGTTGGTTGGATGGATCAGAGTGCCTTTACCTCTCTGATTTGTTTGGATGTACAAATGCAAGATTGCAGCTCACAACTATGGGCAATCTTTCTTCTCCCAATGTCACCCTGCTCCTTTCCTCAATCATCCAAAAACTTCAATCATCATCCTTGATCATGATCTAGTGACCCTCAACCCTCCATTTCTCGTTTTCGACTCTTCTTTCCCCCATTGCATTGACATTCCTGCTGTATGGTCTGCCTGGCGCCTTCCTCCATCATCATTGATCTGCTCGTTTTCTCTTGACCCTCTCTCTGAGACCATTGACCTATCTTCTAGTCCATACCTGGCTGTTGATATATAGTTACCTCCCTTGGGACACACAGGATGGCACCACTGCAATAACGCAACTCAGGTATAAACTGGAGCTTAGTGCTCTTTGGACACTTCTCATCCTTCCACTCTCAATCATGTCAGTGTCTTGTTATATTGCCATATGTAGACCTGATGATCACTACTCACTTGTCAACCCAACTGTTGCATCATTGACCACAACCACTGTTCCTTCCCTCCTCCCCCCCAAAAATCTTTCTTTTTGCTATTGCACTGTCCAATTTTCCCTGCTTCCCTCCACTGTGCCCCTGAGCTAGACAAACCTCACATCAGATCCAAGGATAGGACAGTCCTGCCTGATATATACCATTTTTAAACTACTGGGGAAACAGGAGCTATGTGTTTTCCATGCAGCACTAACTTAAACCTTGAAGTTACAAATTTAGTGAAGTTCGCATTTAATGAGTATTCATGGTTTGTAAATGCACGATAAATAGGTTTCCAGCACTGGGCAACGTGAGGGTTCCTCCACTGCTGACACACCAGGGACTAACATTTTCACACCAAACCGATGTCAGGAAACTGAGATTTTAGCTCCTGCCTAACGAAGTTGCTTCCTGCTCTTACAGGTCCCATTAAATACTGCCATAATTTCTCCACTGTTTCTTGTTTCTGGAGGCTGATGTGGTTTAGTTTATCCAATTAAGTTGAATTTATGTTTCCTAGTGAAAAATTGAAGCCATTGAATTGTGATTTATCCTGTTGAAATTTAATCCCTAATACATCATTTTATACAAAACTGTCTTTTATATGATACTCTTCAAAGTTCTTATGAAGAAAGACACTGGGAGAACAGAGTTACTGGAATATGGAAATATAATAATAAACTGTCAGCAGAGAAAACTAAGTGTGAGAAAAATGGGGAGAGCAGTCTCTAATATAATGAAAGAAAATCTTCACTTTTATTGACTGAGAGTTATTTAAAATTGGAAAACGTATTACTATTTAAGATGATCAAAGGTATATCTTTCCAAATGGTCACGTTGCTGACACAAGCATTCTCAGGATAGGAAAACATAGCCATATTCAAGGCAATATGGAATGGACTGGTGGGAATTGATGGAAGCAAGTACCTGGTGCCCTCTGGCAATGACAAAACATAAGGTAGCACCACCCACAGAAACCACAAAGACAATTTATTTCCAAGACAGTGTATCATCCATCTACTTTCCCAAGGACAAGCCCACAATGCAACAAGCAGCCAAAAGAAATACCCACAGCCCATTATTTGAAATCTTCAAGACCCATCATTAGATTATTTCCGTTAAGAAGTTTTTGTTTCCAGGACTACCATTTCAGCAGGTTATGCTTGGTTTAGCCAGTGCTATCCAGCATCTTGTTTGTGATGTCAACACAACTGAAGCAGAACCAAGATTTGGAATTGGTTTTGGTGCTTTATTTTCTCAATTTTTTTCCCCAGAAAAGTGGAACACGTGGAATAAGACATTTCATGACATTTTCTGCTGTCAGATCAACTCTATTCCAAGTTATAAGTCAATCTAAGATGTTTCTGTGGTTCAGATGTGTGTACTTTGGTGACTAGAACTAGGAATGTGCAAATTTTGAAAAATAACATTGACAACTTGATGAACCAAGTAGACTCCTTTTGGCTTCAATCAAATGAAAAGACAAATAAACAGTATTCGGTAACAATTCAGTTTTCAGGGCTGGTTCAGTGAGTAAAACGTTGTTTTACTTCCGGATCATATCCTGCTTGGAATGATAAGGTTAACATGTTAATGACCGTCCTGAGAGAGCTTGATATGGTGGGATCTCAGTTTATCTTCCAGCGGTCACAATAATTCAACAGTAATTTGCAATCATTTTGGAGTCATGGGGCGTAAGAATGAATGATGATGAAATTGCAATATTAGACTGACCAATTACGTATGAAGGAAAGGTTCTGAAGAATATTACCTGGCCTATTCATTCAACTGAAATTATAATTCAATAGAAATGAAAAGTTCTTTAATTTCATAACATCATTGGGCAGAATCTTCCATTTTGAGACTAATGCCCGAATTTTACTACTTTGCCAGACCTCGGGTGGAAATTTTTGGTTTTGCCTGTGCAAAGCTGTAAAATCCTGCCCTAAATGTGGCTGTGGGTGGCTCAAGTGGTGCCTGTACCACTAAGGTGCTTGGAACTACATTAATTATGTAAAGGTGAGTTCCTCTTTGACTCTTCTGGAGGGCTGGCATCTGCCTGTTCTCAGCTGATAGGTTTGAAGTTCTTGGCATCATATTTAAACACCACTCCAGCACACTGATATCATTCTTTCCAGCTCATCGTGCAGGATGTCAACAACAAGAGTGGCAAGGTGGCACAGTGATGAGCAGTGCTGCCTCACAGTGCTAGGGAGGTTCAATTCCAGCCTCAGGTCACTGTCTGTGTGGAGTTTGCACTTTCTCCCTGCCTCTGCATGTGTTTCCTCCAGGTGCTCCAGTTTCCTCCCACACTCCAAAAATGTGCGGGTTAGATTGATTGGCCATGCTAAATTGACCCTAGTGTCAGGGATTAACAGGGTAAATATGTGAGGTTACATGAATAGGACCTGGGTGGGATTGTGGTTGGTGCAGACTCAATGGGCTAAGTGCATTGCACTGATTCTGTTCTAACCCAGAGGAAAAATGCTAGGTGCTTCAAGAAGAAGTCTATTCCTTGATTTAACTACCTTCCCCTTCCAAGGCACCCATGCCACATTTGACCTCTACACACTGGATTTAGAATCTTCATCCATCCTTCTTAGTAAACATCCTTGTGATTTACTCCCCATCTTTTGTTTATGAGCCTTTCATGTAGTCTTGTCAGTATCCAGCTTCCTTCCTCTCAGTCCTCCCCCTATTCCCATTGTTTGTCTTCTTCATCTACTTCCATGCCCTCTTCCTCTCTTCCATCTTTGCACAGCCTCTCATTCACATTGTCCACCTATATCTTCATCAGGTCAGCATGATCACAATCTGTCGTTAACCCACCACTGGGAGAACTGCAATAAGATTTTACACTGACGGAATTCTGATGTTTTGGCTCTCATCAGGTTCTCTGTGCTTGCCCACCAAACCCACCACGGATGATTTGAGAGAATTCTGCCTTCTATCTCCAGCCTAGGTAAACTTATGCCCATCGAGCTAACATTATCCAGAAGTCACCCAGAACTATTTTGTAGTTAGCTGATATTATCAGTTTAAAATATTATTGAAAGTATATTTGAAGGGAAGGAGGATTTTAGTAGGAAGTTGATTTTGTATACATGAACTGAGTTCAACATTATCAGTTTGATCCACAGGCTATTCAGCCTTATCTACATCATGCCAATAAGCTGCCAACTTGAAATTTGGCCAATATAAAAGTTATTGGCTGCATGGATTTGAAGTTGGCTGAGTGACAGGAAACAGAGTCATAGGATCTTAGAGTTTTACAACACAAAGAGGTCCTTCAGCCCATCATGTCTCTGAGGCTTCAAAAAAACCTATCTATTCTAATCCCATTTTTGAGTATTTGGCCTCTGTGCTATGGTGCTTCAAGCGTTCATCTAAATGCTTCTTAAATGTTATGAGGGTTCCTGCCTCTACCACACTTTCAGGCAGTGACTTCCAGATTCCCACGATCCTCTTTGTGAAAATTTTTTTTCTAAAATTCCCTGTCTCTTACCTTAAATCTATGCCCTCTAATTATTTCTCCTGCTAAAGAGAAAACTTTCTTCCTATCTACCCCATCTGTGTCCGTTAAAATTTTGTACATCTCAGTGATGTCCTCCCTCAACCTTCTCTGCTCTAAAGATAACAACATCAGTCTCTCTTCATAGTTGAAAAAGAATACTGGTGAATGATTATTTTTCAGACTGGAAAATAATATAGTGGGGTTACCAAGAGGTTGGCTACTTGTCTTGATATGTGCTAATGACATAGACCTGAGTGTACAGGGCACAATTTCAAAATTGGCAGATGACAGAAAACTTGGGAAGTGAACCGTAAGAAAGATAGTGATCGACTTCAAGAGGACATACATAGGCCGATGGAATGAGCAGTCTCAGAATAGATGAAGTTTAGTGCAGAGAAGTATGAAGTGATACATTTTAGTAGAAAGAACAAGGGTAATATAATGAAGACAATATAGTATAATGCATATACTTCAGGAGCAGAGAAACCTGGGGGTTTATGTGCATGAATCATTGAAGGTGACAGGGTGAGAAAGTGCTCAAAATATATAGGATCCTAGGTTTTGTAAATAGAGGGATAGAGAACAAAATTAAAATGGGCATTTACAAAACAATGGTTTGGCCTCAATTGGAGTATTGTGTCCAGTTCTGAGCAGAACACTTTAGGAAAAACATAATGACATTGGAGAGGGCGTAAAAAGATATACAATTTGTTTCTGCAGAAGAAGGACTTCAACTACGTAGATACATTGTTGAGGCTGATAGTGTTTTCTTTAGAGAAAAGAAGGATGAGAGGAGATTTGATAAAAGTGTTCAAAGTAAAGAGAGAGGTGGACAGAGTATAGGGGGAAACTGTTCCCTTTGATGGAGATTTGAACAAGCACAGGGCACTAGTGTAAGGTGATTGGCAAAATAATCACAGGCAATTTGAGGAGAAAGATTTTTATACAGCGAATGGTTCCGATCTGGAATACACTGTTTGAGACTGTGAAGATGACACATTCACTGGTGACTACAAAAAGAAATTGGACATTTACCTGAAGAGACAAATGTTGCAGGATTACAGGGAAAAGGCAGAGTGGATCTAGTTGAGTTATTCTTACAAAAAGTCAGTAAGGACATGATGGGCCAAATGTCCTCTTTCTGTGCTGCAACCATTCTGAGATTGTAGGCGGATTAAAATCACAGAACCCAGGGGCTATTCAAGACAATAGGGAGGAATTGGGACTGTTTCATGTGTGGGAAAATAGCGATTCCAGGAAAATCTCTGCTCCTCCTGGCATTATTAAGGGATGCTTTTGACTTTGAGGTCTCCTCAAATTATGTGACAAGAAGCTGTTAAAATGTTTCAGGGGTGCTATTGCATCACAGGATCTTGATTATCATGACTTAATGAGACTTGCCTGAGTTAGGCAGACACTGCAGCCACCTATAGGAATAAGCCCAATTGATGGCAATGGCTGAGAACATCATGGGGCCAAAGTGGTACATCTTTGCATTACTATTTTAACTGATGTACCCAAACAGTTTGAATCAGTTAACATGTGTTAAAATACCCACCAAGGTTTCTGCAGTCAAGACTCCAGTTGGAATCCAGGGGAAGGCTGCAATATATATTAAAACACAAATAGGTCATGATAATCATGGCAAAGTTGACATTTCTTCAGATCAGTCCCACATCTCAATCAGACAGCAAACTATTTAAAGGTGAAGATGTGTGCACTTTTATAATAATTTATCACTGTACATATCACCTCTGATAGTGTTTAGCAATTGTGTTTCACATATTTCTCTGTAGATCATTTGTCACTTGATTAACCTACATGAAGCGCTAACATATGAAATATGGTTCTTACTTCATCTGCATCCCTGTTCAGTCATGAGATACTTAAATTGCAAATTCGCATGAACTGTGACCCCTGTCTTATGACTCTTGATGCCACATTTCCCTGTAGATCATCTGTCACCAAACACATGTGTCAAAATTTGAGTGTGAAACTCTTACCAAGTAGGAGGTTTAAGTTACAGCTGCCTGAGCCTATATTAAGAAGACAAACTAATTATCCAAGTAAGTGCATTTCATGTGTTATTCTATCCATTTTTTTTCAGAAAATGGTTTTGGAACGAGTGCACATAATAATTTTCACTGCTGTAAAACTTGTCCATTTTATCATTTTTAAATCACTTATCATTAAGGTTATCAAAGATAAAAATTCTTAGGCTAACAGGAGCATTTATCAATACATTGATTAGACTTCCGGAAGACTATAGCTTTCAGTATGGTAAATGTAAGATGATGTATGTTCACCCTTGTCACTGAGATCTTTGAGGGGCTCCTTGAGTAAAATCTTTATCAAATTAAATCATAATTAGGCTAGAAAAATGAGAAGTGCAGCATCCATATTTATTTCAATGTCATTTCCACCATCAAGTTTCAACAAATAGACAAAATAGGTACAAATGGGCGGCATCGTGGTTAGCACTGCTGCTTGTAGCACCAAGGGCTCAGGTTCGATTCCTGGCTTGGATCACTGTCTAAGCAAAACTGCATGTTCTCCCCATGTCTTCATGGGATTCCTCCCACAGTCTGAAGGACTTGCTGCTTAGTTGCAATGGCCATGCTAAATTCTCTCAGTGCGCCGGAACTGAGCACACAGGGGACTATGGGATTTTCACAGTAACTTCATTGCAATGTTAATGTAAACCTACTTGTGACAATAATAAATAAACTTAAACAAAGGTTCTATTACAATTCTGAGCATCAATCTCAAAGTTCTTGAACTGGAAACTGTAACAACTAAATTATGCTGAGAGAAAAATACATTTTACGCCTCACAAGTAAATATGTTTTACATATGGCTGCAAATAAACTATGATTTATGCTACATAATTATCTTCCGTGGCGAATCTTCACTTGGTTCTTTGATTTTTGGCAGGTTAGTTTGTACACTTACTCTGTTTGGCCTACTTATACCCCATGGCAGGGAGAAGTTAGGGCTGATGTATTGCTTCCTCTTTAGAAGCAGCTTCCAGGTAGTGTGCAAAGAAGTGACATGCTAGATCAGCTTAAAAATGGCGGGTGGGACCTGGATACGTTTCCAACAGATGACATTTTTGCCAGTAGGGGAAAGGGAGTGAAAGTGAATCAAGCAGATACATGCTAAACATGAATCTGCTGGGCCATTGGAAACTGAGATCACACAAACCCCACTTTCACTGTTCCCTTGAGGACTTTAACCCACAGTGTGGGAATCACAAATTCATGTCGGAGACGGAAACACTTCAGGTTAGGTGGGTTGGCCTCGTTAAATTGCCTTAGTACCCCAAGATGTTTAGGTTAGATGGATTGGCCATGTTGATGTGTGGGGTTGCAAGGATAAGTAGGTGAAGGGGCCGAGGTTGGATACTCTGTCAGAGAGAGAGAGAGTTGATACAGATTTGATGGACTGAATGGCCTTCTTCTGTACTACAGGGATTCTATGATGATCACTCCTGAAGGCCTCAAATGAGGCTTACGCTTGTCCAGAACTCCGCAAAGTACGATTTTAAACAATGAAGCTTTATTTGAGAAGTAGTGGTTGATGGATCACATAAGGGGAGGAAGTGGAGAGATTGTGAACAAGAAAAGACAGATCCATGTGGCCCTTCAGATCATTACTTGCGTTGGGCAGTCAGGTGGGAGACAAGTAAGTCTGCTAGGTACATTGGGTGAAGTGTGTGTTGTAAAGGGAAGAGGCTGAAAGAAAATGGGCAGAGCACCTTCACACATTCAGGTGATAGAGGAAAAGCAGCAGCAGCAATGTGTGACCAGAGCCAGGCTACCTGAGCAGGAGATAGCAGAAATACCACAGAAAAGAACTGCAAGGAGGAGGGGATTTACCCAGAGCGAAGAATAGGGAGATCTTGTGCCATGATCAACCAATCGTCTTATCCCCTCAATTTCAAGGTGGCCTCCTAGGTCTGTGGTTGGCTCTTGGCGGACAAAGGATATCCATTAGGGGTGGTTGCTTACTCCTGTGAGGTGACCAGAGACAGGGCTCCAACATAACTGCAAAGTAAAACAGCCACTTGTACAGGAGGACCATCATTGATCAGGCTACTGGCCTGTTACAGATACAGTTCCAATGTCCTGACATCTCAGGAGGAGAAAGTTACTTAGTGTACTAGCCTGCAAGGATGTCCAAGATAGTGTTTATTTACTGCATGTTCCATAATGGGGCTCAATAGAGAACCTTTACATCAAAGAGAATGAAACCAACAAAGCGTGGATTGGAGGATGATAAACAGGAGGAGGAGCTTAAGGAGGACTCTGTTCAGATGGAGATGCCACTGAGGAAGACGGAGACAATCCTGAGGGACAGGCTCCCATACCAAGGCCGGATCCATAGAGGATGCCATTTTTGCCAGGACTCTTAATGCAGAGAAAATTCACCAAAACTGCCCTGAAGATCTCTCAGTAAATCCAGCATAAAATTCCTGATGAGCCATTGTCACAGCACACTCTCTGAAACTGTTTATATTGATGATAAGATACATACACAAATCACAAAAACAAAGTAGCCTTCAAACATCAGTCACACAATGAGAAAACCAAGTCTGCTTACCAAACTGGCATCGCTTCCTCTTCCTGATGCCCACCAGCCCAGCTTGAAGGGGGAGTGGGCATGGGGGTGGTGAAGGAGGAATAGCGGGTAGCACCAATGGAATCTCTGATAGACATAGAAGGAAGTAATTAGAGTAAGCTTCTTAATTTTCAGAGCTCAGTAAGAAGTCTCACAAAACCACATTAAAGTCTAACAGGTTTATTTGATAGCAAAAGCCACTAGCTTTCAAAGCGCTGCTACTTTGTCAGTTAAGTAGGAGCTCTATTCACAACAGGGCATATAGAGACACAAACTCAATTTATAAAATATTGGTTGGAATGCAAGTTAAATAAATCCATTCTTGGCATACATCAGATTGGGGTCAACAGCATGGGGCTTGGCTCCCATTCCTGATGGGATGGATTTGGGACCTGCCCCTTGCCTTACCTAAGGTGTAGGTCATGCCACCGTGGTTCAGAGCTGTGGGCAGAGTCTCAGGAAAAAGAAAGCCATTCTAACCTGCATTCAGGCATGAGGCTCATCAATATGGACGTGAGTCATAGTGGGCATTCATATCTCATCCCATAGCCTGATTATCTTGTTAAACATAGACTCAAGTTGTTTGGTACGGAGGCTGGGTTGAAGGATGGCCGGTCAGCCCAGTGGTCGGAAACATGGCATAGTTAGTTCCCAAGTATCAGTCACAGTTGTTTGTAATGATATCTTACTGCTCTGAGGGTAACAAGATACCTTCGTTATCCTCACCCTTATATATGTGAGTAAAATGGTATATAGAAGGGCTAACATTCTGAATGTGGGGCTATAAATCATTCTTTGAAGCATTGTGCTGATCTCAGTTAATACAGAGTGTCAGAACCTTCTGAAGCTCCTTCATTAGACAAGATCAATAGGCAGCATGAAAACTTGTGATTTCCTACAGAAGTACCGTGATAGGCCATCTTTTCCAATGTAACTAACCAGGTGGCCAACAGTTGCAGTTCTTACTCATCTGGTGGCTATCGGGCATCTCCATTCATGAACCTGCAACACTCCACAAGCTTCCTCCCTCACAGGAGGAATAGCATTCAGGGGCAGTTCTTTATATTCAAGCTGAAACATGATCTGCACTTCTTTTTATCAAGGCCAAACTCTCTTTCTGAACTGTTCCAGGATCAGTGGGCCTAGGTTGATCTTGCCCCTGCTTCCTTTGGAGCAAAAACCATGCATGTGGGCCTTGTTTCTATGGAGATGGGTCTGCTGAGAAGGAAATTTCCCAAGTTGACTGTTGTATCTCATTAGCGAAAATCTGCCCCACTGAATCATTTCCCCTCTATTTTCCACGTGGAACTGCTTTAACTTGCTTGGCATTTCCACATGAGAGGACTGTTTAGAGTATTTGATTTGGAAATGCACCTTTGAATCTAAATCTGACCATTATATAACCACAGCTCATTTAATTACCAATATGAATACTGCCACGCTAACACGACTCTGTGTTTATTAAAGAGGATAAATTTGTCTAAAATTAGGTAGGCAAGACTAGGAAACCAAAAATCAGTTCGTTCTGGCTTCTTGTAGAACATATTCTGCATTATTAATGAATGCAATACTCCATATCAGTTTAATTTAATCCACAAGTGTATTCTTTACAAATAATGGTCATCTATGAGCTAACTGTTTGGGCTTCAAGAAGCAGACTAGGTTTGTTTATTTTAATCTCAACTTAACATTTTAACCTGAAATGAATCTCTTGAGAGTGCAAAATTTAAATGCACTGCAAGTGGATGATTTGACTTGTAGTAAACTATTTTCACTGTATGTAAGTAAAAAAGCGTTTTCAATCTGCATTCTTTAGAGCTTTCATTTCCTGGAGGCCTATGAACATATTTTCAAAAGCTTGAAGTTTCTCTGCCATATTTAGGAAACCTTTGAACAATTTTTCCAAGGTGATTGCTTTCAAATATTCTGTAGAATTTTTTTAATTACCATGTCAAAGTTAATGGATTAAAAAGGACATTCTAATATTCAAATAAAATGTAAAACAATGGCATTCCCCTAAATACTGGTTCAATTGAAAATATCTCGATCTAACTCCAGGCAGTATCGTAACTTTTGGTCACAAAACATATGCTTGTTCGTGTTTTTTTTAAATCATTGTTGAATTTTCCCACAGGATTGAGGCCAAGTTACAGCTGGAGCAAGTGATTTTGAACTTGAAGAATTATTTTAAAATGTTGAATGTCATCCAAATATGGGAATTGGCTAAGATTGTCTTTGGAAAATGCCTAATCGTCTCTTTGGATTGTTATTTTTCCTGTATCCATTATACAGAACAAGTCAAAGCTTTTTAAACACTGGTTAACATAAACAACTCCTCAATCAAATCTGTGTAAATCAAATCTCTACAAATACTCATGTTAATGCAAACTTCCCTGTTCTTTCTTTAAAAAAAACTGGCGAATCTAACATATCTCTTCAAAGATTTAATTATCTTGAGGTCCTAAAAGGGCAGAAACTAAAGCAAGGTAGATTATGATTTTAGCAGGTTGGATAATTAGATCATTGGGATCATGAGGAAGAGCTCTTAAATTACTTAATGTAGATTTGTATGAAGTGCAAGACCATTTAGTGCATGCCATCTATGCATTCTAGTCTACGGGTTAATGGTAGCTTCCTTACAGACCATTCCTTCAGGTCCACCGCATATTTTATTTATAAATCTACCTTTTCTCCATGGATTACACACCCACTGATGGATTCCCTTTTGCTCATGTGAAGAAAAATAATTCTAATACCTAAACATGAAAATCACACTTTTGCAAAACAATTATCTCAAACAACAATGGTGCCAACTTGAATTCAGTTTTGATTATGCAAGTACTTTGTGAAAGGAAAACCTTTCATCAATTAAGTGTTATTTTAACTGGGTATGTATCTAGTAGGAGACTGTGATAAATGTGTTGCACGTGAGTAAACTGTGACACCACAAACCATCAGACAATTTGCTCTAAGAGAGGAACAAGTAAATTATTTTAATGGAAAACTTTAATTAGCCCAATGTAATCTGGGAAAATCCGAGTGGTTTAAAATAAGAGATGTTAAACATAAGATTTGAATGTTTCCTGATGCAGCATGCAAGAAAAGCAATGCTCGTTTTTACTTGGTATTTGTAAATTGTCCAAGCAAATTATAGGGAATGGAAACATCAGCAATGTCAGGGAACAGTAACCACATAACTATTAAGTTTAATGTGCTTTGGAACTGGATTATACCAAAGACCAGAGTCCATATATGAATCCTTCAAAAAGCTAGCTTTGAATGGATTGGAGAAGAGTGGGAACATTTCAGGAGAAGACAAATGGAATATCTTGAAAAGATAAGACAATTAGGCAAGCGTAAATAAAACAGATGTAGCTCTAGATGGATTACCACAAAAACTGTAACAAAACTGGAATCCTTACACCTAACCTGCTATTCAAGTGTTAAAGTGGCTAACAATGTGAGTGGAAGGAGCTCCTTCCACTCACATTGTTAGCCACTTTAAGACTTGAATAGCAGGTTAGGTGTAAGGATTCGCATTCTAATCAGCAATCTGTAAACTGTCTGTGCTGATATGTGTGCTATTGCAGACCAGAACACCTCATTCTCCTGACGAAAGCTACAAAGGCCGAAAGCTAGTAAGTTTACTATCAAATAAATCGGTTGTATTTAAAATTGATGTTGTCAGACCTCTTACTGAGTTTACCCCAGTCCAACGCCGGCATCTCTACATCACAAAACTGGATAAACAGTCAAACACTGTTTGAGATTCGGACAAAACAAAGCCACACACAGACCAATTGATCATGCAAAGTCCCAATTTCTAAAATCTGTGAACATGTGTCAAAATTGGGAGAATCATCTCTCAGACTGGTCAAGTGATAGCTTGACAGAATCATACCTGTGAATGACCCAACTCTAATCCATTATCAAAAAAGCCTATCTCCATTTAACATCCTGGATTCTTCCATCACCATCTCTGTCCCACTGACAGGATACACCTACCTGAGACAGGTGGTATACAGTCAATGATCTTGGGAGTTCATAACATTGACTCCAGACAACTGATTCTTCTTGAAGTCTCATGGTATCAGATCAAACATGGGTCATACAAAATTCTACTAATTACTACCTACTTACCCTCCTGCAGCTGACAAATTAATATTCCTCCATGTTGACCACAAATTGGAGGAAGCACTGAGGGTAATAAGGCACAGAATGTTCTCTTGTTGGAGGGCTTCAATATTCATCGCTAATAATGGCTTGAAGGCGCAACTACTAAATGAATTGGTCAGGTCCTGTAGGTCACGATTGGCAATCTGGGCAGATAATGAAAGAAACAACCTCACAGAGAAAGCTACTTGGCTTCATCATCACCAGTCTACTTGTCACAGATGCATCTGCATGTAACAACATTTGGTAGGAATGATCACCACATAGTCGTTGTGGGGACTGAGTTCACACTGAGGATTAACCTTCATCATGCTGCATAGAATTTATTGCTATGATGCAATGATAATTGGAACAAATTCAAAAAAGAGCTTACAACTGGGCAGCTTTGAGGCATTGACCATTAGTAACAGCAGAATTAAATTCCATCACACACACTGCAACTTCATGGCCTGATGTATTGCTCATTCTATCATTACATTAAGCCAGGAAACATGTCCTGCTTTAATGGGGATACAGAATCTCATGTTAAGAACAGCAGTAAGAAACCTAAAAATGAAGTGTACACTAGTTGAAGCTCCAAAACAATACTACATTCATGCTAAAAAGCAGATGTATCATGCTATACACTGTGCAAGCTGATTCCATAACCACTGGAATAGATCAAAGCTCTACAATAATATAAAAGCAATATACTCTAGATGCTGGAAATCTGAATTAAATATACAGACCCAAGGATGGAATTCATTTATGCCTGCCCCACTGCAAGTGAGATTGGAGAATTTGATGTTCCAGCTAAAACTCCTTTCACTTTCAGCGGCATTGGAGAATCCTAGCCACGAATAATGACAGATTTTCAATGGAAATGTTATCTCTGTTTCTCTCTCCACAAATGCCACCAGACCGTTTGAGTCTTTGTAGCATTTGCTGTTTTTATTTCAAAGCTTTGCAGTCCTGCAACATCCAATCGTGAATTGTGCTGAGAAATCAACTAACAGGAAGAGGAGACTCCATTTCCATGTTCATTCCCCTCCCACCCACTCCCCTTCAAGAATAATGGAGCCCAGGGGAGGCAGTGGCGTAGTTGCGTAGTCATTAGACTAACAATCCAGAGACCTAAAGTAATGTTATGGGACCCTGGGATTGAATCCCATTATGCCAGATGGTGAAATTTGAATTCAATAAAAGTGTGGAATTGGAAATCTGACAATGACTATGAAACCTTTGTCAATTGTTGTAAAAACCAACCTGATTGACTAGGGAAGGAAATCTGCTATCTTTATCCAATCTGGCCCATATCAACATGGTTGACTATTAACTGCACTCTGAAATGGCCTAACAAACCACAGTTCAAAGACGATTAGGGATGGGCAACAAATGTTGGTTCATCCAACGATACCCACATCCCATGAACAAGTAAAACAATTATGCCAGTGCCTCTTTCCAAAGTTTCAAGATTTCAGTTACTTTATTCACTCCAAGAAATAGCTCAGCATACTGGATACAGCAAAGGCTGTGCATTCCAATTGGATACAGCAAAGACTGTGAGCGCCAGTGGATACAGCAAAAGCTGGGAGCTCCGACAACATCCCAGACTTAGAGCTGAAGACTTGTATTCTTGAACTAAGCATGTCTCTAGCAAGCTGTTCCAATATAGCTATAACATTGACATTTACCCTGCAAAGTGTCAGATTACTTTTCTGTTGACAGAAGAGAAAGATATAGCCAATCTGACCAATCACTGTCTCATCAGTTTACTTAATAATCAGCAGGAAAATTGGAATTGATTTAGACGGTGCTATCAAATAGCTCACCAATGTTCTAACAGGACCTTTTGATTCCAGATCCCACTCCAGTTTTGGTTTGAACATGGACTAAGGAGGTCAATTCCATGGTAATCCTGACGTCAGTATTTGACTCAATGTGACATCCAGGATCCTTAATAAAAGGGAAGTCAATTGGTGATCATCAGGAAAGCTCTCTATTGGCTGGAGTCTTACCAGAGCACAGAAGAATTGAGCACAAAATAATGTGGTCATGGCTCTTGAAGTCTGATCATCTCAACACCAGAACTTCATTGTAGAAGTTCACCAGGACTATGTCTTAGGCAAAAGCATATTCAGTTATTTCATCAACAATCTTCCTTCAATCACAAAATTCAGAAGTGCAGGTGATCACTGTTGACTGCATCATCCATGGCTTCTTAGGTAATGGAGCAGTCTGAGCTTTCTTGCAGTAAGCCCTGGAATACGTCAGGCTTGGGCTGATAAGTGGCAATTAATACTTGTAACACATAAGTGCCAGATAATGATCTCTGCCAATGGATGGGATAACCATCTCCCCTTAATATTGAAAGGCAAGAGTAACCCGCCTTCTGACTTGCCAAAAACTTTCCACCGTCGACAAGGAACAAGTCAGGAGTACAATGAACTACTCTCTACTTGGCTGAATGACAGCTGCTCCAACTATACACAGATAGCTCGACAGCATCCAGGACAAAGCTTGATCATACCCATCTGCTGCCTGAAAATTCATTCCCTCAACCAGAGGTGCACAGTGGCAATAGTGTGTGCCATCTACAAGAAATAACTCAGTAAGGCTCCTTCAGCAGCATCTCCCAAATTCATAACTTCAACTATTTAGTAAGATAAATGTAGCAAGTGTTTGGGAACACCACAACCTCTGATTTCCCCTCAAGTCACCCACCATTGATAATCCTCCACCGCAATTGGGCTAAAATCTTAGAACTCTATCCATCAGCACTGTGGGAACAATCATATCATATGGATTGCAGCAGCTCAAGATGGTATTTCACCATCATCTTCTCAAGGACAATGATGGATGGACAATAAATTCTGGCCTAGCCAACAATGCCACATCCCATAAATGAACAATCAAAGATTAAACAATCAGAATTGAACTATAGAGGATAAATAACTTTCACAACAAATCCAGCTGTGAGAGAAATAATCTGAACCTCAATTAAAATAGTAATGTAAAGGGCTAACGAGAAATCTATATACAAGTATAGCTTTGGAGGCAAAATTACAGGAAAAAGGAAATCAGTATTACTACATGTTGACTGCCAGAGATGGGATGAGAATATTAAAAGATACAAAATGGACTTGAAACTGAGGATAAGCGCAAGATAGTAAATATTCTGAATGCTTTCTTGCTCAAAGTATTCACAAGGGAAAACATAAATAGCATGGCCTTTCTAAAATAAGAGCAGCAAGGCATAATTCAGGGATGAAACTTAAATGAGTTGGAAGTCTCAGACAGGCTGAAAAGACTTAAAACAAATAAATTCTCAGGGTAAATGGTGTTTATCTCAGAGTGCTGAGAGAAACTGTGTAACATTGACATTGATAATGAGAGTATCAATGCATTGGTAAAGTAATTGTAACTTGGGAACAAGTTACACTGGCCCCTGTATTCAAAAAGGACATTGGAACAGAAAAAGACAACTGCAGACACATTGGTCTTCAAAGTTATTAAAATAATGGAATTAATTATCAGGAATAAACTTGAAGATTATCTTTTAGCAACAAGCCAATAGACAACATGCAACATAGAAATGGGGAAGACGGTACCTGACCAACCATTTTGAAGTGACATCCAAGTGGACTTAAAAACTTTCAAAAGAATAAAGTTCTGCACCAAGTAGTTCTAATTGAACTCAAAGCCTCAATGACTCAGGGAAGAGTTTAGCTGTGGTAAGAAACTGGCTGACATGAAGATAGCAATGTTTCCTAATTGAATTAATATCATCGGTGTGAGATAATTAACCATAGGCCACAGTGGTCTGCATCTCTCTCTGTTAGAGAAAGGGTAAATGGTTAACTAGTTGAGGGGCACCACTTGCATCAACATGAGGCAAGACAAGGAGTCAGTCTTACAGGGACCGCAGTTCATTATCAGCAGCACTGTGGCACAGTGGTTACTACTGCTGCTTCATTGCACTAGGAACACAGGTTCAATTCCTAGATTGGGTCACTATTTGTGTAGAGTTTGCACATTCTTCCAGTGCCTGTGTGGGATTCCTCTAGGTGTTAAGGAGGATGATGAGATGAGAATTGGGGTAGCAGATGCCTCCACTGTCTCAGGGTAATTGAATCAGTCCGTCCTGGACAGACTGGCAGTTTAGTGGTCAGCTATCAGTACCATTGCCACAATAGGATTTGCTTCCTCCCCCTCATGTTGCTCTTTCTCCTTCACTTCCTTCAAAGCAGCAAAGCGCTCACCATCTTCCTGCTCCTGGAGTTCCAGTCTTCAGTGTTGCACAATGCTGTTAAAGACACAGCACACAACTAGCATTCTGATAACCTTTCCTAACACATCCTGCAGGCACCCAGTATCCAGGCACTTGAATCTCATCCTAGGCATCCCAATTGCTTTCTCAATTACAACACTGATGTTCATGGGTTTTTCTATTGGATCTTTCCTGGAGATCAGTGGGTGGACTCCTTGGACTGGCAGCAGTCACATTTTTAGAAGGTACGTTTTTCTCCAAATAAGCATTCATTGACTCTGCTTAAAGTGTGAATATTTGTTGGAGATTTGGCCAGCACAAAATAAAGGCATCATCGTACTTATCTGGAAACCTTGCATTGGTATTTGTGATGCTCATTCAATGGACTAAAGGTGCAGGGGGTGAGGTACAATCTCTAATACCCTGGACCTGTGGATATCCAGCCAGAGCAGCAAATCTGAGTGTCCGTTCATTTTGACTAGCCCCATCAGTGCACGTAAATGCCAGCCTTCGCATTCGTACCATCTGTCACCTGTGAGATTCTTGTGAACAGCTTTTGGTGAGATATAACGAAAATCACCAGCAAATCCCAGGGGCTGGAGGGAAAGAAATTTCCGAGCTGTAGTAACTTTTACCACCACTGAGAATATGTGCCCACCTTACCCAAGAGGTCTTCATCCAGGAGGCTGCAGTTGTCAGTGACCATCTGTGGAGTCTGACCCTTCTGATGCACTCAGTCATGCTCAGGAAGTTGATCCTCTGTCTGTATAGCCTGTGTTGGGAATATTGCCCTCTGCAGGCTGGAGTCTGTTCTTATTGCCCCTGTTTTGTGGAACAGCAGGTAATTAAGAAGAAAACTGTTGCTGTTGCTGATCTTCTTCTTCCTTATCTGAAGTCCGCAGCAGAGCTGAGTCAGTGGATGACATACTGATGTGAAGGCTGTCATCTGGGAAGTGCAGATGGAAGGCCAAAAAACTCCATTGTGTGGAAATCTCCACCAAAGAATTAGAAGTGACTTCCAAAGCAGTAAAAGTACACTTTCAGAAGATCCTGTGAACAATGGCCTATCACTCAGACAAAGCAGGTGGCTGTTTTCAGTATATAAAATCTTTCTTTCTTATCAAATCTTCATCTCTGTCCATTCCTACTGTCCTCTCATTTTGGTTTACCTGGGGAGTTCCAGGAAGCTTGCATACAACACAAGAGTTAATATCACAATTCTGGGTTAAGACAACAGCTGATGACTTCTGCCAGCTTCCCAACATTTGGTCCAGTGGTTAGCACTGCAGGCTCACAGCGCCAAGGACTCAGGTTCAATTCTGGCCTTGGGTGACTGTGCGGAGTTTGCACATTCTTCCCGTGTCTGCGTGGGTTTCCACCAAGTGCTCTGGTTTTCTCCCACAGTCCAAAGATGTGTGGGTTAAGTTGATTAGCCATGCTAAATTGCCCCTTTGTGTTAGGGGATTATCAGAGTTAATATATGATGTTTATGGAATAAGGTCTGGTGGGATGTTATCGGTGTGGGCTTGATGGACTGAATGGCTTCCTTCTGCACTGTAGAGATTCTGTGATTCAAGTGTTTTAACCTGCCACGTACACAGAAACTCCTGAATTTGTCAGGTTAATATTAAGATCTTGAGTTATGAAGAAAGCTTGGACAGACCTGAGGTTTTCAACCAAGAGATGTGTATAATATGGTTATGGAGATAGGTACAGTAGTAAATGGTGCCAAAATGGTTAACTGGAACATCAATGTGAGGAAACACAAGAAAAGTGCATTATGCATTCAGCAATGCAGTTTGGGAAAACCAGTTCAGATTTTTATAGTTTCATATAATTCTTAAAATGCCTGCTGACAAGGATTTATCAAAGCATGGAAAACAAGTGCTTGAGAAAACCATGTTGATAATCCCTCCTGAGCCATATATTGAATTTAATGTACTCACAGCTACTTTGAATACTTAAGTAGTGTTATATTAATCAAAGCATAAACAATTTTGTGAATGTTTTTGTTTCTCATCCATCCCTTATACATGCTATCGCCAACAGTCAAATCAGTCATTCCAATCGCTGACATCATTGAGATTCTGTCGAAGGTCACTCATCGGCCACTCTCCCAGGAATCAGTTGTGAAAACTGAGAAGACTCTTCTCAAATACTAAATGGCTTCCCCACTTTCCTTTTCTTTCATGGTTGACCAGACTCAAACTATCAAACACATCCAATATGGAAAACTACGTGGAAACATTGGTCAAATCCAAGCCTAATTTAGCTACCATGGAAGCTTTATTCTCTTTCTGGATGTTTAGTATGATATAACAATATAGAGAAGAAGCTGGAGGGGATCACTTGGATGGCGTAGCCTTTAAGTGTTGCATACCCACTTAATGTTTCAAAACTGGGTTCAGACACTATGTGCAGACCATCATCTTAGTTAGGATTGGCACATGCCTAACAACCTCTGAGAGCATGTGGTGCAGATAAATTATAATTGATCTAAAGTCACCAATGTAATTTTGTAAATCCATACTCCAACTAGTGCCCTGTCTTAAATTTGCAAAAAGAAAATAGTGGGCTCCTCATCAGTATTGTTTAAGAAGAAATGTTTAAGGTCAGAGGGTGGCGTGATGGCACAGTGGTTAGCACTGCTGCCTCACAGCGCCAGGAACCCAGGTTCAATTCCAGCCTTGGGTAACTATCTGTGTGGAATTGGTACATTCTCCTCCTGTCTGTGTGGATTTCCTCTGGGTGCTCCGATTTCCTCCTACAGTCCAAAGATGTACAGGTTAGGTTGATTGGCCATGTTAAATTGCCTTTTAGTGTCAGGATGATTAGCAAGGTAAATATGTGGGGTTATGGGGATAGGGTCTGGGTAGGATTGTTTAAAGTGCAGACTTGATGGGCCAAATGGCCTCTCGCACTGTAGGATTCAGTGATTCTCTATCATATTCATTCCAGCCTGCTAGTGCAACTTCATGCATTTTTAGAGGTTTTCTAAACACAATGAAAGTTTCAGTGCACTATAGGGAGTAGTCTGGCTGGTCATATAGTTCTTTCTCACATTAAATTAAAATATTGTGCTGGAAGAAGTTACTTCCAGATGAGAATGGCATGTGAGAGGTCTTCTGCGGGAAACTGAACATTAGCAGGAGAATAAAGAGTGGTAGAGCAGGTTCAGCTGCTAGAAGAGTAAGGAGGATGAGGTGGAACAGACATTGCCGCAGGAGATTTAATCCAGAGAGTGTCTTCAAGGACCAGTTGCCTGATCTCAACTTTAGCAAGCATTAATATTCGAGACATCTTAAGAAGTCATGACTGAAATTTATCAACTACTGCAGCTTGAGTGCAGGACAAGGACACTATCCAAGTGATCGTGGCTCTTAATTTTTATACAACCAGCTCCTCTCTGGTGGCTGCTCGTGATATAAGTCATACTTTTCAGTTTATTCACAGGATGTGACTGTCACTCACAAGGTCAACACTTCTGGTCCTTCCTTAATTAAAATCCATCCTTAATTAGAATCTGTACAGTGCAGAAAAAGGGTATTCAGTTCATCGAACCTGCACCAACAACAATCCCATTCAGATGCCCTTACTGCAACCCCATATACTACCCTGCTAGTCCCCTTGACATTAAAGTGCAATTTAGCATGGCTTATCAACATAGTGTGGGAGGAAACCAGAGCATCCGGAAGAAAACCCCTGCAGATAGAGAATGTGCAAACTTCACCCAGACAGTCACCCACAGCCAGAATCGAACCCGGGTCCCTGACACTATGAAGCAGCAGTATTTATCACTGCGCCACCCTTGAGAAGATTGTGGTCTGCCACTTCCTTGAACCTCTGCTGTATATCTAGTGTAGGTATATCTACGGTACTATTAGGGCTGGAGTTTTATTATTTTGATCCAGTGGCATTGAAGGAATAGCAACATATTTCTAAGTCAGAATGGTGCAAATCTTGGAGGAGGACTGGAAAGTGATGGTGTTCCCATGTGCCTGCTACCCTTGCCCATCTAAAATATAGACCTTATGGGTTGGGAGAGACATTTAAAGGTATCTTGGTGAACTGTTGTAGTGTGGTGTGTCAAAGGCATACTGCAGTCCATGATGAACTGTGGTGAAGGGAATGAATATTGAAGGAATATTTATGTGGGTTATTTTTGTCTTGGATGTATCAAGCTTTCTGTATGCTGTTAAAGATGTATACTCATCCAGTCATGTGATGATCATTCTGTCATGTAACTGACTTGTGTCTTTTAAATCATAAAAAGGCTTTGGACTCAGGAGGTGAGTACTCATCCATACAAAGTCAATGTCTTATCTCCTCTTGCAGTAAGTGGCTGCTCCAGTTTCTGGTCTGTGGTGATCCCAGATGTTGATGTTGGGGGATTCTATTGTAATGCCAATGAATATTAAGGAGAGATGTTCAGATGTTCTGTTGTTGGAGGTGGTCATTGCCTGACACACTTGTGGCATGAATATCATTTGTCGCTTAATAAGTCCAACAGTGAATGTTGTTCCAAGTGATACTGGCATATGCCAATGTCTTGTCAATACATTGTTGAGGTTTATTAAAGTAAATTACATTATTAAGATTTGTTAATGTCAATTGCTTGTAAATAAAAATAGCTGGGACACTGGGTGCGATGAGAAGGGTTGATGATGGCCAAAGCTAGTAAATTCTCTCAACAAGAGTGATGCTCTGACATCACGAACTGGCTTGAATCCTATTAAACATTGCTATATTACCTGGAAATTGAAGTGCATTGCTGTAGAAAAGGAGGTCAATGAGGCTGTACATACAAAGAGACATACATGCATCTTATTTACTTTTTCCAGAGATGAGCAGAAGGAGTGAGCCTGAGGCTTTGCACACATTGCAGTCTTCCCCATGGTTTAGGTTAGCAGTGATTGTTTGCATTTGAAATTGGCTACACTGATTGATAGGAAAGAAATGCACTCATGTGCAGTACAGGTTATGGGTCATTAATCTGGCAGTTATCACAATTCCTTTGTTTTGCCAAAGTCAACAAGAACAACTTGCACTTATATAACACTTTTAACATGGTGAACACCTCAAGGTGTTTTGCACCTGTGTTACCTGCATTTGAACCACTTTAGTAAGTCAAAGGCCAGCTACTAAACATTATCTCTTCATGGCTTGGCTCCTAACTCTGGTTTGGAACCCACACACATGTGCAGAGAGGCTGAAAATTAGATTCATGTTGTCGCAAGGAACTACGCTAGGCATACCACGGTGTCCTCAAGAAATGTTTCTGTTGCCTCAACCACACTGAAGGAGTATTGCAATACTTGAGATGGACAGAAGTCTAGATTTGTCATAGTAAACTGCATGTTGCCGCCTAACCATGATGGGAGGACAGACCTTGCCACCATCTCTTGGGCAAGAAAATGAGGAAGAAGAGCATGAGGAGGAAATGAAGGAGGAACAAATGACAGGGTGGTAAAGGGTGAGAAACAAAGCTACAAGATAGACAGTGCCATTTTGCAAAGCCTTACATGATCCAAATATCTTTCGGTATTAACGCAGGGAGATGTAAATGTAGTTGTGGAGAACACTGGGATACAGGGTTGCAAACTGGAAAGTATTGAAGTAGTTAAGGAGGATGTGCTAGATATTCTTGAGGGTTTGAAGTTAGATAAGTCCCCTGGGCCGGACGGGATTTACCCTAGGATTCTCTGTGAGGCAAGAGAGGCGATTGCAGAGCCTCTGGCTCTGATCTTCAGGTCGTCGTTGGTTACGGGTGTGGTTCCGGAGGACTGGAGGATAGCGAATGTGGTCCCATTGTTCAAGAAGGGGAAGAGAGACCTTCCAGGGAATTATAGGCCAGTGAGTCTTACTTCTGGTGTGGGCAAAGTATTGGAGAGAATTATTAGGGATAGGATTTATAGTTATTTAGAGAGAAATGAATTGATTGGGGATAGTCCGCATGGTTTTGTGAAGGGTAGGTCGTGCCTTACTAACCTTATTGAGTTTTTTGAAAAAGTGACCAAAGAGGTGGATGGGGGTAAGGCAGTTGATGTGGTAAATATGGACTTTAGTAAGGCGTTCGATAAGGTGGCCCATGGAAGGCTTCTGCAGAAAATGCAGATGTATGGGATTGAGGGTGATTAGCTAATTGGATTAGGAATTGGCTAGCAGATAGAAGACAGAGGGTGGTGGTTGATGGAAGTTATTCATCGTGGAGTTCGGTTACAAGTGGTGTACCTCAGGGATCTGTTTTGGGGCCCCTGCTGTTTGTAATTTTATAAATGATCTGGATGAGGGTATTGAAGGATGGATTAGTAAATTTGCAGATGACACTAAAGTCGGTGGCGTGGTAGATAGTGAAGAGGGGTGTTATAGTTTGCAGAGGGACTTGGACAAGTTGCAGAGCTGGGCCGAGAGGTGGTAAATGGAGTTTAATGTGGAAAAGTGTGAGGTAATGCACTTTGGCAGGAATAATAAATGTGTAGAGTATAGGGTTAATGGTAGGATTCTTAATAGTGTTGATGAACAGAGGATCTTGGTGTATTTGTGCATAGATCCCTGAAAGTAGGCAGTCAAGTCGATAAGGTTGTTAAGAAGGCATACGGAGTCTTAGCTTTTATTGGTAGGGGGATTGAATTGTGGAGCCGCAACGTCATGTTGCAACTGTACAAAACTCTAGTGCGGCCGCACTTGGAGTATTGTGTGCAGTTCTGGTCCCCGCATTATAAGAAAGATGTGGAGGCTTTGGAGAGGGTACAGAGGAGGTTTACCAGGATGTTGCATGGTATGGAGGGCAGGTCTTATGAAGAGAGGCTGAGGGATTTGAGGTTGTTTTCGTTAGAAAGAAGGCGGCTAAGAGGAGACCTTATTGAAACATATAAGATGATTAGAGGTTTAGATAGGGTGGACAGTGATAGCCTTTTTCTTAGGATGGAGAAAGCTAGCACGAGGGGACATAGCTTTAAATTATGGGGTGGTAGTTATAGGATGGATGTCAGAGGTAGGTTCTTTACCCAGAGGGTGGTAAGGGTATGGAATGCCCTGCCTGTGTCAGTTGTAGATGCGCCAAGTTTGGTGGCGTTTAAGAGGTTAGTAGATAAGTTTATGGACGAAAAGGGAATGGTTTAGGTTAGAGGGTCATTGCTTTTTCCTAATTGGTCGGCGCAACATTGAAGGACGAAGGGCCTGTTCTACGCTGTAATGTTCTATGTTCTAACAAATGGTCCATATTTCAATATACAAAACCTCAAGATCTCATAATAGAGGCATTAAGCAAATCCATAATACAATATGGTGCTCAACAGTGTCAATAACACAGCAGTATCTTTCCATCACTCCCATCAATCCTCTGATTCATATATATTGGTCCATTGTATCTCAGCCCAGATAAATTCCTCCCTCATCCTAACTTGCAAATTACAGGCAGTGCATATCTCTGAGATGACAACTGCAAGGGTAAGATTGAGTGATGGAGTGTCTTCATCATCACTGTCTTCTTCTTCCTCCAGATAGGAAAGTTGCAGTTTTTAGACATATGAAATGAAATAGGGACAAGGGTTAGGTTGGGAAGAGCAGAGAGGAAAAATAAAGGAAAATGGGCTTACACTATCTGTAGCTAATGGGCGAGAAGAAATGAAGAGTGAGGGAGAAATGAGATGAAAGATGTCAGATGTAAACAGCCTCATCATTGAATCCATCAGTTTTACCAGTGGCTACAGCCCCAGTCATGTCCTACCCTTCCTTCATTGTTCTCTTACAGTTTTAGGCACTCCTTAAATTATGGTGGTGCAGATTCTGCTTTCAAATGACTCCTACCATTTCTTGGAGACACAATCTCCGTGAATTCCCTACCCCCCTTATAAAGTGGAGGCTAGCACTAAGTAGCGCAAGAGCCACTCAAGATATCAAGCCCCCTACTTATGCATGCAGCCAATGAACCATGCAGGTGGTACTGGCAGCACATAATTTGAAACAGCAGGCTGTACCAATTTAACGCTAATCACAGACAGCGATCCCCATGGCCGTTTATGAGTGCTATCCACTTCAACTCCCATGACATCTTTTCAATTTTTTTGATCATGATCTTATTTTTCCCATCATATCTTACCCACACTGGTACAACTGTACTAAGTGGTTGAATGTGACTAAAACCAGTGAACCCATCAATAGTTTCAGTAAACCTTAATACATCATGGTAAATCCTTCAAATAAGTGACATGAAGTTTCACAATGCGCGTTTGTAGTGATGACTTGGACAATTGCACATCTTATGCGATTGAAACTATTTATTTGATTAAATGAAGAAGAATAAATAGGCAAAGGAGTTTGTACTGACACTTATTTCACTCCTAATATACTGAGAATGGGCACAGCTGATTTTTTTTCCCTGAAGGCTGAGAAGGACCTTTTAATTCATGTTTGATGAATTCTGTGGCTTTCGGAGTAATTTGGCTGTCTGTGAGGCTGTTGATCCTGTGAGCGTATTTGTGAATCTTAGGGATTTGTACGCTATATCTGCATATCCAAGTTCAAATATAGACTTAGGATGATTGGCTGAAATAAGATGTTGATTTTCCACATGACCAGATTTAACAATTTTTTTTCTGATTTCTTGGCAAACCCATATGGCTGATTAAATTCATTTATAAGGTTAGTAAAAGAATTAAATTTACAGTTCAAGCTCTTGTCAATGAATGAAAGTTATATTTATTTTCATAGAGCAAATAACAGCTCAGCAATGATGGCTCTAACAAATTAATTACATCCAAAATTACCCTGTGCTTGCAATACAGAGAAATTAGGAATGGATGCAAAATCAGACCAGAAACTGGAACTACTATCATTTGGTCACTTTAATCAAATCAATTCTAAACTGGTCTGTTTCTTGCCAAGAGATGGACCTGTGCATTATCTAAAAGAGCTGAGTTCATGCTTCTTATAATGACCGTCTCATTGCTTCTGCCAATAAACTGTAGACACAGAGCAGAAGTGATCAGCTGGATTCAGCCTTCCAGCCGCATGGGTTTATTGTGACTTGGATAAAACCAAAAACTCGGCTTTTCATTTTGCACAGATGGTACTTGTTCCAGTGTAAATATGAACTCTTGTCATGATCCCATTGTTTTCATATGGGGCGGCAATGGCCTAATGGTATTATAGCTAGGCAGAAACTCAGCTAATGTTCTGCAGATATAGTTTTGAATCCCACTACAGCAGATGGTGGAATTTGAATTCAGTGAAAAACATCTGAAATTAAAAGCCTAATGATGACCATGAAACCATTGTCGATTGTCATTACAACCCATCTGGTTCACTAATGTGCATTAGGGAAGGAAATCTGCTGCCCTTGCCTCGTCTGGCCTATATATGGCTCCAGAGCCCTCTGAAATGACCTAGCAAACCATTCAATTTAAGGGCCACTAGGGATGGGCAATAAATGCTTGTCAACCAGCAACACCCATGTTTACAAATGAATAAAAAAGAAAATTCCATCAGATTCACTCATAACTGATGTGTACCAGCCAAATCTATACAAGCCACTGTTATTTACTAAGGTTCAGTTGCATAGCACAAGTTATGTCTTCCCTAACTCTTCAGTATCAAGGTCTTGGTTAACTGGGCCTCAGAATACTAGAGCCTATTTCTTCCAATTCATTGATACATCCTGACATAAAATCAAAATATTGCAGAAGTTGAAAGTCCAAAATAAAACAAGAAATGTTGAAAAGGAACAGCAGGTCAAGCAGCACCTGTGAAGAGATAAACGGTGTTAACTTTTCAGGCCAATGGCTATTCATCAGACCTTGAAAACATCAAAGTTTTAACAGATTTTAAGCAAATACAAAGGAAGAGAGGATGAGAGGGGAGAATTGAAGAAAATGAAAGGTCTGTGGTATGCTGGAAGTCAGGAAAGAATGTGACAAAAGTCGTGACGATATGTAGGAAAATGTCATGGTCTCATGGTAATGGGATAAATAAAGAAAGTATGGGTCCAGAGGAGTTGTAAATGGAATTACTAACAGCTGCTGTCACTAAAAAACTTAGGATAATGGTTCTGATCGGAAATTCTTAAAATCAGTGTTCAGATCGAAGGCTATAAAATGCCAAACTAGGCTTCATTGAGCTTCATTGTAACAGTTGAAGGGGCAAAGATCAGAGTGGGAGTGGGTAGAGAATTAAAATGATAGGTGACAGGAAGCATCCTTGCAAACACAACAGAATTGCTCCAAGCGATACTCAAATGTGCGACTGGTCCTTCTCACATTTGAGGATACCAGATTGTGAATGACAAGCACAATATATTAGAATGAAAGAAGTCTCGGTAAATTGTTATTTCACCTGAAGGAATGTTTGGAGCCATGGACAGTTGAAAGGGAAAGGCAAAAGGTTTTGGGCTCCTGTGTTTACTACACTACAGAGACAGGGTGTAATGAGTTTTTGAAGAATGGGCCAGAATGTCATAGAGCAAATAATCCCATCAGACTTATGGAAGAGAAGGAGAAGATACGCTTAGTGGAGACCTCAACATTTTATTAGTTCTGGAAGGAAGGGAAAGGAGTGGAACAAGAATGCAGGAAATAGAGGCAGAGAAGTTGTGGAAAGGAATGGAAGGGAAGAGTTGGAAATGGATCTTGTGAAAGTAAGAGAAGAATGAAAAGTAGAAACATAATTAATGAAATTTTCCACTCCAGAACAAGAGCAAGAAATGGCATTAACGTACTGGATAAAAAGCTGAGAAAGAGAATCTGTGTGGGACTGTAACAAAGAATATTGCACATTTTCCACAAAAAAGAAGCAGGCATAGTCAAGATTGCTAGGAGTATCCACTGTAATATCCTTTAGTTGGAGCATATCAATGGAGTCAAAGGAAAAGTTGGCCAACGTGGAAATAGGTTCAATCAGGTTGCAGGATGATGGTGCCATATGGTGTTTGGTTGGACTCCATTCAAGGGAGAAATGGAGAATTCTCATGTTGTTCTGGTGGAGGATGAATGTATAGATAGAATGAATATACATTGTTACAAGAAGGATGTTAAAACTCGGAAATCTGAAACTATTAAAGTGAAGGGGGCATTGGAATCACACTGGAAAGAGACTGGAAAAAGGAATAAAACATAGGTGGGATTTTCCAGCTTTTCCCAAAAGTGACCCAGCACAGTGGCTACAGTGAAGGCAATAGAAGGAGAATTCAATGTTAGGCCGAGTTCAAAATTAATTGAGACAGGAATGTAATGGAATGAAGCTGAACATTTTGCTGAGGCTGAGTTCTTCTGGATTAGATGTGAATTGTGTATTAACTGAGTTTTTAATTATAATTAGGCAATAGATATTAATTTCTCGTAACTCAGTCCACAATCTGGATTGTGGCCTGAATCATGAGCAAGTTAGCTTAAGTAAATCAGACTGTAAAGCTAAATGCATAGTGCAAAGATTGAAGTGGGAGAATTGGGGTTTGATTCATGGGGCACTGACACTAGTAGTGGAAAAAATGAAAGCTATAATGTTGGGACAGTTTTCATCAAAACCGTTGGGACAAGTGTTCTGGCGAGTCATAAAACTAAAATGGTAGGGAGGTCTTTAAACTAAATAACAGGGGCAAAGAATCAAGGCTGGAAAGATGTAATAAATAGAGAAGACAAGGCTAAAGAGCAAGGTAGACAGAAGGGAAATGATGATCAGAGTGTGGCAGGAAAGGAAAGAGTGCACCAGTAGAGTAATCTAGAATTACACGAAGACCAAGAAGAAAGATTCTGCATCTGAATGCATGTAGCATCCATAACAAAACAGATGAATTAACAGCACAAATAGAAAGACATATGTGCAATCTGATAGGCATTACAAAGACATGGTTGCAAGATAACAAAAACTGGGACCCGAATATTCAAAGGTACGTGAGATTTAGGAATGACAGGAAGCTACATAAAGGTCATTCTGTAAATTAAGGGTGACATTGGTACAATAAAGAGAGATGATCTTTGTCCTCTGGAGTTCAAGATCTAAGGCAAAGGAATGGCCTTCAGTTACCTAGAGATATGGTGGAGGTGATATTGAGTATTGTAGGCAGTTTTTAACTCATGGAGTTTGATTTGAAAATAATCTGCATTTTCACAGCTTCTTTTTGTAGCAGGAATCAGGTCTTAACGAGGGTCCCACCCACCATTAGGAAAAAACACAAGGATTCAAAAGTTCTTGCAGCTGCTGTTGATACTCAGTCTGAGCTCCATGGCAGCCTTTGCTGCTTCCAAGCTTGTGACTTAATAATCTAATAATCTAGTCTCCAGTGGATGTTGGGGGGGGGGGATTAGAGGGCCAGGTGGAGCTGGTGGGGGGGAGGGGTGGAGTGGGGAGACTGGGATGGGATGGACCGTGACGACAGTTTGGATAACCTAGTCTATACCATCCTGTCAATTGTCTTTTGCCTCTTTCTTGACATTTCCAACTTTTGTGTCATCTGAAGATTTTGAAAATATGTCTCTTATATCCAAGTTTAGACCATTAATAGTTATCAAAAGGAGAAATGGGGGATCCCACTGCACATTTCCCTTCAATCTAAAGTGCAAGTGTTCACCACTACTTTATGTACCCTAGTCAATTTTATTTCTCCATTGGCCATGAATCCAATGGGCTTTAATTTTGTGAAGATGTCTGTTATATGGTGCTTCAGCAGACACCTTTTGAAATTGGATTAATTTCACCAACACCGTCACTTCATCAAAGAAACGAATCATGTGTTGGGTAGGAGTTGCATTGAACAACGTTGTGTTGTTTGCCATTTGCCAATCCATGTTTCACAAATGGCAGTTAATTTTTCTTAACTTTTATTTTACTCTCCTTGTAGGGTCAGGATGTGAGCTTGCCCCACTTTTCCCAATTGCACCAAAACCACAGGGACGATTCCCCACAAGAGATTCTAAGTGCTGAATTAGCATGAAAACTGGAGTAATTACCGTTGTTTTTTAAGATGGGATTTTCAGAATATATCTCCCATACCCTGAGCGCTGCTAAGTTTCCTAGTGCGCATGTGCTGATCTGTTAGTGCCCAGGTCAGTGCATGCACAGTGACCCTACACTGTTGGCCTCCCAATCACTGGCCAGCCCAATCGCTGACAAGAGCCACGAGCTCACATTGCTGCACCTCTGCACTACCCAACCCATCTGATTGCTGGCCACCTGGATCTCTTCAGACAAGCCTCAATATTCCTTCCTCCACCCATCGGCTGGCCCTGATCTCCCCGATCCCATGTCTTGACCCCCCCAGCAACCCCAAATCCCCCCACTCCCCACCAAGATGGCCAGTCCTGATCGCCCCCTTCCTTCTTTCTGCCACCTATCTCTGTGTAGAGTAGCAGTAGGATACCCCAAGCCCACCAATCAGACCCCAGTAGGCTCTGCTCAATATGTCCCACCACCCCCTCTGGCCCCACCTCATTGGAACTGCTTGATGCCAGTGGGCAGTGCTAAGATGCTCCATGGACATTGCCACTTTGCTGCTTGGGGAGTACCGGGGGCATCCCCACCTTATCTCCAACCTCCTGGAGGAGGCCTCAATGGACACTGTTCCCTCCAGCAGGGTTGGGTTGCTTTTTCCCTGTTTGTAGAGAGCAGAAGTAAACCTCAGTGAAGTGAACCATTCATGGGGAGATGTGGGGGATGGTGATGCTAGTGGGTCTGGAGATGCGCAGAGGCTGTGGCAGTCAGTGGGGGGGTGCACTAAAAAGCCTCCACTAATGACTCCTGGCCCGTTGCTGCTACAGCAGCATAGCAGGCTGGGAGAATTGCTCCTCATATCTTATTTAAGTATTAGAAACAATTTCTTATATAGGATATATAGTGTCACAACATAATAGCATAGTATGGATGCCAAGTCATCCAATGAATTGTCTTATCATTTGGACATGAAAAGATTATTTATTGTAACAGATCCAAAGACTTCAAATCCTGAATCCCCACCTTCAAACAAGAGCAAATATCAGAAGGTCAAATTGCTGACCATCTCTATCTTGAGGGCTGGACTTCTCCGGTCTTGCGCATCCTGCCACCACTGTTACTGAGAATTGAGACCTTTTGCTCAACCAAATTTCTGTTCATTGCAGTGGGACTGGAGAATCCCAGCAGTAGGTAGGATTGGAGAATTCTGTCTGAGATCTTCAGGAGTTGCACCAAAATTGTTTTTTGAGTAATATTTCTTCTTTCATACTTCCTTAAAAGTTTTAAGTACCTCAGGCTGGGGTGACATGGTGGCACAGTGGTTAGCAGTGCTGCCTCACAGTGCCAGGGTCCCGAGTTTGAATCCCAGCTTGAATCACTGTCTATGAGGAATCTGCATGTTTTCCCTGTGTCTGCATGGGTTTCCTTCAAGTACTCTGGTTTATTCCCACAGTCCAAAAGACATGCTGGTTAGGTCATGCTAAATTCTCTCTCAGTGTATCCAAACAGGCACTGAAGTGTGGCAACTAGGAGATTTTCACAGTAACTTCATTGCAGTGTTAATGTAAACCTACTTCTAACACTAATAAATAAATTTTGAACTATTTTTATAATTAACTCTTCTATTTCCAGCAATTTGCTTTCAATCCACATTGATTTACATAAGCAGTGAACAGAGCAGCCTGAGAGATCGGAGCAAGTGGTCAGAACTGGAGAGAGCATTTTCATTTGAAGAGTACAGGAAAAACCCAGATTTTGCTGTTGCCATGATGACATTGCCATTACAATTGTGAAACTGACAATAACTTTTAATATTCCCATAAACACAATTAAATACAAAAATCCAGAAGTTCCTGTCCTTGACTGCCTTTCACTCTTTAGGATGGTCTGATGAAGAACTTACTAATGAAAATCTTTTAAAATTATTTGCGTCAAAGTAAATTCCCATATTTATACCATTGACTTCACTGTAAAAACTGGTGAAAAGGGTTTGTCTTATTGAATAAGACGTAACTGGACATTTAATAGCATGCCACGTTCATAATTACTGCTGAACAACCTTCCTGGCCCTGAAAAAATGAATTGTATATTTGTTGACTGTAAGATTTCCTTTTATATTGAAACAAATACATTTTTAAAAATACTTTTTAAGAAGTGGTTTGTTTATCTTCTACCTTAATCACATATCTCTTTATTTTTATCATGCTCACCGTAAAATTGTTAAAAAGTGCAAGGTAGATGGTGCTTATTTCCTTATTTGTTATCTCTGATAATTCTTCGATGTGTCACTATTGTGACACATGAAGGTTCCCCTTCAGCTGATAACAGATTGAATTTAATGTCAGGAAAGGTAAAATCCACAGCACCAGATCTTTATAGGAATTTCTTTAGGTTGACAGTGAGCATCCTCATTTCTCTGCTGGCCTGTTGATTACTGATTTTTCCTCCACAATAATTAATGTCACATATAGATGAGGAGCATGCTATATTGTACATCTTTTTCTGTTGGATTGCAATATTTAATGGATATTCTCCAAAATTTTGCACATTGGTCTTCTGTCATTTATGCATTTGTGCAAAATATTTGCTACTTGAAAGGCTGAATTTATCAGTGTAATATTGTCTCACAAGCTAAACTATGTGCCAATGTTCCTTTAATATAAAGTGGCAATATTGTACAAAGAAAACTGGGTTATTGTAATAAGATGGATAGACCAGCATTATTATTGAAGTCATTAATGTTCCTTTTCGATCCATCAAAATACATTGCTCACATTTCAACATATACAAAATAAATAAATAATATTAGCTTTTATTGCGGGTTGGGGGGGAGTCCAATAACAGTGGGCATTTATTGTTCATGCAGTAAACCCAAAAAACTCCCAAAAGTCAAAATAAAATGTAACATGGCATAAAAATCATCAAAAGAAGCATTTAAGAACAAAAATGCTACTTTCAATCTGGAACCGAATTGATGTAAAAACTATTAACACTTTGAAGTGCTGCTGGCCAAAAAACATTGAAATCTAGGAGTTCTGTGTATTTTGATTTCATTTATGCTGGCAGAGTTCACAATTGCCATTAATGTCTAGAATTTATTTTTACTCACCAGCAAAAAACTTTCTTCCAAGAAATCTCTGTATTAACATAGAGTTTTGACATTTCTTGTTTTACCATTTTTTTAAAAAAAACAGGAGTTTAAATGTATACTATCTTCAGTTAGTGGCTAAACGTCTTACTGATTATCTTAATTACCATAAATGAGATCAATAAATGGGATTCATTCACTGCGGAAGCCCATTATGACATGGAGTATAAAACATTGAAGCCTGTAGACCACAGAGTAAAGAGCTGGTATACCCTTATGCAAGGAACAAATCATCCTCTCTGCTTCCCTTCCTTCAATGCTTTCAGGAGAGTTTAGCAGGGTGTTAACAATCTGTTCCACAACTTTTACCTTGCTTCTACTGACCCAGGGAGAGGTACTGTAAGGACCCCAGTACTGAGTACTTGGCTGAGGAAAGAAAAAATGCTTGTAGAAATGGCAATGTAAGGGATACAGCATACCCCATGTGGAAAATAATGGTTAAGGTCCTTGATTTACAGTATTCTGAATATGGTGGTCATCTTAAATTCACTTTTGCATTGGAATTTCTTGATATAATCATCTATCAAGGTTGTCATCTTTTATCTTCTTTAGATGTATATACAATACATTTCACTTCCCTTCCTCAATATTTTCAAGGAGAGCTGTAACAGGATGTTAGCAATCTGATCTACAACTTTAACCTTGCTTCTATTGACCCAGGGAGAGTTCCTGGCTTCTGAATACTTGGCTGAGGAAAGAGAAGAGCTCGTATAAATAGAGAGAGACCAAAGGGGTAGAGCCTACTCTGTGTGCAAAAAGAATGAGTGAAATGTGATATCTGGAGGAACATTACTTGAAGAGGGGTTAGATTTTCATCAGTTAGTTTGAATAATTGACACCCATATATCTTCGTAGTGAGTAAATGACTTCATTTGCCATCTTATTAATGTTTTATCCTAATGTTCTGGACCAGGCCATCCTCTCTTACTTCCTTGGCAGATAGCCTTATCCTCTGCTGGGATGAGTCATTCAGAAGTGCCAAATTGGCTGTGTTGAGCATTTAATGACTTTATTATCTCAATGATCCAGCTGTGGATGTCATTAGGGAAAGTTGTAAGTCCTTGCCAGTTCCCAGGATTCTGCAAGATGGTGTTTGTTTTGGCAACGTGGATTTTGTTCTGGCTGTGGGGAATGACTGGATGGTTGGACCAGCAAGTTGCATGGTTTTTGTGTTTCCATTTCAGTACTTTGGTAATCAGTATGGTCACCCTCATTATCCTTGAAAATAATTGATGCAACTTCATAATTGGGAAACATTTTTGATTTGAACAAAAAGCTCATTGTAAATCATATTTACATACCTGATCTGGTATCAGTCTTTTTTTAGGAATGCATTATGTTAGTTTGATGCTACAATTGTCATGTAACTAATTGCTATCCATATATCATTTAGTTTGATATCATCTGTCTAAAAATCGACTCATTAGAAGTTTAGTTTTTTAGTATTCAGTGTCTTAATTTTCCCTTTAGTGTTTTTAAAAACAGGAAAAAAGATTTGGATTTTTGCTTCAGGATCAGATGAGCGGATATGGAAGAATTCTGGCTCTGTGAACCCACCCATGGAAATGGTGACCTAAAAAAAACTCCTCAGAGGGCTATGTCCCTTTGCCAGATTCCTTTTGTTTACAAACTTATCCCCTTAGGCACAAAATCAGAATCCAGAGTGTCAGTATCCCTAACACTCCTCTTTCTCTCTCTCTCTCTCATACATATATATATATATAATATATGTGGGACTCCCTTATTGGGCAGCCACTCATTACTTCAATCAGGGAGGTCATATTCCAAGAGATCAATTTCATGGGCCTCATTGAAGTCATTATACAAGACCGAGTTGGAATTTTCATTCGAGCAGTGTGGGCAGGGTAAGAGGTCAGATCCACCACTCTTACAGCCCACCTCCAACCGTACTCCCCTAGTAAACCGCCCCCCCCCCTCCACACACACGCACACACACACACGCACACACACACATTCTCTCTTTTGTTGCTTACAAGTGAGTGCTCAGTTTTTTTGGGTGCGTTGCTGCTCAATGGAACTCCTGCTGGACGGCAGAAACTTTTTCTTTGGTGTGGGTGGCACAGTAGTATAGTGATTAGCATTGCTGTATCATAGTGCAAGGGATCTGGTTTCAAATCCTGGCTTGAGTTTTCACATTCTCCCTGTGTCTGCATGGATTTCCTCTGGATGCCCCAGTTTCCTCCCACAATCCAAACATGTGTGGGTTAGGTTGATTGGCCATGCTAAGTTGTCCCTTAGTGTCGGGGGCTAGTAGGGTAAATAGGTAAAGATATGGGTATAGATCCTGGATGGAATTGTGGTAGGTGTGGACTTGATGGGTCGAATGGCCTCCTTCTGCACTGTATGGATTATGTTCCTCATTAAAGTTGTCTTTTGATGATACTTTATGAAATCGTTAGTGATCTACTGTGCAGACTAGATGGAGACATCCTTGTGCTATTGAATCTGTTTAATTCATTGTAATTTAGTGGGCACAGATTAAAGTCTCATGATAATGGTGAAAGTATGGCAGTAGCTATACATGCTTCTGAGTGTATGTAAAATTGGTCTAAAAGCTGGCCAAAAAAAAAACTAGATTTTGATTTCTATCCTAGAGTTTTACTGTTGCTTGGCATTTGGAGAATTAATGAGAAATAATGCATAGTTTGAGCAGTCATTCATTCTTAAAATAGCACATATTTTAAAACTTAAATATGTCTCAATGTATGTCCTAAACTCAGACATGAAGCCCCAAATTATGAGGAATGAGGTACAGGTAATGGCATGTAATAATCAAATCTGAACATCTAGCACTACTTCCTGGTCACATAATACAAAAGCATGTGTTGTTTGCCAATAATAATTGAAAAGTAAAGGTGTATTTATATTTTATCCCAAAGCATTCACACAGAATTATTTTGAAGTGTTATTTGAAGACAAATATTTTTCAGAAAGCAAGAATTCAGTTACTGGGCAAATTGATAATGAGTCTGTTTTTAAGTGTTGTTTTATGAGGGAGGAACAATGACCAGACAAATGGCTGTTCTATGATCTTCAACATGCACCAGAACAGACAAAGAACAAAGAACAAAACAGCACAGGAAACAAGCCCTTCAGCCCAACGAGCCTGCGCCGCCACCCCGATGATCTACCCGTGATCCCTGTCTATGTTTATAGATCCATGGATTAAAAACAAAATTTGAGACAATTTAGGGAGAATTTGTTTTGCCAATTAGCCTAAGAGAACATCTTTGGGATGTGGGAGGAAACCGGAGCTCCCGGAGAAAACCCACGCAAGCACGGGGAGAATGCGCAAACTCCCACAGACACAGGCCCAAATCCATGTATCTGCACAGCACAGCGATAGTCACTGAGCTGTCGTGTTGCCCATCAAATGGTCCAGGTCAAGCGTACACTAACGACGTGAAGCACTAGGATACCCTCAAAAAAAAATCCAAGAGCAGCCCTCTCATGACTCATCGCGTGTATGCCCCTTGTTAGACAACATGGTGGAATAAAGCACCTGTAGGATAAAAACAAGTACATCAATATCATCATCTATTTACACACTTCCCAGGGACTCCCAAAGGCTCATGATCCCTATTTTAAATCAGTTTTCTATACCCCTCCATTCCCATTATGTGCCCATCTAAGTATTTCTTAAATTACTCCAGAGTGCCTTGGCAGCTTTACTTGGCAGCGCATTCCATACCCCCACCACCCTCTGTGTGAAAAAACTCCCTCTAGCATCCAAATTATACCTTACCCCCCTCACCATAAGCCCGTGACCCCTCGTGCTATTTGAGTCCATCCTAGGAAAAAGCTTAACCCTGTTTACTCTATCTATCCCCTTCATAATCTTGTACACCTCTATGAGATCTTCCCTAAGTCTACGTCTTTCTAGGGAAAACAGTCCCAATTTGCCTAACCTCTCATAACTCAGACCTTCCATACCTGGCAGCATCCTAGTAAACCTCCTCTGCACTCTCTCCATACCTTACCCCCCTCATCCTAAGCCCGTGACCCCTTGTGCTATTCGAGTCCATCCTAGGAAAAAACTTAACCCTGTTTACTCTATCTATACCCCTCATAATCTTGTACACCTCTGTTAGATCTCCTCTAAGTCTATGTCTTTAAGGAAAACAGTCTCAATTTGCCTAACCTCTCCTCATAACTCAGACCTTCCATACCAGGCAGCATCTTGGTAAACCTCCAAACTGGACTTCATTTTAACAGCATCTATAGAACTGCGGTACCCTGTCAGTATTATACTGAAGTATCATCTTCATCCAGATTATATATATTTAAGGTGTTCATTGGAGCTTGAACCTCGACAGATGCAGATTAAATGGCTTTCAACTGATCCAATGTGATGCTATTTGTCTTGTATCTTTAATGGAAACTTTAACTAACAGCAATCTACACAGAGACAAACATTTTCAATATTACAGAAGCAATATTTTTGTTTTCATTTTGCATAGTAATTGCCATTGGGATGTCAATGATATCATGAAATTGTATTTTGATTTTCAGTGCTGGGACCTTTTGCTTGCAATTATTATTCAGATGGGTGGAATGGCCTTCTTCTGTGCTGTAGCAGTAGTGGTTCTGTGAAATGTAATAAATAGATGAACTGAGCTTGTGAAGAGGATTCTACTTTTTTATCCTCTTTATCCTGTTATTTTGAGTGTTTTCATAGGCTGATCAATTTATGAAGGTGAATTATATCCAGCACGCTGGCTTTCAGTGAAGATATGCGAAGATCTGAAATTTTAAACTGGGGATATATTTCAAAGCCTCTTCAGTCTTGGTTTTGAATACATATTGGCATTAACAGTAGTGTCATGTGATGCCTAAGCCGTTAATTATACCATAAGTAAATTGCTGTACCAATGAAATTTTACCAGAATACTGTATAGACTACAGAGTTAGATTTGTCAGGCTTGAAGTTCAAGTTCTATTTGGTGAAAAATGTTCTTTTAGGCATTGTATTAACATTAAAATCATTTCACTTATCATTGGCTTCTGTAAAAAAAACACACTTTCTTGATCATGGTTCATTCTTCAGAGCGCAGCGTATAATGATCATTTTGAAGCAACTATGCACTCATAAAGGGCCATTTTTAGCCCTTCCTGCCTGGCACAAACTGGATGGGATGGCAATTGAAATTAGTCAGCGGATTTGACCGCCAACTTCTTGCTCCATTTTTACAATGAACTGCAATGGGATTGAATATCAGACTCTGTGTATAATGTGTGGCAAATCTGATAACTCCTAGTTTGTAGCACTGCCCTGTGAGGTCTGATGTAATATAGATCATCAATTCATTGCAAATGCCAGAAAATTTTGATTGCAATGTTGTGATATTCAAAAGTGTTTTTGTGGGTCACGATCTATACTGATGGACTGTATGATAAATATTATTATGCCATCTCCTGAACTGAGCATACTTAAAAATACCTTTATCTTTATCCATTGAAGGATAAACTCTGCTTTACAGCAGAGCAAGTACATGACTAGTAGTTTGATCAGTTTTGGAAGATAATCAGAGATCCACAAGTTTAAGTGATAGCATGTGCTCTATTCCTTTCAGTAATCAATGAAAGAAGATGAGCAGAGCACTATTACTATACATCAATTATCTCAGCAACAGAAAAGTTGAGTTTCTATTCTGCTTGGTGATAAGCAATTTACTCTTTTCTGTATAAAAAGAAACACAAACCACTATACTGCTTTGTCCTTGATAACTCTGAGGCTGTTGTTGATGAAAACAACCCACACTTATTCAATAGCTGGAGGACTTGGTTTGATAAATAGTGGCATCATATGTAAACATATCAATTTCAAAAGCACACTAATGTTTTTTGCCATTTACAAAGACCAGGAACAAGGTCGGTTTGAACACACTGCCTGAAGCTACTCTAGAATTGACCTTCCTCACTACAGGCATGTGTACAATCTGAGACAACGCTTCAGAGCTATAGTTAGTTAGCCAGCTTTCAGCTCCACATTCTTGAAATCAGGTTTTGGTGCTGCACTCAATCAATTGATATCTGGAACCCAAGTGGATCTCATGCTATGATCTGGTGAACTACTATGCTGTTGGATGATGCTCATTTACAACTCAGCAGTTCACACTGGATCCCAGGGTCAAAAATGATTAATCCTTTCCTTCATTGTTAATTTCTAGGAATGTTTTGATCATTTAATTTGTCAATACTGGTGACTCCTGCAGCTTCAACTATATGTAAATTGATAAAAATGGTTGTATATGTTTTCAGTAAGGACAACAAACATATTTTTATCCATTATCTGTGGACAACTATCATTGTTTCCATCCCTTCGCCCTTTGTTCACTAGTTAATTATGTTATTGTACTGATCCTCCAAACCTGACACAAGGCAAATTTACATTTCTGTACTCCTAATTAGCCAATAATCCTTAAGGATTTGAATGATGCATAGCCTGAGTAATTTATTTATTCACTAAATGTGATTCCCCCCCACCCCCACTCCCACCCCCTCGCGTTTCAGGTGAAGAAGACTAGTGCAACAGCCCAAGAAATCTCAGTGCTGACAGCTCTCAAGTTACTGGTCTCCTTAGTTGTTCCATGATATAAATGATACCAAATAATTTTGTAAGGATTCACATGCTTATTAACGGTAAAATTATGGCACATGAATATGTATCAAAGTTTGGAATAAAAATGAATTTAAGCATGATCCTAACAGAAATATTAGTTTTGCAGCTAATTTAGTAATGTTGTTAAATGATGCATGGCTGTATCCCCATGTTTGAAAAGTCTACAGGAATGTTTATGCCCCAAAAATATAACAAATTTATTACTTTCAGCATATAGTCCAAAGGACTATATAGTCTAGATTCATGGCACAACACACTGTTAGAACAGGGTGCAATAAAATGATTGAGACAACGGTGCAATTCATTTGATGATTCAACAAATTAAAATATATCACAGAAATAATTGAAACTATGAAATTTAAAATGAAATGCTGATTAATAATTGCTCAGTCCGTAATCCCATTCATACATTCCAATGTATGGTACAGATCATGACCTTCATACAAACAGTATTTACAATATTAAATAAGGTGATGTATTAGTATTAGGGCAAAGCTGTTTTCATATGAAAACGAGTTCTAGGCATGCTAAATGAGTGTGGTGAGATGTTGTGATATTATTCATATGGCGAACTGACACAAACCCATAATTAAGCAGTCTGCATACTCTTGCATTTTTTATTACCATGACAAGCAATGCAACAATTAGTAGCCACTTGCAACATCCAAAGATCCTGTGTGTAGCATTTAAATGCAAACTGGTATGTTTTGATAAACTACAAAAACAGTAGTAGACATTGTTCTGAAATTATATTTATATTTTATTGCAATTTATATGCAATATTGCCTATTGCTTTAACAATTGTTTAAAATATTAATTTTATTGGATTGATGTTAATTACTGCCCTTTATACTCCAATGCAAAGTTTCATCAGACTGTCCCATAAAACGATCCTTTGCTGTGACACTTTTCAGTTTGCATTATGAACCTAGTAACATTGTGAAATAAGTGCACTGGCAACCACTTTGGCCAGGATTTTCCAGCCATTCACACTGATGCAAGGGAGAACAAAGAATTTGACACTCAAACAAATCTCCATTTGCTGCAACGAGGCCAGAAAATCCTGCTGGCATGAATGCCCTTTAACTTGGTTTATATTCCACTTTCCCAATAAGTCCTCTTCCCGTTAAAATAGAGAAGAATAGATACAGCGTATTTTTCCCAGAGATATTAAGCATCAGTCAAAGGTCAAACGAGCAAATACAAAGAATGTTTATTTTGGGTTAAATGCTCAGAGCTTATAACCATTCAATATGTTTCAATATGTGGTACAATCCATGTCCATATTATTAAATGTCTGTTAAATATAATTAAGATCCCAAGATGTTAATTGAAATGGGAGATGAGCATCTGCAATCCCAAAGTGCAAGCCAATTTGTCAAAGGCTGGTTTAGTTCACAGTTCCTCAAACTTGGCTCAAATGGTATGAAACTTGCACCTTAATTGTTGGGTTACAATTTAAAAAAATTTTTTTTTACAATAAATGAGGTTGAAAATGCCCCAGTTTATCAGCATTATGTCTGGATTAACATTGATTTACAGTTCCTTATAATATTTTGCACTTGCAGATAGAAATTATGAATGGAATGCCTTTTCCTCCTCGTTTAGAGCTGTCTGAGCAACAGATGGAATGGAAAAGCTTAGTGCTTGTCATCATTGATAATCTTAACTAATAAGAACTAGTCGTGCAGATACTGATCTTTTGCTGTCTGTTGGCAGATACATTCCAGCTTACTTAAATGGATGACAGCATTGAGTGCAATGCACGATATAAGTGCTTGAACGTCCTTACATGTATATTACTTTAAATAAATAAATAAATGAGTCACCCCTACTAGATACCTGATAAACCGGGGGGCTCAAAGTTATTTAAATATCTTCATCTATTTAAGGTATACTTGCCCTATTTGTTATCGGCAGTGAAACACAAGTATAAAAATTAGTTTGAAACACTGCAAACAACAAAGAGGGCAATTTTCGCCCTTTCTATAATGGTCCACCAGTATCTATGGCAAAGGCCCAACCTGAAGTTCATGAAACTTCTTGAGAGGAATATTCAATAAACCTACTTTTTCCTCTGTTCCAGCCTATTATAATCCAAAATTCTGTGAAACTGAGATGGGGGTTGGGGGTGAGTGGGAGTGGCAGGAAACAAATACCACCATGATTTGTGTGGAAGCAAATTTATTCCTTCCATCGCCTAGCCTGACATTCCATTTGTGCTGTGACTATCAGTGCACTGTTGCAAACTAACTGTACTATTACAGCTAACTGCACATGATTCCTGCAACAGAATCATTTTGTTTACATGCATTGGGCTAAGTTTGTAATGGTGACTACTATTCTTGACTACAGAATTACAATAAACCATATTGGTTTATCCTGATCCTGAATCTTTCAGTGAAATTCATGACTGAGTCAACAGAAATTTTCAAATGAACACTGTTGCCATTGTTACATAATTCACTCAATAACTTGCTTCATAGCTAAGTCAAAATACAAGTTAAATAATTTTCTCATTTCCTTTCAAACCCAGCAATGTTAATCAGGCTATTTCATTTATTACTCCAGCTTTTTGTGTCTAATCTTTATCTAATTAAATTTTGGGAAGACTATTATGCTTTCAAGTATCTGGTCCAAAATCCAGTTCCTTGCCATCAACTCCATCCCTCTCCTTGGTAACAGTCCGAGATTAAGCCTGTCAGTTCACGCCCTTGGTTTCACACCTGATCCTAAGATAAGCTTCTGACTTTGTATTCATTGCCGTCTCTAAGACTACTTATTTCCACACTTCTAACATTTTCTTTTTATTCTTTCATGGAATGTGGGCATCGCTGGCTGAGCCGGCATTTATTGCTTATCCCTGGGGGCATTTAAGAGTCAACCACATTGCTATGTCCATAGAGTCACATATAAGCCAGACCAGGTAAGGACAGCAAATTTCCTTTTTTGAAGGATATTTGTGAACTAGATGGCTTTTTACCACAGCTGACAATGGTTTCATGATCATCATTAGACTTTTAATTTCAGATTTATATTGATTTCAAGTTTCACCAGAAGCAGTGGGATTCAAACTCGGGTCCCCAGAGCACTACCCTGGGTCCCTTGATTACTATTCCAGCAATAATATCACAATGCCACTACCTTCCCCCTCCTCACCTCTGTTTCAGTTCATCTGCTGCTGAATCTCTCATTATTATCTTTATTGCCTATCAACTCAATTATTCTCATGCACTCCTAGCAGGCCTCCCACATTTTACTCTGTAAATATGAGGACAACCAAAACTTGTCTTTACCTCAATAAATTCTGTTCCCATTTCACCCCCATGCTTGCTTATCTACACTGGCTCTGGACTAGGCAGTGTCTTGAATTTAAAATTCTCATCTTTGTTTTCAAAACCCTCCAGGGCCTCTTCCTTCCTTATCTCTGTAATTTCCCACAGCCCCACAAACCCTCCAAGTTATCTACTCTACTCTAACTGTGGCCTCTGTGCATCGCCAGTTTTAATTGTTCCATTGCTCAATTGGGTGGTTGCATTTTCAGATGTCTAGTTGCCAAACTCCAGAAAATCCTCCTCAAACCTCACTGCCTCCCCAACTTGCTTTCCTCTTTGAAAACAATCCTTAAAAACCCACCTCTTTGCTCAAGTTTTTGGTCATTTGAATAATACCCCCTTACATGGCTCAATATCATACTTTGTTTGATAATGGGCCTGTGAAGCAACTTGAGATGTTTCATTACATTAGAGGTATTGCATAAATGTAAGTTGTCATATTCAAATTCACAATGAATTTTAGCATGTAATATTATTCTGAAGATTCACAATAAGTCGGTGATGTTCGAGATTTCAAAATACCTGTGCCAACAGATACATTGCACATTTATGGTTATAGTCCTGTACAGTTTGATGGATTTTTATATTCTTCCCAAGTCAAGATTTTACACAGCCAGGTTTATTATTTAGTAATTTACAGTGCAGCCAGGCATGTTTGGTTTAATGTAGGATAAACTTATAAATCTATTGTCCCTCCAGTGACTGGGGCTGGTGTGCAATGAACTAGCTTGATGCTTATACATTTCAGCCAAGCTTATTTCTTTGATGGGGAAGAAGGCAATAGATAACACAGTGACAGTGGTGTCCCGAGGGACAGCAAAATGTGAGAGCAACACACACTTAGGTTAGTAGGTCATTATTGTATGAGCAGTGAGCCATTAATTGACTACTGTACTGGGCTCAATCTGTGTCAGATTATGGCCTACGGCTATAAAGGCTCAGCCTAATAGCAAACTATGGTTTCTTCAGTATCATTTTGTTTGTCTATTCAGTGATGCAGGGTAAATGTTATTTTATACAAGTTTAAAATGCCAAAATATACATGACGAGCAGGTTTAGAAATGGCGGTGAACTTACTGACATTTTAAAGTTATATGTGGAGAATATCTATCCCTCTCACATTTATTTTGATAAGGTAATAATTTGGAATACAGGATGATAAAATACATCTTTATTTGTACATCTCAAAAAGAAATGTAGTTGCTGTATTTGCTCCATTTATATTTACTGTTTCAAAGGCTAATTATGCACATCATAAAACTGCATTACCTCCAATATTTTTTGTTTGAAATTCAAATAAGGCAGAAAATACCATAGCCATATTATTTGTTAATGCAGATGTGGTCTCAATTATTTTCAGCCAATGTAATAAAACTGGTTCGATGGGACTAACTAACTACTCCATATCAATGATGCTACAGTGACATTTGGTAATCTAGTAATTGTAATCAATATTGAGTTACTAGCTGTTTAATTGGTCCAATAATTGAATTCTGTTTATTTTCTTTGCTGGTCTTTCACCATTTAGATATAAATTAAGTTAATATTTATTATACTTGGCTACAAAATATTTCCCCTTGCTATTGATGACAAGAGAAAGGAGGATAATATGACTCCAATTTGATACCAGTTAAACAATTAGCACAGTTACAAGAAAGTAATGATAATGAAGGTTAACTGCAGAGATATTATTGTTATCAAAAATCATAATAATAGCCGCATTTATAGTTATATCTTTCTGATTAATGAAAGAACTTATGTCCCCATTATTTGCAAATACTGAACATGACTTTAAAAATGTAGGGAGTAATTACATTCTTCATTCTTCATTCTTCCATAGTTCATAAGAACCTTGAAAAAGCTACTTGTGGGATTTTATGTAGGTTTTTCTGCTTCATTTAGCTTCTTTTCTCTTAGGAAAACACATTATGATTTTTTACAAGAGTTGATCGATTTCTTAAGAGGTCTTATCTGATTGCTTTTATATTTTATTGATTTTTTTTCCTGAATTAAGTTTTATAGCTCTCAATTATATCCGTGTATGATTGGTCAAACCTACGTATGTGCGCCATAGAATTGTAGAACTGTGTAATTGTGTCCTGGATGATAATCTCATTTTAATATATGACATTTTCCTTTTCATCAGATTATCTTACATATGCAGGCAAATCTTTTGAGTTTTCTGCCTTTGATATATAAACTTAAATCACACGAGCACTTATTCACTATAGGGGCCACTATCATGCAAGTATGACAGTCTGACAGAAGCATTTACTGCAGAATGTTGTGATCATCAGCTTCATTAGGAAAGCATTTAACAATCATAGAAGATGATTTTTATAAACCTGCTGTTCTGCTGACTGGGGGATACAGCTATCATAGCACAATTAAGTTTAAAATGGATTTTGAACACTGATGGCTAATATAATTCAACACTAGCAGTAGACTGTTGCATTATACAATCATTTATCATTTGAGGCAATATTCTGACAGTACTCAAATGTTAGGCCCTCGATTAAACTGTCTCTTCACTGTAGCCTTTACGAATCAGCCCAATCTGTTTCTTCAGGTGATGTTTAAGAATGTTGTTAAGACAAAAACAATTGGCTGAGGAGAAGTTTAATCAATTTATTAAACGAACTGTGTACTATAAGATATTTTTCTTATATAGTATATGTCTATCAAAACTGTCATAAGTGACACTGTAAATGGCTGAATGCTTTATGGTGACTAGATAGCTAGCATTGTTCTAGGATTTTTTGAACCTGCTATGAATATAAATGTATGGTTAGAAGCTTTCCCGGGATGCTTGTGCACTTTTAATGCTATTTGTATTCAGTACAGCATATTTGTGGCTCCTTCCTTCAGAATGTTACAAAGTGGCAGTGTTATTTCATATTGCAAGAATTTTTATTATTTTACATAACTGAAGTCTTTTGATCTGCATTTATTAAAGAAAGAGAGACACAAAAGCCTAACCCATTTTGACATAAGTGCTGCAATATGTTCATTTTCTCCCACTACAATTCAATACATTTATATTCAGAATCCTTTATCTAATACTGGTTATTAGATTGTTTTGGCTACAGCTGGAAAGCAATATATCACTGAAAAATAATAGGTATGTCTTTTGGAGACTATGATATGATTTTCTTTGGCTGTAGTAGGATGAAAACCATGTCTTTCAATAATAAGAAGGTAGTTCTGATGAACAAATGTTCTTGTCACTGTTGACAACACCAGAGCTAATTTTTCCTGCCTTTGTTACACTTCATTCTGTATACTCAAAAGGTCATGTTGTGTCAAGTCAGAGCTTCTACTTTCCTTTGGTAGTCCACTTCGTAGTACTTGTACGGTGTTCGACAGGCGAGAGACAGTTCCAAGGCTAATACGCAATTGAGGGGCTCCAATGACATCGCAAGCTACAAAAGCTGAACTCTCGAGATTGGATTTGGATTGGCTTTGTAACTAATGGCACGGCACTGTGGTTAGCACTGCTGCCTCACAGTACCAGAGATCCAGGTTCAATTCCCGACTTGACTTACTGTCTGTGCTTAGTCTGCACGTTCTTCCTGTGTTTGTTTTGGGCGCTTCTGTTTCCTCCCGCAGTTTGAAAGACATGCTCAATGCTATGCTAAATTTTCCCTCAGTGTATCCGAATAGGCGCCGGAGTGTGGTGACTGCGGGATTCTCACCGTAACTCCATTGCAGTGTTAATGTAAGCCTATGTGTGACAATAATAAATAAACTTAAACTTTAGACTTAAAACTTAACTACCGTTGCCATCTCACTTTTACAAAGGCAGATTAAATATCTGTAGTTTTCATGCCTAAAATAAGTAATAATCACTGACTTACCAGACTAATTTGGCTCTTCATGGTTAAGTTCATTTGTAGGTAAAATGTGAATGCAAAAAGCAAGCTGTTGTGCTATAAGCAAACAGGCAATATCAATTACAAGCTGAGTGGTAGGAGAGCTGTTTATTTCAATGAAATCAAATACCATATTTAGTATCATTTTATATAAAATTTAACTCTTTGAGTGCTTAGCACCATTTTCAATGAAGGTAGAGATCAAGGTTACCTTTCAAGAGAGGTTTCAACCCAACATATAACATATGGTGTAAATTATGCTTTCTTGGAGTTTTCATAGTTGTCTAACAGCCTATAAGTCAGACTGAAATACATTTGAATAATTTCAGCAGTTCTCATGAATTAAAGGACTTACATAATGTAATGTCAGTGGAGCAATGTTCTGTTCATTAGAGAAGAATTTTAAACCATATTGTGGAATGTTTAATATGGTGGAGACCATTAAGAGATAACTAGTTATAGTTAGATTTTGGTTGGTGCTCCACTCCAATTCATTATCATTTACCTAGGGGAGGAACATATCACTAATGCTTTAGCTAATAAAAGCTAATCAGCATTTTTTTCCTCTGTTGTTCTCAGTACAATTACTGCACAATAACATTGTCAATGTTCTTTTATTAATTTGGTTCTCTATAGTGAAAAGCACTGGAAATCTGGGGCTCCTTCCTCCAAAAAGCTATTATGGTTAGGTTAATGAAAATTTCAAAACTAGTTGATAAAAATTTTGTTGGTAAGAGTATTGTAAAGCTGTATTAACCTGACTGAGTGGCAGCATGGACTTAATGGGCTGAATGGCCTGCTTCTGTTACTATATTGCTAGCTTGTAAAAAGAGAGAGAGAGAGGAAAAAGTGAATTTACTTTTACTTCAGCTGTGAAACAGTTAAAAGTATCACCTGATCTGTTATATTTTGAGCATTAGTTGAATAGTCACTCTGACACATTCTTGACTTTTAAAAACTACATCATGCAGTTTCAGCTGCCCAAGAACACATAATGTTTTCATACTGTCGTTTGGAATTTATGATCACTTTTTGGCTAATGTTACAAAAAGACAAGCCAGAAAGTGTTTCTCGGTGGATGCTTTGGCATTCACAGAGTTTTTGCTTCAAATGGCCACATTCAGCAGCATAAAAATTATGTATATGGTTCAAGCATAGGCTGCCAAAGCAGCTTTCTACATTAATAATGTCATTGGAGCTTTCATTTTACAGGAGGCTTGATTCAGGCATTGGCAAATTCATTACTGCACAAAATATAAGTCATTCCATTTAATACAATGCTTGTGTTCATACTGAGGTTTATGTTTCTCATTGGGTACCTTCAGAATTATGTGTTGAAATTGCAGCTCAGAAATCGGATTACCCCACACTCATTATGAGGCAAAAGTGTGCTGCTCATCATATTGGTAATGGCAATAAAAGCTTTCCAGGGCTCCTGCCTGAAACAGGTGTTAGGCCCCTTTTCTTCGCACGTCTTTAAGGCCCTGTCTATACTATTGCCCTGAGCTAGTCAGTGCAGCTGCCATCTAAATTAGGCAACCAAGCTCTGGATGCAGTGTAACAGAAGATCTTTAATGAGATCATTCCATGCAACTGCCAAAACAGTAAGAAACACTTATCTGAATTGGAGCCAACAGAAGTTGGGGTACATTTCTTCCCAAATTAAAACCATGGGTCACTATTGGCCACCTCACAATTGCAATCTCGACATTACTCCATTAAAAACCTGCCTTCACCCTTCCTTATGGTGACTAATATCCTCTCTCTTGATCATTCTCCTTTTCCTACTGACTGCCTTCTCATAGCTCGAATGCCTATTGACCACGGGAAGAAGATATAGAAGTCTGAGATCACGCATCAGCCAATCCAAGAGCAGCTTCTTCCCTGCTCCCATTGGACTTTTGAATGGATCTACCATATATGAAGCTGATCTTTCTCTATATCCTAGCTATGACTGTATGACACTACGGGGCAAATTTTCCTGTTCTGCCCACCAGAGGAATCGTAGTGGAGGAGGGGCAGACCATGGAAACATCCATAGATTTTGGGTGGGATTTTCCGGTTTTGGGTCACTACAGCCGGAAAATCCCACCCTTTATTCTGCTCCCTCTCCTTTCCTTCTCCCCTATGCATCCTATGAACAATATTTTTTTTTTGTCCATATAGTATGCAAGAAACAATACTTTTCACCATATCCCAACACGTGACAATAATGAGTCAAATCACTGCTTTGACTTCCTCCTTCATCTGCCCAACTGTCCTGGTAGAAGGCGATTTTTTTGCATTCCCCCAACTCAAATGCTTTCCCTTCAGTGACCTCCCTGATATCAGAGGCCCAGAATACGTGGAATTTTCATTGGCAAGATGCCCAGCAGGTGTCTGCAGCTCACTACTCTAATTTAAGTGAGAACGAAAGATCAATATTAGAAGATTCTTCAGCCTTTCTGTTCATCCTCCACCTAGTTCATACCAATATGCTCTCAGTATACATTCACGGACTTATCTCGGAACAACTACCTCCTACTGTGTATACCTGGCCATTCACAAAGTATAATTTTGATTATTTAAAGCAAAATGTAGAATGAGAATTAAATTAGGTTATAGCTCCTACAATTTGTGAATTACTCAGGGAAGAAGCAGCACAAGAGTCATATAGTTTAGGATTATTCCATTTAACATTTTAAGACTGAATGTTCAGTCTCTGGCCATAATTAAAATACAGATGGGAATCAATTAGGCAGGATCTGTTACTGTAATTACAAACACAGACACATAACACATCTGTTTTGTGCTTTCTTTGTAAGTTAATGGATGTGACCCTGTTCTCACATTCTGACATGAAACTGTAATAAACATCTTTGACTCGGTCAAATACACAGATATTGTTTTTTAAGCACTTACTCAGTAAAAGGATTCCTGGGACAAATGTGTTTTTTTTGTACAAGTCTCTAGAAATTGAGACCATTTCAAAACTGTGAAACTAAAATATGCCTTTTACATTTACTGACAATTTTTCAACCCATAACGTTTTCCCAACTGGGATGAATGTCAAAATGCATGAGCAACTCTACATAGATCACCGTAAGTGCCCAATTCTCCTGTTTTGAGGCTAAGTGTCCATACCGGCAAAGGTTTCCCACTGGCACTGCCAGCCTTTGTCAGGTGGGATTCGCCCAACTGATAGATGCAGTTGAGGTCATTTTGAGCAACCCACCAGCGAGCCCCACTGTTCAGAGACAGGGCACATGTTTTTAAAAAGTAGCTTTATCTCCGCAAAATGAGACAGGTTCTCCACCTCCTGCAAAATTAAATGGTGACCCCCTCCCCCACTGACCAGGAGAACACCTTCAAGCCCTCACCAATGATGGTCATCCTCCCTCACACCCATAGTTTATATGTAACTCCCCCTCCTCATCCACATACACACATCATATAGGCATGAGAGTGACCTGACCTGACCCCATCACCCACACTCAGTATTCCCTCAGCATCCCTCCCTTTCTGACCATCTATCATCCCCCCCCTCCTCTACTCAGCACGCCCCCTCCCCTCAGACATCCCATTCTGATCACATGCCGTGTTAATGCCAACAGTGCACTGTCCTCAGCACCTTGGTGCTGACACCCTGGCCTCATGCCTACTGCCCCGAGAGGACTCAAGGAGGTAGGTCCAGTAGCCGTTTGTCCCTCAAGGCCCAAGGCACCGGACCAGGGTGTTAATGTCAGGGTGCAGTGCACTGTTGGCACTGCCAATTTGCATGGCCTAAAGGAGTGGGGAAGGGTCTGATAAGTAACGGGGGCTGAGTCAGCGTTTGAGATGGGAAGGTTTTGAGTGGGAGTCTGAGAAAGGATGGGGCTGAGGGGGGTTCTGAGAGAAAAGGGGGGCTGAGAGGGTTCGGGACACCTTCATGTTTATGCGGTGTGTGTATTTTGGGGGCGAGGATGCCCCATGATTTGAGTAGTTGGGGAGGGAAGGAATGGACAGGTTGGTGGCATTCCCATGGATCTTTCGGTTCCAGCATGCCATGTCCTTGCTTGTGGGTAATACATGTAAAGCCTGTTCAGTGCCATTCCTGCTGACAGGCCGGATGAATGACAGGAGACTGGTGAATTGGCTGTCAAACCTGCTGACGACATTCAAATTAATGGATTTGCATAATTGGGGCCGACAGAACAGGGCGAGTCAAAAAGCCCTTGTGTCAATTGGGAATCCAGAGTTTCGGCCAATGCCACATTTATTAGAGCATTGTTATTCCCACTGGCCATCTAAAAAAGCCAGAGAATCGGATCCAATATCAATGTTTCACACGCACCTTTCAATTTGCCTTCTATTAGTTTTATAGCTGTACTTCAACCATTTACTTAAGGTGCCTGCTATTATTTTGCAGGTTTCTGAAAGGAATAAAAGGTTGAAACTATTCCGGCTCAACCACACCAAATTCCACCAAAGCATTTAGGAATCCCTGCTTGTAGGTACAGCAACAAACACACAAGTGTAAGATCGAATTTTAGCATTCAGGAGAAAACACCTGGAGGTGCTGGATGTGTACAATGGAAAAATGTTACTTTGAATGTCTTGGATTTTCTAAAGGGGGCAGAGGTCCCATTGATGGTGCCAAAAATGGGGATGATTTTGCTTCAGCCATAGTTAGACCTGGGCCCCACCATTAAGGGACAGCAGCCAATTAAGTGACCCACCATCCTATTAAGGAGGATGAGGTCCTTAGCTGGCTACTTTTCTGCCACTGACAAAATAGCATGGACATGGGAAGATAGTGGACACATCATTCCCTCTGCCCCCCCAACTTCCCATGCCATTTTGTCAGTCTTCCCTCCTCCAAAGGCTTGATAAAATTCAATACAATCGACGGAATCTTCCAATACTTTTTCAATGTCAGTTTTAGTGAGAAAGCCAGATGCACACCCCCCCCCCACCCCGTTGAAGCTTCCCAGAGGGTTGCTCATAGCACAACCCCAAGGAACAGTCCCCTGGTATGAATTTGTACTTTAGTGAGGTTCCCAGCCATTCTGTCCAGGAACTTTGCTGCATCACCAGCGAGGGACAGGGGAAATCTGAGACCAAGATCTTGCTTTCGAGATTCTTGTTCCCACACTCTTGTGGGATTTTCCGCTGGTGTCACCTGTTTTGTCCACAGTGAATTCCTCCCCCCCCCCCCGCCTCACCCTACCCCGCACCCCCACTCATTGTGTTCAATGTGCTTGTTTGCTATTTATTTTACCAGTAAGTGCAGCATACTTTGTGTCTTATTGTATGGAACCTTATAAAAATGTAATTTAAAATGTTTAGAATTTAAAAATTTAAAATGCTCAATACTTATAAGGACTAATTATTTTCATCCTACGTTTTCTTTGAAATAATGATAAAATTGGTATTCTAATAATCAAGCTTTTAATGTAGAGGGATGCAGCATGTCTATCAATAACTTTGAAGCAATACTTTTGTTGGAAGTTTTGTGGTGCAGTGAATAGTATCCCTGCCTCTGAGCTCAAAGCTCTGTTTTTGAGCTCCACTCCAGGACTTGATGGTGAAGAAAAGTGCATTCATATCGTTGCCAAACAGGTTGAGTGTCAACCTGCAAATCCTCCTGAACACACTAAAGGCTGCTGGTAAGAGTGGGAGACACTCCTGGTCAGCCAAGCTTAATGTGAAGTGGCGCCTCTCAAATTATAACTTCTGATGACAGCCTAGTGACCTGTTCCAGAAATTACTAGCTATGGAAACAAACAAAAGTCTGCCTTACTGCACCATTAGCTGCAGGAAGGGAATCGAAATACTTTTCTTTGTAAAATAAATTTAAAACAAGATTCGCAGTGGAGAACACCACCAAGGTTGGAAAATGTCAAAGAGATGAGGGTATTCATTTCACTGTAAGAGGGAAGAAAAATGCGGAAACAAATGGAGTTTCATAGTTTTGAAGAACTATAAAAGAATAACTGCTAATGATATTTGATTTCAAAACACTTGAGGATTCAAGAAGGAGGAAGAATACTAGGTCAGTATATTTGGAACGTAAATAAAAGGGAGGAAATAGCTCAGACAAGCAGTGACAATGGTAATATTATTAAACTAAAAGTACAAGAAAGGTTGTGATGGTAAGAGAAAGATTGTAGGCCAGAGGTGAGAGGAGGATGTTGAAATGGTACATCATTAAAATTTAGATTCTGTTTAATTTGCATGAGTCTATTGACTTGGTTCCAAATTGACTTTCTGAAACAATTTCATTCAAAAGAGACTCACCCACAAAGTGTGACAGGAGTCTGAAATAATAAATAAGTTCAATGTTTATTTAAGAGAGAAAGAGACACTTCTGAAATATACTACATTCAGTTGGGTGATCAGCTCAGTAGAAGTATGAATCTTCCTCAAGTTCTCAAATTGATATTGATTTCCTAAAATCTTGCCCCAGGAAGCGTTAAGGAACTCCATTGTTATAATTCAACTTGCAAACAACAAGATTGTTCCTGAAACTCATACTTGAAAGTACATTATCTTATTTTGAATCAGGCCTGTTGTAATCAGCCAAATTGTCATTACTGTCAATTTTGTTGGATTTGGCTATTTATGCTACCGTCTAGTGGAGAAAAAGAGTTCATGATCTTTGTTTTATCTGAAGTTGGACAAGATATCATTCATTCTCTTGACCCCAGACTGTTCAGGACTGATGAGGGCCATGTTCTCTACAGTATCTGACTGTACTTCCGTTCACACCCACTGTGCTTACTGCAGCAAATTAACATTTCAAACTTCAAACATTAGAATACTACACAGCCAGAATAACTACTTGATTAATTACTTACTGTTCAATTACACATTGAAACTCACTACTTATTTGATTATTTGTTTCTGACTGGTTACTAATCGTGCAGTAACCCTCGATTAATACACGTAAATGATTATAAAGTAAAATGGCTTCTTTAACCAAGTGTTAGTACAAAATGTTGTTTATCTCTGTTAGCTTACTAAAGGAATGCAAAAGTTCTCCAGAAATGGTCAAAAGTTATGCTAAAATCTACTGTCCAGATTTGCTTACAATTACCTATCAATCATCAGATGAAAAAAGTACTGAAAACTCTTCCCTATAGCAACAGTATTTATGGTTTTGCACATAAGACTTTTTAGATAATTAAAAGATGTACAAGTGGCAAACAACCTGTGTGATAATGAAATAAGGGACAGAATTTTAGACCCCTGCGGGCAAAAGGCAGAAAAGGGGTCTATAGGATTCTGTGGGTGCATTTCCTGTCACCAACCTACCTGCCCCAACCTGATCATAACCTAATGATGTGGAGATGCTGGCGTTGGACTGCGGTAAGCACAGTAAGAATTCTCATGACACTAGGTTAAAGTCCAACAGAACTTTGCTGCCAAATAAACCTGTTGGACTTTAACCTGATGTTGTCAGACTTCTTACTGTAAATAAACTACTGGACAGGGGGAAGGGCCTTGCCAATTGAGAATCTTAAGAAACCAATTAAAGGTCACTTAAGAATCATCTCCCAGCGGGATGCAATTTTTCAGCTGGAAGGAGGAGGTTAGTGTTGAGTAGGAAGTCTAGCAGGGAAACCTGTTTGGGAATCAGCTGTGAAAAGTGTTTGCATCACGGTGCTTCCTTCACAGGTCCCTTTTCTGATTGGAGTGCCCTCCTAAGGTCTGCCCTGATACCTGTGTCTCAACTCCATCCCTCTGCCCTGGCATGGGAACCTCAGCTCTCACTCACCTCTCCCCCACTGGGTCTCCTCTCTTGACCCTGACAAGAACCTCCCACCTCCAACTTACCTGTCAGCAGGCTCCTAGCTCTTGTTAAGAGAGCGAATGCCAATCTGTTTGAATGACAGCTCTTTGACGGGGCAGCCTGCCACAGCAAGGGCAAGTTTTACAGTGACATTGTTGAAAGCAGATTGGGAAACATTGCCAGCTGTACAATTCTGGCTAGGATCTTCAGAATGAAAAAGCTGTTTAAATTCTCAGAGGAGATAAAGAGAGACACCAAGGATGTTTGTTAAATGATTTACTTTGAAGGACTGAATACTGAAGATATCTGATCTGAATTTTATAAATGGAAAGTGAATTCATAGGAACATGGAAATTAGAAGCATGAGTCGGCCATTCGGCCCTTCAAGCCTGCTGCGTTATTCATTTTGATCATGGCTGAACATCAAATTCAGTATCCTGATCCCACATTCACCACCTCTCCCCCATTCCCATCATATTCCTTGATCGTTTTAACTCCAAGAGCTGTATCTAATTTCTTCATGAAATCACACAACATTTTGGCTTCAACTACTTTCTGTGGTAGTGAATGCCGCACATTCACCACCTTCTGGGTAAAGAAATTTCTCCTCAACTTGGTCCTAAAAGATTTATCTCTTATCCTCAAATTATGACCCAAGTTTTGGACTTCCCCAAAGCGGGAACATTCTTTCTGAATCTACCCTGTCTAATCTTGTTAGAATTTTAAAGGTTCTATGAGATCCATTTTCACTTTCTAAATTCCAGTGAATGTATTCCTAACCAACTTAATTTCTTTTCATATGATAGATCTGCCATCCCAGGAATTAGCCTGGTAAACCTTCATGCATTCCTTCTATAGCAAGGACACCCATTCTCAGATAAGGAGACCAAAACTGCACACAATAGTCCAGGTGTGACCTTACCAATGTCCTGTACAATTGCAGTAAAATATCCCCATTCCTATTCTCAAATCCCTCCACCTACATTCATTTGGCACAAATTGGATAGGGTTGGATCATGAATGGAAGAAGTCATTGATGTGAAAGACAGAGTGAGAGAGGGAATCGAGTTCTGAGGAATTTCTGAGCTAATGGAAAAAGTCCGAATATTGTCCATTAACTACAATTCAGTTAGAAAGATATATAACCTTGATGTGACTTATAGGGAAAGAGTCATATATTGATAACAATTTGAGTGTACATACTGTCAATCCTTATCACAAGCTCTGGAGAAGGCACATAAAAGCATTTCCACAAAGTGTTCAGGGTTTCAAAGGCCCAAAATTTAGGTGATAGGATCATCAGGGAATGCCTATGCCAATAATTGTGCTGGTGATCATTCATAGATTACATCTTTCAAGTTAATGATCGATTTGAAAGCAAACAATAACTTCCATACCAGATAACTTTTGATACTTAACAAAATTAATGCTAACATTCTATCATGCTCAGTACTCTTGTCTCTTACAATAGTGCAAAGAAAAATAATTGATACTGCAATGAAAGATTAGAGTCACTTGTGAAATGTAGTTACTTGCAACTGTATTTGGGAGCAAGCTAGGATTATCTATTAAAGAATTGTTATGGAAGCGTGTTGTGAATCATATGTTGCTACGTAGAGATTTATTACGGCCTATATACTATTGGAGGCAGTTGCTAGAGAGGCAAAGACAGACTATTTCTGGTAGATACAGAAATGACAGATGAATCTTAACTCATTCTGCTAATACTGAAAGCTGAGAAAGTTGATGTCCACAGCAGGTGAAGGTAACATCTGGTTGGAGCCATACCCAAGCACAAACAAAATGGTTTTGAGTTTTGGAGCTCAATCACCTCAGCTCCAGGCCATCACTGCAGGAGTTCCTCAGGGTAGTGTCCTCGCCCCAGCTATCTTCAGCTGCTTCATCAATGACCTTCCTTCCATCATAAGGTCAGAAGTGGGGACATTCACTGATAATCGCATAATGTTCAGCACCATTTGCGACTCCTCAGAAAAAGAAACAATCTATGTCCAAACGCACCAAGACCTGGACAAAATCCAGGCTTGGACTGACAAGTAGCAGGAAACATTTGCATCACACAGGTACCAGGCAATGGCCATATCCAACAAGAGAAAATCTGACTAACACCTCTTGACATTCAACGACATTGCCGTTGCTGTAACCCCTATTATCAATATCCTGAGGGTTACCATTGACCAGGGACTGAACTTGATAAGGTAGATAAATATTGTGGCTATAAGAGCAGATCAGAGGCAAGGGGTCCTCTTGCAAGTGACTCATTTCTTGAGTCCCCAAAAACTGTCCATAGTCCACAGGTATAAGTCAAAAATATGATGGAATATTCTCCATTTTCCTGGATGAGTACAGCTCCAACACCACTCAAACAGCTCAGCATCATTCAGGACAAAGCAACCGATTTGATCAGCATCCCATTCACAAATATTCCTTCCCTCCACCACTGATGCATAGTAGCAGAAATGAGTACCAATCTACAAGATGCACTACAGGAATTCAATAAAGTTCCTTTGACAACACCTTCTAAATTTATGACCATACCATCTGGAAAAACAAAGGCATAGAAGCACTTGGAAATTCCCCTCCAAGTCATTGGTATTCCGATTTGGAAATATTTCAGTGTTCCTTCACTGTCTCTAGGCCAAAATCCTGGAATTCACTTTCTTCATAGCACTCTGGATATATTTCTCATGGACTGCAGCAGTTCAAGAAGTCAGTTAACCACCACGTTCTCAAGGGCAATTAGGGAAGGTCAATAAAGACAGAAATGCCCACAGCCCATGAATAAATAAGAAACAAAAAAAACTATTTCATTTCTTTCTAGATGTTCCCTTTTTTGTTATTGCTTTCGTTCATTTAAAATTTTAAGTTTTATCTGCTTTACAGCTCACTATCCATTGGGAATGTGGAATAACTAACCTATCAAATTCTTGTTTGGCTGTGGCTTTTTCTACTTTGGGGCAGTAGACAGGAGATCCACATATCTGGGACAGGAAACTTACTTCTTGCCAATTTTTTTGCCCTGTAGCAGAAGACTTCATAACCACCACAAAGAATTTACCTCTTGTGATCTGGCCAAGAGCCAATGAAAAGTAATTTGGTTTGATAGTTAGCTGGAATCCAAACTCAAAACCACAGGAAAAATGCAATTATCTAACATCAGAGCTGTAAAGGCACTGCTATCATTCTTTTTCAATACATCTAGGGAAAATGTTCTGGTAATGGATAGACATCTAGGGAAAATGTTCTGGTAATGGATAGACATCACTATTATTTGAGAATCTATCATTTTTATCTGCAATTAACAGTTACAGTCATTAATTATTTCCACTACATAAGAATTAATAGAGGAAATTGTATAGTATCTGACTACACATGGAATCTTTAGTTCATAATGGCATTTCATTTCCCACAGATATACATTTCTAGAAGCTGGTCTCCAGATGTGTAACACCAATAAAGAGAGTACCTGACTTTGTTCCCTGACAGAAGTTTTAAGGTGCAGATGAAGGAACTGACTGTGGATGTCATGGTTCTGTTTTCACAGCTGGTGTATTAAAGTTTAGAGTTTTCTCACCACAATCTGTGGGTGGCCTGGCAGAACTCTTCATGGCCTATGTGATGTCCATTTTATATCATGCATTGCTTTTCCTTTTACAGACTAGCTATTAAAAGTGGCATTTTGGGGAGCTGGTCACTTGGCTGATACAAAGCATTTCACACTCATGGCAACACAACACGGGCAGCAAGGTGTCACAGTGATCAGCACTGCAGCCTCACAGCACCAGGGATGCAGGTTCAATTCCCAGCTTGGGTCACTGTCTGTGCGGAGTTTGCACATTCTCCCCGTGGGTTTCCTCCAGGGGCTCCAGTTTCCTCACACAGTCCGAAAGACATGCTCGTTAGATGCATTGGCCGTGCTAAATTCTCCTTCAGTGTACCCAAACAGATTCCAGAATATGATGTTTAGGGAATTTCCACAGTAGTTTCATTGCAGTCTTACTGTAAGCCTATTGTGACACTAATAAATAAACTTTAAACTTAAAAGACACAACTCCCTGTGTACCTGTCCTGGGATTAACATTCCAATGGAATGTCAATGGAACCTACATGAAATTTGATAGCATCAGAATCAGAATAGGGGCATTCAGCTTCAGCCCCAACAATTATTAGCATTTTTATCTCACAAAAATAAATCCTCCTAATTTTCTAGCACGACGATGATGTCTACCACATATTTCTTTATTTGATTAGATATTGAAATTTTCGTTGCGAAATTGGAAGTAAGCCTCAGATACATTAGTTAAAATTAGTGGTAAGGTACAATGCAAATTTAGTTTTGAGGTTATCATTCCATGATTCAAATTCATTTATCAAATTTATTTCAACAATTGGCCTGTAATTTTTCCACTAAGTATTGCGTCGTAACAGTAATTCTTACAATTCAGGTCAGAAACTCCGCAATGTTTCATGAAACCCACCTGTTTTACACCTTGAATTTGGCTAGGGTAAGAATGATGTGGTTCACCTCCGGTACGATTCAGGTAACCAAGGGAGTTTTTTCAAACCAAGTTTATTTAAGAGTATAGTTAACATGCATGGAAAGAAAATTAGCGATAACTTTTATCAATTGTAAACAAAAACAGAACAGCCAAAATAATATATAATGCTTAACAAGGATATCTAAGATGTTCTAATCAAACCCAAAACTGATTTTAGACAAAACCCTTTTTACAAGTTTAACACAGCAAACACTCATGCTCATGCAATACTGGAACTGAGTCCTTTAGATAAATGCCGCAGCTCTGTTGATAGACTCAGAACAGTTTGAAGTCAGGACAATTTCCCAGACCTGGGAGACTTTCTGGTCAAGCCATCAGCACCAGATTTTCTCTTCTAGGAAGGCTTTCAACTAAACTGTAGAATTTCCTAAAACTAGGGAGAAGGAGAGAGAGACTTCTTTCTAGCTTGATGACCATTTTTATAAAACTAAAACCTGCAGCTCAGAACTGAAACTGAAAGAGCTCCTGTCAGCTGACCTGCAAACATTCTTCCTTCTGACAATGAAAGCTCAGAAAACTAATTTCCAAAGTATAAATAAACAAGCCCTTTTTAAAGCCACTTAACGTGCAGTAAAAGGGACTCCTAGTAAACAACCCAGTGAGAACTGAGAGCTACAGAGAACATGATTTAAAAAACCTCTTAAAGGTACACTGATGTCACAGTAATCCACACTTTCAGTTTTGTGTTATTACCTTTGTCAAGATCATTTTAAATTTAAATTTATGGGAGAGGAGGGGAGTGATTCTCCCCACCTGCTGTTCAAGTAGCACAGTGGGCCAGGAGACATCAATGACAACTGTTTTGTGGGATTCCCACTGGGCATCCAGGCCTCCACATGTCTCGCAGCCTAAGATTACTAGCGTCAACTGAATAATGCTGAAAATCAGTGTGGCAGCAATTTGCTTGTGTTATAGTAGCTTACCATATCATTAGTGAGTCTGCTACAGAACTCCCTCCTCCCTGCTAGCATCTCCCTCCTCTCTGGCGTGACGTTATGCTGGTGTGATTTACAACAGCTGTATGAAAGTCGGAAGTTGGCATGGACTAAGGAGGTAAATGTTATGGGGGCTGCAGCCCCCCAATGTGAAAGGATGGACTCAGGACTTGAAAACTTTCTGCTTGCTGCGGAACACTTCCTGGAGAGCTGGAAGTGCTGTCCCCAGGCTCAGGGATGTTCCATGTAGTCTCTGTGGGGTGGAGTGGGGCCATTTACTGAGTGCTGGTCAGCCACTGGGCTGTTCCATTGTTCTGGCTATGGGGTGTGGTGAGGGACTGCACTGAGTGCTAAGGATTTCAGGAGTGGGGGGTTGGAGGGTGCATTGGTGCAGGGATAGTTAAAAGCAATGACAAGAATCTACCACTCCCTCTCTAACCCTCACCATGCAAAATGGATTTCAGACTTATTGGTCTAGAGCTGGCCATATGGTGGCGGCTGAGGAGGAGGAACTCAGGAGGTGGAAGGAATAGAGAGCAATCAGTGAGAGATCCTGAGGAAGGAGGGCAGCAGGTGATGCCCATGAAGTGGGAGAGCAGTCTACCGAAAGAGGCGGCCAGGAGAAGGAGGATGCAGAGCCCAAGGCAATACTGGACCACGAGGTCATTTGAGGGCATATCAGAGTCCACATGTTGTCACCACTAAAGGATATGGTCCGGCAATCTGGAGGAGACGCCACTAGAAGGGACCCAGTGCAGACATCTGTGGAATCTTGCAAGCTACGGCCCACGGGTGAATTCGTTGGGGCGCAGATGCCCTAGCAGGCCCATACATCAATTTTTATGTTGGCCAAGCACAGCAGGAGGCCCGAGCTGTAGGTTTCGCAGCCATTGCTGGGATGCTCCATCTTCAGGGGACAGTGGATTGGACACCCATTGCCCTGGGATACCCATGAGGTGGGGGACAAACATTTATCAACAGAAAAGGATTCCACTCACTGAATGTTCAGTTTGTCTGTGACCATCGGATGAACATAATGCACGTCTGTGCACATCACCTAGGGAGTGTCCATGACAGCTATGTGCTGAGGTGGTTGGACATTTCTGAGCTCATCGGAGATCAGTGCAGGATGCTGGATTGGCTCCTGGGGAATGAGCTACCCACTGAGCTCATGACTGATGACATTAGTGCGGAGCCTGAGACCAAAGTTGAAATCCGTTATAATGAGATCACCTGTTCTGTTATTGGGCATTGCATAGACCGCTGGGGGTGCACTCCAGTACAACACTGAGCGTGCCTCATGCATCATAATTGTGTGCTGTGTTCTGCACAACATCGAACAGCAGCAAGGAGACCAGCTGGAAGAGGATCGACACCTGCCAGATGTGAAGAAGGAGGATGGAAGACAGCCAACAATGGCAAGGAGACAGCAGGGCAGGGCTGAAAGGGAGGCCCTGATAGTAGCCCACTTCACATAGTTAGCATCATGCTTTGTTGCTCCCAAAACCCTTCCACCACATCCCAGGATCAACTGCAGTCACCCCCAACTTAAAGCTGCCCATCTCTACCCTCTCTCACTCCTCCCCCACCCTCTCTCACCCCATTCCCTGAGTAACATAGCAATAGGGTAATGGGCCCAGGCTGGCCATACTAGCCACTCTTTGGTGAAGGCTGGAGGATGTTGATGACTCATTGTAAGGCACATAGGATCCTGCCCCTGGTTCCACCCAAGTCTCACCCCTTTCTGTTCCCCGACTGTACATTGCCAACTGAGGCCACGTAACAGTAAGGATTAGGAATACAAGCATGTGGGGCAATGAGTCAGGGAATTCGACTCTTTGGGGGGGGGGGTGATGCCCGAAGTGGTGTTTGACTAACAGTCTGGGAGATGCTGGGGAAAGTAGTGCTGGCAGTCTATAACATTTGGCTGAGGGGCTGGTATCATGTAACAGAGGAGTCTGTGCCTCGATGTGTGAGATTAGAGAACATTCAGTTGTGAGGTTTAAATAACATTTAATTATGCTTTTATCATTTACAGAAACCTTAACCATGACTACTGGTGACCTTTACATGTGCCCTCATAGCGACCCTTTCTAATCTTGCGTGGCCTCCTAGGCACTCCCCAGGATGCATATTGGAGGTGGAGCTGATCCATGTCCCATTGCCTGTGATGCCCTTGGTGGCCGTCCCCAGGATCCTGGAAATCCTGGGCAACTTGCGGATGATGCTAATGTTTCCGTGCCCCTTGTTCATCCAGTTTAGATGTCCTGTTGTGAGGAAGGGGGGAATCGAAAGATTTTGGGAGGTCCAGAGTCTCCTGGGTGGAAGGCCTTGGCATGGGTTCTACCCCATCCTCCTCCCTCTGGGTGCTTGTAGGCCAGGGGGACAATCCATGGGATGCCAGGGCAGCTGGACTGAGCTCCAAAGCTGCATCGTCAACGTCCTGGAGGCCCAGATGCAGCTGCCCCATGGTCTGTGATCTCTCAGTGCAGGCCCTCTGAGACATGGCCAAGCTCTGGGGCTCCACAGCATTCTGTGAGCGAGGCCAAGTTCTGAAGCCCCTCAGCATTTGCCCTCTGAAACTGGGCTAAGTGTCAAGGTCCACAGCCATGGCCTGCTTTGTCTTCAGAATCCCAGCAAGACTCCCTGCCATGGCCAGCAGTGTCTCCAACATGCCCCAACACCTGTGGCCATGACCTGATGTGCCTCCCAGATGCCAGTGACACCCCCAGCCGTGGCCTGCTGTGTCTCTTCCATGGCCTGCTGTGTCTCCAGGATGGCCTGGACCCATGAGGCCAAATCCCTGACCCAGACTTTCTACTGCGGATGCCACTCTGGCAGTGTTGGCCTGGTCTCATACTGTGTCGACACCACCTCCTGCGACAGCACTCTGTTTGACTCGTCTAAACAGCTTTGCGGTTCCAGTATGTTTGCTGACAGCCCTTCCACAACTCCCCAAGTTACCTGATGCATCTCCACCAGCCTCAGGACGAACAAACTCTGAAGCCCAGCATCTGGCTTGGGGCCAACTGATTCCTTGCCTCCAGCAGACTATTGCATACTTGAGTCCTCAGATGTTCCTGCCTCCACCCGACATGCATCAATAGCTATGATGTGCTCATCAGTAAGTAACCCAGAAACCTCAGCACTAACATGACCCACTGCCATGGTATTCTCTCTGTGTTGGTGAGATACACAGTTTTTGCCTGTGCCAACTCACTGGTGATGTCCTCGGAGGAAATGTCAGGGCCTCCTTCTGAAGTTTTGTCTTCTGAAGTGTCTTGGGGAGTTTCTTCATGAACAGCTGAGGGGCAGTGGTACCAGAGGACCTTGTGCATCAGGATCCACGCAAGTTAAGGGAATGGAGGGGAAATAGCCCACGCAGCATGGCACTTATTTCAAAGAAGACTTATGAATAGGGTTCGGCTGAAGCTCACTTGCATGCTGGATGTCGACCTGGCTGACGTTAACCATTCTGGGCTCATTCCCCACTGCCAGCTCCAGGGCATGCTGCTCAGAGACCATCAGCAACTGCAGCTCTTGAATATTCCCACCAGTATTTTCCCTTTTGTTTGCAGTTTTGTGTATTTTTCTCCTTTGGGAGCATAATGGGGATTGAAAGCAAGATGGATAGAAGGGCATGAGGTGCAATGTGTGTCAGGGTTGGAGAGCTTGTATTGATCCTTTTGGGGAAATATCTTTCCACTGGGGGTGCTGATGGGGATGGTGGGGGTGGTGGTGGTGGGTGGGGGGGGGGGGGAGGTTGCGGAGTGCCACAGGGTTGGAGGCAGTACTTTGGGAGGAATTGGTTGGTGGCTCCCCTTGAGGTGTATGGGGATGGTTTGACATTGTAAGCGTGGCACATGAACAGGTTTCAGAATGGGATGCACACTTATTTCTGTTGCTCGAAGTGAGTCATTCATTTTCTCCTAGTACTGATCTCCAGACTAAGGGGTTCGGGAATTCACAACTGCAGTCATGTTTCCCATAACGTGCTGTGCTGCGCAATCCCTTGGGCTACAACCCTGAATGGGGAACAGTAGCTAGCACCTCTCCTCCACTGCATCCAGCAGACAGGCCTATCATCCTCAGAGAATCTGGGGCCAATTCTCTGAGGTGCCATCTTCCAGGCGTGACAGCCTGTGTGTCCATAATTGCAGCTTATATACAGGTTTGCTTTGTTAAGGGAGTCCAGCTGCAGTGAGTTTGGGCCACCCATAGATCTGTTAGTTAACTTCCATTGTGAATAGCATATAGGCAATCTGATTCCAATAGAGGGTGAGCCATTTCCAAAAGTGCTGATTGGGTTAACTCATCAAATTACTGTGTCCAGAGGGGAGGAGAGGAAGCAATGTGCAAGGGGCTCACTCAGCAAGGTACTGTGTTTTTTGGTTGGCGGGAGTGGTGGAGGTGGGAATGCTCAAGGGTCTCACTCAATGAGAGGGAATGCTCGTAGGCAGGGGTTGTGCATGGCAGTAGAGTATTCTGTGTGTAAAAGGCAGCTGTGAGGTCAGTGCTCTGCGTGTGAAAGGGAGGAGAGGGGAGATCAGGAGGCCGGCGATATTCCGGTCGGTGGGGGACGGGAAGACCACTGATGTTCGGGTCATTGGGGGATGGGAGGCCAGGAGGTCAGGAATGTTCTTGTGGGGGTGAGGAGGCCAGTGATGAGGCCAGCAATGTCCATCGGAACAATTGAGAGGCCAGCGATTTCAATGTTGGGAGGACTTATTTAGCGATCTCCCAGAGATTGATGTATAAATAGTAGCCCACTCAGTGTGCTGATTTCAGCCTCTTCAGTGGGAATAGGAGCTGCTTCCTGATTTTTCATGTGATTCATGTTAGTGCATCCTGCAGTGTACAGTGTGGGACATTCAGTTTGAAAATCCCGCTGAAAAAATCAGCAGGATTTATGCAAGTTCGACACTTAAAATATTTTTGGGAGAATCGTCCCCATGATGTAAATGGTACATTGATAAGTTCAAAGTGATTTATCTAATGCAGTTTCTAAGGAGTGTGCAAGCCTCACACATATTTAGAAGGAAACTAATTCATAGAGATCAAGGATAGTCTTAGTAGTTGAATGAAAGAAAATTCAAAATAGATATTTGATTTGTATATGGCTTTGATCTGACTGATCTAGAAGACTGTATTCAGTTTTAGATACTTCATATGGTGGGAAAGAACCTGCATGTGTTTCAGAGTAGGTCCACTTGAGGACCCCGACTTATCAATACAGGTTTAGCTTAAAAAGGACTTTCTACAAAACTTTGTCCAGATGTGATTTAGGTATATATAGAATTTATAGAATCCCTACAGTACAGAAGGAAGTCACCCAGCCCATCAAGTCTGTACTGACCACAATCCCACCCAGGCCCTATTTCTGCAACCTTCATTTACCATAGCTAACCCCCTTGACAGTAGGATAAATTTAGCATGGCCAGTCACATCTTTGGACTATAGGGAGGAAAGCAGAGCACCCAGAGGAAACCCAACAGACACCAGAAGAAAGTACAAACTCCTCACAGGCAGTGACCCAAGGCTGGAATTGAACCTAGTTCCCTGGACTAGGAGGCAGCAATGCTAACCACTCCTCCACCATGCTGCCCCCCCTCTCTGGATTGTGTTCTGTCCATGGAGAAACTAATTGAGCTAAATAGGCATGGATGAGTGGGTGGCATCAACCTGTGTAGAATCAGAAATAGAGTTAGGTTAAACATTATGAAATATTTTCCTTTACAGAGTTGTCAATCTTTAGAATGGATTGGCAAATCATGTAGTAAGTATATATGTACTGAAAACATTCAAAGGAGAGCTGGATGGATCACCATGATTTAAATTCTCGAGTGATGGAGGAGTGATTGTTGGATTGATAACAATAATGGACCAATCTCTGTTGTCTCCTAGAAGTTGCTTGAATACCTAAGGGTAGTGGGATTGGGAATGATCTGCTATGAAATTCCCAGTTTTTGTGTTCTTTAAATTGGCTTAAGGCTTTTCCCCCATAATGATTGTGGGAAACTGATTGAGGTTGTGATTGAGAAGCTAAGGATGAGTGAACTTAATGGTATTAACAATTTGGGCCATGTGGTCTTTGTGGTATGCAAGTATAACTTGTAGTGAGCTCATGAGTTGTGGTTTTAGTCTTATGAGCTCTAACGTACCAATGCCTGTCATGGAGCTCGGACTGAATGGTAACAACTGTGAAACCCTTTTATCATCATTTGGTCTATTGGCCTAATGGGCACATTTTCAGGCCTGATTTCTGTTGCAACAGAAATCAGTGAATGGGGAGGGATTGGCCTAATGGTATTTTTGCTAGACTATTAATCCAGAAACTCAACTAATGTTCTGGGAACCCAGATGCAAATGCTGCCACAGTAACTGGTGGGATTTGAATTCAATACAAAATATTTGAAATTATGAATCTACCGATGACAATGAAACCATTGTTGATTGTTGGGAAAAACCCATCTGGTCCACTAATGTACTTGAGAGAAGGTAATCTGCCATCTTAACTTGGTCTGGCTTACATGTGTCTTCACAGCCATATCAGTGTGGTTGACTCTCAATTGCCCTCCAAACACAGCTAGGGATGGACAATAAATGCTGACCAGCCAACAAAGATGATGTTTCTTTAATTGCCCCAAAGCAGCTATCATTTATTGTTCTGCCAGAATGGTGAGTTAAGGGCAAAAATCAACAGGAAAAGGGAATTTGTGATTTATGAAGTTTTTAGTAAACAATTTTATCCTAAAAGTAATTTGATCCATAATATCTGGCAAATAGTTTATGATGATCAAAATAATTTAGGCAACAGTTCAATTAGCAACAACATGCAAGAAGCTTCAGTTACCACATGTACCAAAGTAACTGAATATAAAATTCATTTTTAAATTTTGCTTATTTGATGCAAACATTACATAGCAAAAGCACATGTCATTACCCCTTTAAATCAAAGCCTTGGTTTTACAAACAGATCACCATTACATATTATAATGAAGCCTATATAAGTAAATATTAATACAGACTAATTCCATGTGGGACAGAGATTCAGTGCCATTTTAAGGATTATGACTTACGGTTGTAATTTTGTTGCATCAAATTTTACTTAAGATGAAATAAAAGTATGGACCAAAATTTAAAGCATTGCTCAAATAATATCTTATTAAAATCATAAGAACAAATACCAAACATGTTTGATTTTTGCTCCAAACTGTCCTTCAGTTTCGTGAAGTCAGCTGGAGTCCATTCATTTCTTATGAATGGAAACGTGAAACTGTAGTGGGGGTGGGGTAGTGTTTTATGGAATCTACAAAGGTGAGAAATGTGACATGTGAGGTGACTTAATTAAGTGGGATGCAAAGTGTTGATTTCTTAATGTTGGGTTGAGATGCAGAGATGTTTGCAATGTGCGACTGTTACACCAGCCTGTGGCAGGTTCATAGTTGTCATACATTTGCATGTTATGAATACTCATTAACGTATAACAGTTTTCAATAAATTCCTGCCTTCAAGATAAAGTCTGTGGCAATGAGAAACTTGTGGCACCCGGTTCACAATGCTTTAAAAGTAACGTATGCCTGCCAGTTTTGTGAATTTGTATCTGAGGTCAGCAATTTTTCTTGCTTAACTCTACGGCATAGGGGAGCAGAACAGGAGAATAGCAGCTTACATGAAGGCTTGGGATCTGCAACGGTGAGTCAGCGGTGAGAGAGATTTTGGAGTGTGCTCGGGGGCATGGAGGATTGGAAGGTGTTTCCACGGGAGGATAGAGGGTGGGATCATAGGCAGAAGAGAGTGAAGTAGGAAGGGCCTGGGCAGGGGAGGGGTAGTGTTGTAATGGTGAATGACAAGGTAAGAAAATAAGGGACCTAAAGTGCAGTTGTGGCACTGCCCAAACATGTATTGATTGTTAGAGTCCTTACAGAGCTTGAGTTGACCTACAACATCTCAGTTACTGCCACTGACATTGTTCTCAAAGATTGTAATGTCTTTTACAATGCATAGAAAGAAGTCCACTGAGCCTGTAAGTTCAACCCTGTCCCATCTCGTAGTGAGTAGAACACTGGACACTAATATGAACATTCAATAAACCAAAACACAATGTTGTTTCTTTCATAATAAAGGAAATGTCCCTAACTACCTTGTAACCATAAGTGACATGCCACACACATAGTGTGGCAGTAATCTTAAATAATAATAATGCCACATGAATAAATGGAATCAATGTAATGTGACTTATTTACAATTTTGAAAAATATCCATGGCACATTTGTTTCTCACAAGTCTTATATTCACGGCAATGGAGTTGGGAAGGAAGGTGTTAGTATAATATAGATTTTAGGCCAATGATTTTCCTCAACTCTATTTAAAGTAAGACTTTATTTGCTTTCAGTACAGATGATAACTCAATCAAAACGTGTTTCATACCTAAACCAGATCCTGAGCTTGGCCAGTTCTTGAAATAAGCAAACTTATATTTTTGCATTCTTCAAATAAAAAAAATCAAAAATGTTTCCTGTGGTTACCTCCCTATTTGAATAGGAGATCCTGTAATTAGCTGCCTGGGGGTGCAGCATTGTCAGCTGGCAGTGGGTTTCACCCATGCAAATCTTGCCCTGCTGCAAAATCTAGCATGGCTCACATACAAAGTGATGATGACCAGTGGTCTTACTATTATATTATTAATTCAGAAAATCAGTTAATGTTCTGGCTGAGCCCGGTTCAAATCCTGCCATAGCAAATGGTGGAATTTGAATTCAATAAAAATAACTGGAATTAAGAATCCAGATGATGATCATGAAACCACTATCAATTATTGGAAAAACCCATCTGGTTCACTAATGTCCTTTGAGGAAGGAAATAGGCCATCCTTATGTGGTCTGGCCTACTTATGACTTCAGAACCACTGTAATGTGGTTGATTCTCAACCACCCTCAGGTAATTATGGATGGACAATAAACAGTAACATCAATGTTCTATGAATGAATAAAAAAAAATACAGTTTGCTGCCACTTGGAATTTTAATTATAAATCTATAGGAAAAGACAGAAAGAGAGAAAGTGTAAGCAATGCACAGATTCAATGACAGAATGACAAAATCCCAGCCTGAGAATGAAAAATGGTCAGATTGACTGGGTATGGTACACCCATACTTCTTCTACTATCTTCAAGTTTTGTTGTTTGGTGATACTTCTGAATGCTTTTCCCAAGTCAACATAATGTATATATTTTCTGGTATTTTTCAGAGTGATTTTCACTTCCATTCATTTCCACAGCGAGGAGTCACCCCAAAATGATAATGTTAAAGTTGAATGGCAGGTTGAAGATCTAGCTCAGTATGTCTGGTATGATAATGAAATGGTCCTACTTTTTTTTAACATAACAGAAAATAAAACTATCAAGGAGATTGTGGTGAGTCAAGTGATTGATAACTGGCTTCGTCATTCTCCAGCAGTTAAAATCATAACATTGCTGGGTTAAGAATTACTCATTATATTAACAAATTTGATCAATTACTCAGTTGAACATATGGACACCTAGATCTGAAATGTGCAGTCTGATATTCCATTACCTCCTGTCATGAGTGTGGAGGAACAGCAACAACTGTTATTGGATGGAATTTCTAGCTGAAGTCACATATCCCATAGCGGTCTCAGGAAAATCTGAGCCTTGGATGTTCTGGGCCGCTCTGCTATGTCTCTCAGCATTCAAGTAGAGGATGACATTGTCTGAGGCCTGAGATCAGACCACTTCTCAAATCTATGGTGGACCAGACAGGAAATAACCAAAGCAATTCTCATCATAAAACTTGAGGGCATAGATATTTAAAATTAAACTGTAATAGAAGATAAAATGAACAATGGAAAAATATTTCAAACTTTTTCAAAAACATGGTGCAATAGAATGGTTAATTCGTGTGATTACAGTAATACAGCTTCAGTAAAAATATATAGTTGTATCAGAAATTGTCAGTGTTGCTTGAAAGTACGTTAACATAATTTGTTTGACAATGCATTGAAAAATAATTATAAAAAGGAGCCAAAAATTATGTGTCAGAATTAATCTAAAGCAAGCTATTTCCTATCAAAATACAATTTTTAAAAATATGTTTTTTCGCCTGTCCTCAGGTCTAGCTGGTGGGTCACATAGAGGGTTTGGAAAAGTTTCAATGGAGTGTCACTTTAGATACCCAGATAGGTTCTAGACTCAGCTGGGTCTGTTTATTTTTAGAGAACTTTGCCTGGTTAGATTGAATTTTTAAACTAGTAATGGAATTAAACTTTATTGTTCTGGACAGATATTTCGAACAGGTCAGTAAAGCAGAAATAGGGGCCATGCGCTAAAGTTACACAGGGGAAGAACTGTGCTGGACACCAGGAAGTTCTTCTTAGAGGACAATAAAATGATGGAAAAATTGCTGGCTCATATACAATGAGTGCAAATTTAGTGCACACCTCCAAAAGAGAGCTGGATAACTATCTGAGTAGGGCAGAAATTGTAGTGGACAAAAGGTGGGTGAGATAATGAATAATATAGATCATAGCCGGTGTAGTCTCTGCAACTAGTTTTGATTATCTTAATGACCGGATAGAATTGCTTAGTCTTATTCCACCCTAAATTGCCCTTTTTATTAGAATTTTTTTTAAATTTCCTCACCCTCCCAGGAGATTACATGGCTGCTGCTAAATGGGATCTGTTGTAAATCGTGAAGCTTAAGGCACCATGACAGTGTGGGGCAGGCTTGATGGACCAGCTGGTTGTTTCCTGTCCATCATTTCAGTATTCATTCCTCGACCATTACCAGAGATTCTGTGCCAATTTGTCTTTGTTTTCATCATTTTCAGAATACTCAAGGCATATTTGTGACGTTCAAGTCCACTTAAGCTGAGTGGTTCTCCAGAATTAAGAGCTTCTCTGTACACAGTGAGAGCTTACAGAATACACAGTGGTGTGTGTCTGTCTGGTGATGATAAAATAAGGGGAGCCTGGTTAAGAATCCAATTCAGCTTTGTTAGTATAGATTTTAGGCCAATGGTTTTCCTCAAGTCTATTTAAAGTAAGACTTTATTTGCTTTCAGTACAGATGGTAACTCAATCAAAGCATGTTTCATACCTAAACTAGATCCTGAGCTTGGCCAGTTCCTGAAATAAGCAAACTTACATTTTTGCATTCTTCAAATAAAAAAATCAAAAATGCTTCCTGTGGTTACTCCACTTCAAGCTGCACTATCTAAATATTTACAAAGCTGAGAAAAATGTTCTTGCTCAATTGCTATGTTTAAAGATTGAATTTAAATGTTTACATTATTTTAGAGACTCTTGCGACTGTCAATTGCCTGTGCACAAACTCACACTTTAAGCATTCAAGAGGCATAACTCAAAATGAAAGAGTGAGCTTTCATCATAGTATTGCTTGCCTAATTCATCGCACCCAACTGTAATTGACTTGTGTATAAATTATGGTAATTTGTGACATTCTGATAGAAGATCGTCAGAATAAAATGATTCTGCGTTTACAAAAAAAAGGAAGTAACAGCAATTGGTAGCATCAGTTTGACTATATTAGGTGCTAGCACCCTCTCCATATACTGTAAATGTGAAAAGAAAAATGAACAATGAAGAGCAGAAACAAGTACTAGTCCACCCAGACTGTTTAACCCTCAGGTCATTGTGTTTGTATTTCACTTATTGGATTGTTAATAGATTTTCTTCATTTGTGTGAGACATTGTGAATGATGTGCTGAGGCCTTTCCATTATTTCAACATTGGTGCCTGTGGCCCAACTTTAAGAAGATAGTGTTAAAAGCTGCTGGAGTTTCCACCTCTTGACAACATCCCAGCTGTAGAATAGCAATAGCAATCCTCTTGTGGCAGTTTTAATTATCGGCACTGGCGATACCATCAGTAAGTGTGTAATTACGTGTCAGTTTCCTGGCTGTTGGGTATGAAAAGTGGAACCAGTGAGATGATGATTGTTGAAACTGTAGACTCATATTTAAACAATTCAAAATGTGTAACTGGCAGTGTCATTAAACAGAGAGAGTCTGACCCTGGCTGTCAGTTACTCTTCCTTTATGCAGATTTCTTCAGCTGTCTGTCAAAGTGCTACATGGCTTGAAATGGGACGGAACAGGAAGTGCAAAGCTGTGAGTGCAATGCTGCCACTTCATTCAACTCCTACAGAGTGAGTTATATGGTCTGAATAATGACAGCTGCACTGATTTAAAAAAAAATCCTAAAACTCCACAGACTTCACAGGAAATTGCTTATTTCTGGGTGCACATAAATAAACCTACATTATGATGATGCTATACCTTTATTTACAGAAAAGTGCCCCAGTGAACCATCACTCAGATATTTGGCCCCACACTCAAGACACTTTAAGAAGAATATCTTGTAGCAAACATATTTGTCAGCTTTGGAATTGCTTCTTATTGTATGTTTTGAGATATTTGTAACATTCCAATGTAGGCAACATATTCATAGTTCAATAATAGTAATTGATTCATACCTGAACACAACAGCTTTCCCCTTCTTTAAAATTTGTTAAATGTTCCTTTCAGTGATTTTTCTAAGATTTAAAAGATTATTTTGGAATGTTTGTGTAATTTGATGTTACACTGTTATTCAATCATATTAACATGAGGATGGCACGGTGGCACAGTTTTAGCGTTGCCACCTCACCAGGGATCTCGGTTCAATTCTAGCCTTGGGTCACTCTATGTGGAGTTTGCACGTTCTCCTTGTGTCTGCATGAGTTTCCCCTGGGTGTTTTGGTTTCCTTCCACAGTCCAAAGATATGCAAGTTAGATTGGTTGGCCATGCTAAGTTGCCTCATAGTATCAGAGGCTCTGCAGGGTAAATAGTTAGGTAATGGGGATAGGCCAGGGTAGGATTGTTGTCACTGCAGGCTCAATGGGCCAAATGACCTTCTTCTGCACTGTAGGGATTTTATGATTTGATGAATACTAAATAAAAGAAAGAGAAACAATCTGATCTTACCCTGCGGGTTGAGTTTTACTTTTGCAAAGTAGGGTTGCCGCAGTATCCTGCGTGCATAACATCATGACATTAGGTCACAGGCCTGGTGACATCACACTGATCCATCATAATACATAGTCAGACAGATCCCAAAATTGACAATCCCCTTTGCATTTTGAAATACCACATCAACCAGCATTTAGGTTTGTTTGGAAATTAGTTGGCTGCAATAAAACCTTGGCCACGGCATCATGCAGCGGGTACACAGTGGGAGGTATGTTTTTGTTGAATTTGTTGAAAAGTGAAGGCTGCTCTTGGGACAGTGGCTGACTTTAGCAGAAGGATCTGCTGCTGCAGCTGAGAGATTTAGCCAATGTTGACAATGTTGCTTTGATAATGTATACACCTACATCAGGACATTTCCTGAGGAAGGAGACTAACAGGGAGTCTCTCACTAACGTTGAGCACTGCACCAGTTGTGTTTTAAGTTGATGTCTAATATGGAAATTATCCATTCTGAAGGAGGCAGTTTCTCCAGTGAGGAAGGGAGGAGAAGGAGGAGGAGGCCAGTTGGCCAGGGACAGGGAAACCATGAAGTTCAAAAAGGTGGACAACCTGCTGCTGAGCAAGAAGCTGCAGAGAGGAGACAGCAACAGCAGACAGGCAGAAGGAGACGGAGACTCTACCCTGCCAACATTGTATAATGTCAGATTGTCTTACCTTCAGATGTTTATCCAATTTGATATTACACTGTGGTCTAGTCACATTAATATGCAAATTAATACTAAATAAAAGAAAGAAAAATTATTTGGTCTCACTGTCTGGCCTGTTGAGGGAGACATCCCTCTGTGATATGTTTTTCAGGGAGTTAGTCTCGAATAACCCTAACCGTGATCCTAACCTGATGCCTGTGGCCATAAAAGTAATTGTGGTATTGAACGTCTTTGCCTCTGGGTCATTCCAGGCAGGATTTGGAAACGAAAATGGTTTCATCATGCTGCAGCCCATCACTGCATTAAGATTCTCATGAACGCCATGTTTAGCCGTGCCCATGGCTGTAAAATTCCATCCAATATCTGTTTTACATGTTACAGTGGAACATGATGGAAACATCTCGAGGCTTTGCTGCCCTGGCTGGATTCATATGGATACAAGGGGCATCCACGTGCCACGGATGTACAAGTTGGACAGCCAAGAACATTCATATATAGAAAAGATACCACTCCATAAATGTTCAGATTTTGTGTGATCACGGTCCAGGAGTAAGACAGATGCGTGTGCATTCACAATGCAGACATCCTGAGACATTCCCAGGACAACGATGTTCACCAGCTCAGAAACTCTGGATAAATAGCTGCTTGACGATAAAGGGACACGCTTTAAAAAGATAGCTGATGACTCCAGTAAGGAACCCAGAGGTGGAGCCTGAGTGTAGCTATAATGGCAACCACACGTCAACTAAGGCCAATATGTGTTTCAGATGTTTGAACAGATCAGATGGTACTCCGTAATATGAACCTGAGAGAATATTGATTCTGCTCATTGTTAACTTTGCATTGTACAATGTGGTCCTCAATAGAAAGGAATCTCTGTCAGAGGAGGAATTGATGGAGACAGCGCACTCTTCTGATGACAAGTCTGATCAAGAGAGTGAGCTGCACCAACCAGCTGTGAAAGTCAGTCCACAGGAAGATCCAGATGTCCACGAGATGAGGCGGTTGATATTTAGAAGATTTGAATATAGACTTTCTCCAGCTCGGTAACAACTCCCTGGACCTTGGCACCTTCTCCTGTTAGTCCCTCCCATGAATACCAGGGCAGTGTAAGGGCAACATGAGTCATAAATAACATGAAGTAGACAGAACCAAATGGACACAAACTGCCTTAACAGCTAAACAATCTGTATCAAAGCTATTATATCAGAGATAACAGACCATATAGCCAGAGAATCATGTGAAAACTCATTGATGTTCACAATAAATCAAAACACTGCTCAAATCTCACAAATTGAAAAGACATCCCATGTGTGATTACATGGGTTTTCTTGATTCTTTTCTGGGTGCTATGGCATGGTACTTGCCCCTCGATGCCAGCTGTGCCATACACAGGCTCCTGACACTAATGCCCCGTTGTCTGGGGTAACTTTGGTGGCCGTCCTCTGGTTGCCTGAGGCTGGGAAAATTCATCTGTCACTGAGGCATTCAGAGGCTTTTGTGCCAGTGGCAGAGGGGTAGAGGAGATGCTGTCCCCTCAGAAGCACCCTGAAAGATGTATCCCACCTGCACCATCGTTGGCAGCAGCAGCTGTTTATCTGCCAGTCCATTTGGCACTTCCTGCTTTCCTGAGAGGGACCAGGATTTGGATTTGACTCCAGGTTCCTTGTCCCCTACTCGCCCTGGAGCTCAAAGACAAGGCGATGGAGTGCAGGTCAGAATCCCATCAGTAAGCAGTGAGCTGGGTTTGGCCCACCCTGACTGTTGCCAATCTGTCAATAGAGAAAGCTATGTGTTCTTCCGAATGGGTGATCACAGCACTCACAGCCTGAATGGACTTTCTAATATGCATACCAGTATGAACAACCTGCGGGTATCTCTGCCACCTCTGCAAGAACCTCATGTTGTATGTTCAGCATCTGCTGCGTGACAGACAACTCCAGAGGCTCATCATCAGGCTGGAACTCTGCCTTCAGGTCACCTCCAGTATTCCATTGACTGCCAGAGTCAGTTCAATCTCAGTCTCCAATAGCAATGCCTGTGATGCATCTATTCATTACAGTGTGGATCTGCACTGTTGCTCAGTGTACAGCTGGGATATGATGCTGCATCCCCTGAGGATTCCCCTTCCTCCTCAGAGGTAATAGTCAATCCTCAGAGTATAGCCTGCAGCTGCTGATATTGCACCCACACTGGAAACACAAAGAAAAGAGAGTGAGGGGCATCTTCATTCCTTGTGGTGAGTTTGCAGAGAACACATACTTCCCTATTGTCAAGGATGAAACTATTGGGAGATGTGAACCAGTGATTCTTCGACACAGCAACACATCTTACCTTCTCGAATTTTACAAGTCTCCAAAGTCACAATCATAAATAGCACCTTCCTGCCAGCTTCCCCTTCTCTCCCCAGATCTTTTGCAATGTGAGCATGAATGATTAATATGAGCCCCTGGAAACCTACGGCCCTGGGCTCTTCCTCCAACCTCGTTTTGACCAATGGCCCAGCTTCATTCATTCAGAGCAACTCCAGAACCACCTCATCAATGGCTATTAGGATGGCCAGTTTGATACATCACCTCTAGCCCTGTCCATCTCTAGATTGTGCAGCCTCCCCTCTTTCAATAAAGAGGGAAATTATAATAACAATGTTGTGTTAGTCTCATGTCTTCAAATGTTTGACCATTATGTACTTTGTCACTAGCATACAACACAGTTCTTTGCTAACGAGCAGTTATTGCAATTGTTGGCATGCAGAATGAGATGTTTGCATCATACTGTCTTACATGCTTATGTAACACACAAGATAATCTCAGCACATTCTTCCCTATCCATCTCCAGAACGGTGCTACACTCATGCTTGCAAATCTCATTAGGTCATTGAGCGTTTTCTGGCACTGCTGTTAGATTCACTGGATGGCCCCAAAGCTGCTGACCTCCATCCAGGTCTGGCTGTAAATTGTCCTTTTTCCGTCAGCCGGCATGAGGATCTGGTGGAGGACTCACGGGGAATCACCGTCAAACCTTGGGGCTGCCCCTGATGTGGGGCCATTCCCCACTTCTGGTTGCACTCTCTCAGATGTATGCAGAGAGACAACAAGTTATGCATTCCGTAGATCTCACTGAACACTTACTGCACATCAGGGAAGTTGGTCAGTTGTATTCAAAATTTTTTCTTCCTTGGCAAAGGTCATACAAGCTTCAAAACCAGTCATCCATATTTATAACCAAGCTCCTACCGACTGCTGTAGTTTATTTGAGTTTATAGTTCATCAACACCAAGTTTTCTGCAAAGAATGCTTTCTGTCATAGCTGCCAGGAGTGTTTTTAAATCAGTGGCATGACAGTCATCTGGTTCATGGCCTGCCCGTTCTGTCCCCTAATTCTTGCCTTCCGATTGCCCGCTGTCCACCATTTATACACATGATGAGCCAGTTTCCCATTGGCTGCTGTGTACATTAGCCTCCATCTTTTGAAGGCCAGGATGGAGGCTACAATCCATGTGCATCCGAATCAGAATTCTGCCCACCACTTTGATAATGAAAATTCAGGCCTCATTTCAAATCATGGAATGTTATTTTCTCACTCAAATACTTCTGACACTTGAAAAGCAAGGAGAAAGTATAATTCATGGTCGCACAATGGTTAGTGCCAGGGACCCAGGTTTGATTCCCGGCTTGGGTCACTGTCTGTGAGGAGTCTGCACATTCTACCCGTGTCTGCGTGGGTTTCCTCCCACAGTCCAAAGGTTGTCTGCTTTGGTGCATTGGCCATGCTGAATTCTTTCTCAGTGTATCCAAACAGGCAGTGGATTGTGGTGACTAGGGGATTTTCACAATGACTTCATTGCAGTGCTAATGTAAGCCTACTTGTGACACTAATAAATAAACTTTAAACAATTCTTGAGAGAGCCACTACTGAAACTAGGGGTGAAACTTGACGGACATGTCTGTCTGAGGTTTGTATGACCCCACCCAAGGCCAATGGAGAATGTCATTCTCCAAGCCTAGCCCGTCCCCGGAATCGGGGCAGGCACACTGATAAAATTCTAGTCTAGGAAATGAGAAAGAAAGTACAATTTATATCACACGAGTATTTTGTTCAATGTTAACTTCTGCTTTGTTAAAAATTAAAACGAAAACAAGATCATTTTGAAAGAGTTATGACAAACTTGGATATAGGTTCATACATAATATTAATTTTAAAAACTGGGATTAGTTAGGATGTAATGTTTTCTACCCTCTTCTGGGCTGGCCATGATCTTATTTGTTTTAGATAGCTATGGGCTGTAATTCTAACATGTTTTGTAAAAGCAAAACATTTCTTAAATGCTTCTACACAAGCACTCAGAGCAGATGTTGTTATAGACGCACCTGGTTTCTTAAAAGGCAAGTCGATACTCCGATTAAACTAGGATGGATGCTTAATATCTAAATGTTTTATAGGTGTGAATTATTTATGCACTGATGGAAAAACATTATGAGAGGTGATTAGTATCACTCACAACACTTAACTCTAAATTAATAAAGGATAGAGTTTCCGCTAGATTTTGGATTCCACTTTATTGAATTTGAGAATCTGTTGTTGTTGTTAAAATACAACCTCATACTTAAAGGTTAGATTTTGACTTTGTGCAATAGACTTTGGGTCACATGGTGGCATAGTGGTTAACACTGCTGCCTCACAGCACCAGAGACCTGGTTTGGGTCACTATCTGTGCGGAATCTGCACGTTCTCCTTGTGTCTGCGTGGGTTTGCTCCTGATACTCCAGTTTCTCCCACAGTCTAGAAGATTGGCAACTTAGATGTACTGGCCATGATAAACTCTCCCTAAATGTACCCAAACAGGCACCAGTATTTGGCAACTCGGGCATTTTTACAGTAACTTCATTGCTGTGTTAATGTAAACCTATTTGTTACACTAATAAAATAAAAATTGACATTGACTCCCGTAAAATTCTGGCCATTCAGTTGATTAGTGATTTTCTAAAGGCAGATATAAACTTTTTAAAATAATCTTCTTACTTTTGTGTTTTTATTCGCTCGGGATATAGACATCATTGGCTAGGCAAACGTTTATTGCCCATCCCTAATTGCCCTTGAGAAGGTGGTAATGGGCCACCTCTTAAACTGCTACAGTCTATGTGGTATAGGTACATCCATGTTACTGTTAGAAACAGAATTCTAGGACTTTCACCCAGTGATTGTGAAGGAATGACAATATAGCCCTGAGTCAGAATGGTGAGTGTCTTGGAGGAGATCTTGCAGGTGGTGGTGACCTCATGTTCTACTGCCCCTTTCATTCTAGGTACAGTAAGAAGTCTCAGAACATCAGGTTAATGTCCAACAGGTTCACTTAGAATCATGAGCTTTCATGGCTCATGAGGAAGGAACAGTGCTCTGAAAGCTTATGATTCCAAATCAATACTCACTTGAGAAAAGAGCTGCATTCTGAAAGCTCATGATTCTGAATAAATCTGTTAGCCCTTAACCTGATGTTGTGAGATTTCTTACTACACACACCCCAATCCAACTCTGACATCCCCACATCATTCTAGGTGGTAGAGGTCACTGGTTTGAAAGGTGCTATTTAAGGATCCTTAGTGAGTTGCTGCAATGCACCTGGAAGGAGATAAAAGGGAGTGAATATTGAGTTTGTGGATTGAGTGTCAATTGAGAGGACCGTTTTTTCCTGGATAGTGTCAGGTTTCTAAGCTGCAGTCATCCAGACAAGTGACATGTACCCCATGACAATGCTAATTTCTGCCTTTTGGATGGTGGACAGTCTTTTGATAGTCAGGAAATGAGTTACTCTCCACAGAATTCCTAGCCTCTGACCTGCTCTTGTAGCCCCAGTACTGGATGGTCTAGTTAGTTTCTGATAAATGGTAACCCCAGGAGGGGATTCCTTGATGATAATGCCATTGAATGTCAAGGGAGATGGTTGGATGGTCTTCTGTTGGAGATGGCTATGGCCTGGCACTTTATTGGCACGAATATTACTTGCCAATTATCAACCCAAGCCTGAATGTTTTCCTGGTCTTCCTGTATAGGGATGCAGGTTGTTCAGTAAATTGTAACGGTTCTGCACGTTGTTCAATCACCAGAGAACATCCCCACTTCTGACCTTATAATGGAGAAAAAGTCATTGATGAAGCTGCTGAAGATGGTTGAGTTTCTGGCACTACCCTGAAGAGCAGGTTATTGATGAGCAAGTGCTACTTGATTGCACTTTTGATGATCTCGTCTACCACTTTCCTGTGGATTGCTGACTGAAAGCAGACTGATGAGATCTACATGACCAGGTTGGAATTGTCTTGTTTTTTTTTGTGGACAGGACATATCTTGGAAATTTCCCATATTACTGGGTTGATACTTGTGCAGTAATGTCCTGGAACAGTTTGGTGAGGGACATGACTTCAGTACTATTGCTGGAATATTGACAAGGTCCATAGTCTTTGAAGTATCCAGTGTCTTCAGCTGTCCCTTGGTATCAGGCGGAGTGAACTGAACTGACTGAAGACTAGCATCTATGATTCTGGGACTTCAAAAGGAGACTGAGATAGATCGTTCAGTTGGAACTTCTGCCTGAAAATGAGCTTAAGTACTTCAGTCTTGTCTTTTGTACTGATTTTCAGGGCCTCTCCTTCATTGAGGATGGAAATCCTCAATCCAGTCTTTCTTTCAGTTTCCTTATTTCTATTTCTGTGCCAGATTTGGCATTGAACCCCTCACTTTAATTTATTCTTTCTCTCAGTCCTTCCTCTGTTTATTCTTTAATTATTTTTAATCTTACTGGTTAAGAAGATACTCTATTTATCCCACCACTCACTAAGCTCACTGATGTTCTGTTTCCCTTGCCATTGAATCAGCTCTACATTCCATCAAGGTAAAGTGGATAAGGAACTTTTATCCGAAAGGCACAGGAAGCAATCGAATCAGGCATTCCACTCCAGCGGATTCTACCTAACGTATACTGACCAACATCTCATATGCAACACATCATACAAAATATCCTCATAAAAAAAAATCCACGCCAGCAGAAATGTGTTAGGGTAGGATTTGATTTACTATTATCATGTGTATAGTATACAGTGAAAAGTATTGTTTCTTGTGCGCTATATGAACAAAGCATACTGGTCATACAGAAGGAAGGGAGAGGGTGCAAAATGTAGTGCCACAGTTGCTGTTTATAAATATTAGAGTAGAGTTTTAAAAGCATTGAATAAGAGTAAAAGATAGAATTAGAGGGTACACTGGGCACAGCTTGCAAGAAGTCACCACACTCCCACATCATTCTCAGAAACAAGACCTGTGCAGATAAGGGCGGAAGAATTCTCAATTCACGTCTTTTACTATTGGAATGGTTACATTCATAAAAAGCTGCTTAATGCAGCAATGAAAATAGTTTAAAATATGACTTTTTAAGTGCATTTTGGAAAGGAAAGAGATTCTACTTTTAGATTTCAAGTACATTTTAAACATTCTGAAGAATTGTGGGCATTGCATTAAAAGCTATAAAGGAGAATAAATTAGAAAGATGGAAAATATTGGATAGAGTTGTATTTAAAATCTCTGAGGATCAATTTGTCACAAACTATCTTTGAGGAAGGGCCAAATTTTGTCATTTGCAGAACAACTTTTTCGGCCTCCCACCATATATTGATAGTCGGATAACCTATATAAAATATATTCAAGTGGACAAATCATACAAGCAATACTTTTAAATGCCAACTGCATTGTCAAAGCAATATTAATCATCGACTGAATGATCAATCTTTACAGGTTTCTTTATGGCTATCTTTATAAAATCATCATTTTGTTGCTTCCTTTACAGAGCTGGGACAGTACAGTTCATCCAGCAAAAACCATTTGAAGCCTAAGCATGGTTCACAAAGAAATTACCTATTCCTGCCGTGCTCCTGAAAAAAAATCATATAGCCTTTGTTTCTCACATTTTTCTGCTACAGTGACGCTACTGTTCCCATTCACAACCAACAAATAATGTCTGAGTTATACTGTATACTGGGCAATCTTTCTTGCTGCACTAAAGCCAGGATTAATCGTGCAGATTCCACCAGGTTGGAAGTTTAGCACCAGTAGCAAGACTGCCAGGAAGTGCTGCTGTGCTTTTTAAACTTATAAATTTAGAAAGAAAAAACCCAGCCAGCTCACATTTCACCACCATTTGAAGGATGTGTGAGCATTTACATCTTTGCGCATGCTGGCATGGAATTTAATCTTTCTTCACTTATTAATGCTACAAGAAACAAGTAGAACTGATACTCTTTCCCTTTACTGTTGTTGGAAAACTAACCCAGTAAAACAGCCACATTTCTTTTCCATTTGTAAGTGACATATGGCAGTCTTTTGAAAAGTTATAAGAAGTTTGGCCTCTTAGTTTTCCAATTAAGACTTTCATACAATAATGCATTCTACAGCATTTAATGTGTACATTTGACCATTTTTTAAAAAAAAACTTTCTTTAGTTAATTTCCCATAATCATGGGGGGTGAGCTGAAATAACACTATTCCTTTTGCTGGAGGGATAAGGGTTGTGCTTTTTTTTCCACTTATAGGTCAATAAATGCCTCCCCTACAAAGTGACAAAAGGCTGATTCTTCACCCCCCCCCCCACCTTCCTGCCCCAACCACCGCCCTCCCCCCCACCCCCTCCCCTCTATCCTGTAAATGACAGAGCAATTCAATCTGTGCCCTGGCCAAGAACCAGCAAGACTCGCAAATAGAGGCCAATCTAGTTCAAGTGTCAGTCAAGGCTGGCGTTTTGAACTCAGGGCCCACTGAAGGCGAGTCAGATCAGCTATTTTAATCTGAAGTAAATTCTTTATAAAACAGCCCAAGTCACACTGCCAAGAAATGAATCATGCCCGTGCAGTCGTCTTCCATCAGCCTTTTCCGATCTATACACTAATTTTGTGCTTTGGATGTGAATTTTCGTTATTGCTTCTCAGTGCAGAGGTGTGAGATCATTTGTAAAGAATAATTGTATTTTGCTCATCTAGTCTGCAGCATTGGGAAATCAAAAGTCAATTTTAAAAAAGTGGTGCTGGATGAAATGTTAAATGATAGTATACTTTATTTAAATATGTCTTATTTCTTACTTCTACACAAGCAAAACTTTATCTGCACTGTGTTTTTGGATATTGCTGACTATAGCTTACCTGACAGATTATGACCCACAGAATGTGCTTTAAGGATATTATATGTTTGATATTTATCAAAAAATGCTGCCTTAGTTTTATTATTTTAAAGAATCTTTTTACTTGTTATTGAACCATCACATTGATTTAAGGTAGGCATGCAGCTACCCAAACCATTTGGCATTTTATTGCACACACACTATTCTAATAATTGTCTTGGGATTTCAGTACAAGTAAACACCTTACTGAATATTAAAATAAGGTAAACTACCGTTGTTTGCTCTGAACTTGTCCATTTTGTGTTGGCCAGGTAGCTGTGTAGCTAGTTAATTAAGACAAAGCAAATTTATCTTTTCCCATTCTTTCTCCCCCGTTGAATGGAATATGTTAGGCTAGTTTACATGCATTGATATTTCCTGAGCAATGACCTTTTAAACTCTTATGTAGCCACAGCATCGTAATTGCTTCTAGTGCGTATCATCTGCTAGAGTCACTGCCTAATCTTTTCAACTCGCTTGTAGTGCATTCCACAGTAGGACGGTGCTGTTACGGGCTCCTGAATTTCTTGCTTACCCGGCAATGGCAAAAGTCATTAAACATTAACAGTAATAGTATTTCCACTGTAATTAACTGTTAATTACTTCCACATGTTAATAGAGTTTGGGGGAAAGGATTTTTTGCTATTGTTACAGCTCCTAAAATAATTTCCATGTGATAATTTTCCAGGATATCAAAATTTGAATAATTATGCACTAATTAAGAAAGAGGGAAAGTAGGCCTGCTACAGGAGTTAAGACTGCATTAATTTTAATGTTTTTACAGCATTTTAATTGGTATAAGGGCAGTAAATTGAGAGCTGCCGCACTAGTCTAATAGGAATGGGGCTGCCTTGCAATATGCCTCTTATGTACTGAAGCCCAAGGTCAGCACAAGTTTGCAAAATCCCTCTGCTCTTCAGACGAAATGTATTGGTGGTGAAGCATGCATCTATCACTCTGACAAGCATTTAACTCTCCAAGAGCACATGCTCTCAGATCTTAAATTATTAATTGCATTAAATACATTTTCATATCAGCAAGGCTGTTTTTGCTGCAAACTGTTCCCTCGTACAAAGAAAATTTCCCTATAGTTTGAGATTCTGTGTTTAAACTTAAAAAAAAGCTGGGTCGAGGGATGTTTACCAGACAAATGGCAGGATCCTGGCGTCTCTCGGATTAGAACCGATGATCTACGGTACCTTTTCCTTCTGAAAAATAAAACACTTACAGTGATTAGAACACCTGCTGTTTAAGAGAGGAAAAAAGATGGGAGAAAGTTAACAAAGACAAATTATATGAACATTCGCCAAGGCATTTTTCACCCAACATATTTTTTTTTCGCTCCAGTTTTACTGATACTATTGCATTAATTAGGAATTTAGGCAAATGACATAAGTGCTCTAATTTTTTATTCCTGCCAGGAGAACAATTAGGCAGTTAGATGTAACAAATGGTCTGACCGCACATTGCTTGTTGAAAATCTTCAAGCTACATTATGTCTGACAAGTAAAAACAAATAATGGTTGTTTTGCCCAATTTTTACCATAAACGATGTCAGCTTCAGCAGATGCACTGTACCATTGGCTTTTCTATTGTCATGCCTCATTAAAGTATGCTGACTCTTGTGGATTTGCATTTCCTTTAGGTAAATAGTTATTTACATGAACTGTGACATTTATCTTAGATGACAATTTCTAATTACTCACAGAACCAAGGGGTGATACATTGAGCACTTTGAGGAAAGCTTCACCTGCAGAAAAATTACTTTGAATTAACTCGCCTTTCAAAATACCCAAGAATTTCAAAGTGGACAAATTAGGCTCTTCTTAGTCACATATGGTACGCGTTTTAAAAATGCTTCCTCCAGTGTTGACTCTGGAGAACAATTCTTGATGATGGAGTGGAGGAGCTTCTTGTTCACATGGGGGGTCCATTTTGTTGTTTAGGTTTGCCAGGATTGCACAGACTCTGCTAAAACTCCTCACTGTTCATCTTTTTTTTAGTTTGGGATGGTCAGAACAAGTTGAAGTTTATTTTGCTGACCTATGTCTTCCCTTTTGTGTGCATTTGTGCATCTACATATTGGACTTGAGTCCTGATCCCAAAGCTAAAAGTATCTATTTAAATATACATTCTTTGAGGCTTGCATCCACCTATTGCTGTGACATTACGGGCAAATCAAAGGAATTGCATTATCTTATAAATGTACCCAACCTGGTGCTGGTAAGCACAATCATGTATTGTACCATAATTTCAGCATTCACGTTATCAAACAATGTCAAAGTGCATCTTTTGGAAATTATTCAGAAAAGAAAATTGTTATGGAAATTACTGCAAAGTCCATGAGGGCCATTGTATAGCCTATTCTCCATCCAGCAGATAGGTTTTCATTTTGCAATCTTCTTTATCAAGAAAATACAACTCCTTTAACTCTATGTCGAAGTGTAATCAATAGTAATGCACCAACTTGTCACTATTTTAGCCACCCGCACTCATTCTCCTTACACTTCTGGTCTCTTGACCTTAATGCTGTATCAGTAACGTATTAAGTTGAAATGTCTGTGCTTAAAAACTGCACATTTGTTCTTTAATCTAAATATAGAAGCATCTTAATGCGTTATCAATCTCTGAATCTGGTAAAGGAAAAGAGGTCCTAGTGAAACCATCCAATATGATTAGAAAATTGTTTTTTCCCAATATATAAATAGAGGGAATAGTATTATTTATTGGTCCAGAGATTTATTGAATACAGTCTTTACAGCCCACATAGGTTCTTCCACTAGTCGAACAAAACAAAGAAAGGAACTGAGTGGTCTCAATAGCTCATGCGCCATAAATCTATGTTGGCATAAAAAATGGTATTGCCTGCATTCTTATTTGTGAATGACTCTCCCCTAACATGGTTTTGGATATCAAACAGAAGATTGGTTTGATTTGATACATTTATGGTGCAGTGTGATGTTGACTGTGCATCATTTTTAGGCATTAATTGATTGATAAGAATAGGGAATAGAAAGACAGAGACATGAGCTGCCTAAATAAATAAATACAAGTAAATTATAACCCACCGTTTTGAAAACCTCCTTGGCTACTGTCTGATGTAACCTGGATGGACTATAGTGAGTTAAAATATATAGCCATAATATATGACTACCCATGTCAAGCTAGCTGCAGCCTGCAGCCTAAAAGGAATTCTGAGCACAGGGTAAGTAGTATTTCATCAATAAAATCATAAAATAAAGACATTAAAATGAAGGAATGATTGAATGCTGCAGGACATTTGTACAATCACCCTTCAGTCACAGCTTATAATAGGGAAATTCTTAAAAACCATATACTCACTATAAATTTGCTTATAAATAAAGTATTTTAACAAAAAAAGTCTGCTTATAGTGTCTGGTACACACGAAGCTATCAAACACTGTCAACTAGTTCAATCCTAGCAACCATTAGCTTTACTTTTCCTTCAGTTTTTTTTGTGTAAATATGGTGTAAAGCATTGTTGTAATATTGTCAGCAGTCATACTCATGTATAAGGATAGAAATGCCTTCTCTTTTTGACTAGATTACTCAAGATGTTTAATTTTGAAATTTATTGTGAAAATAAGCATCTGATTTTTTTTTCCTCAGACTCGCTTGCATGCTGTGTGATTTTACAGATGCATTAGAGTGTTTCATACTCACTTCCCTCTGTAATTTTATCTAATTAAATTTTTGAACGATCAGCTGAAATATGTGCATGTTTTAATGGTCGTGTTATTTTTGATGCCTGTAAACTCAGCACTTTGCATTTAGATATACAAATGCTATGTGTTTGTCTTATCAAAAATTATTTCCAAATAATTATGCCCAATGCATATTTTGTGCAATTTGATTATGCAGCCTATCGCAAAATTCTATTTAAAAATACTTTTAAGAACTGTTTTTTGTTGCAAGTATTAAGTAGCATGTTGCCTATTTCTTATCAACCATTAAAATTGTAAATGCAGGTCAGGAACTTGGCTACACATAGGCATACAAAAAGCATGCATTGCAGTTAAAGACCAAGGTAGGACAAAAGAAGCAAGCCTCCTTCTGAAGGATGACTTGTGTTACTTGCCCAGTATTTCCTGGAATATTAACTTCTACCTGAGATGGATACTTTCCATGCCCTGATCTTACAGTTTGAAATTTACACTGAAATTCCCAAGAAAAGCGATCCGAATATGTTGCAGTAAATCTTGAGACAAATCAGAGACTTCAAAAGTGGTGCAGCTAATCACCCCATCTGCTTCAATAAACCAATCAATAGTTAGAGTAATATTGGAACAATCTGAGCCTGGATATGAGTTCCACGTGGGTGTTGCTGTGAGGTCTGGAAATCTGGAAGAATGGGTTTTTCGAAAATGTCCCGCAAAGTGTTACTGCAGTGATGTGTTTTTGTTTCCATGGGGTGCCTAGCCACAGGCAGCCCAGTTAACAGGCTGAAGATCTTTCGGATGGTAAGGCTACTTCACAGGCTTGAAGCGTATAAAAACATAGAGGTGTTGGGGAAAGAGATTGAGGAGTTGGGGAGGATAGGAGCTGGATGGGGATCACAATGGATGGAAAGTGAATAGCGAATAGTCCACGAGGGTGGGAAAGGGTGAGGAGGCAGTGGCAAGCCTTATCTACTTGTTGGGTCTGGAGGAGACACTCCGCCACCTACCTCAATTAAGCGGTATAGCTGCCTCCTCCATGGATTCAGCTTTTTTTGGCAGGACACCTGCTCCCTCCCAACTCATCCCCAGTCCCCACCCCCCCACCTCCCACCCACAACACCCCCGCATCCCCCACTATCCCCTTATCCCCATGTTCATCTAACTAACTTGTTTCCATAAAACAATGAGCTTGCCTGCTTCCTTTAATAGTGGAAATGATGAACTTGAGGCAATTTTAGTTCCTCCTCCAATTTTTGTGCATTTTTGTCCACCCTCCATCCTCCCCAATCCCCACTCCCCTCCATCCTCCCCAATGCCCACTCGCCATCCCCCACAACCACCCATCCCCTCCATTCCCCCATCAGCCCCATCATGTCTTCTGGCAGCAGAGACAGTTGGCAGGACCTTCCAGTCCCACCAGTATCTGTGGCATTTTGCTCCCACCCTCTGTCTCTGGGGAAGCCACAATAGAGAGAGGTCACCATCAGTGGGACTGATAGATCCCGCCAGCAGGAAGGAGCAGAAAATCCCATCCCTTGCCTCCTGTAAACTGCTGTCAGGAAACCCAGCTCTCTGTAGCTAAAAATGAGAGGCTGTTAAAGTGAAGGCAGGCAGTCTCTTTCTAATGTTCATCTAACTAACCTGTTTCCATAAAACAATGAGCTTGCCTGCTTCCTTTAATAGTGGAAGTGATGAACTTGAGGCAATTTTAGTTCCTCCTCCAATTTTTGTGCATTTTTGTCCTAACGCCAGTGCACCCTTTCTAGGAGTTAAGATTCGTGCCATGGAATACTGAATCTTAAGTCCTCTCGCGATACTAAACTTGATAACAACGTTGTTGAAATTATTGATACTCAGATTGTGTCTTCAATTTTCGGGAACATCATAACTCAGAAATTTATTTTACCATTTCCCTAGAAAATATTATTGTGTGAAAGCAAACTACCTCGAATGCTGGAAACCTGAAATAAAAGCAGGGAATGCTGGAATATCTCAGCAGGTCTGGTAGCATCTGTGGAGTGGAGCCCATGTTCGCTATCCGTGGGAATGTCGGTGGGAGCTCAAGGTCCGTAAGTCACGGCCAGCAAATTTGGTCAAGAATTGATTGGAGTAATGCAACAGGCAAGCTCCATTGGATTTTTACTTCTTTCTTATGGAAGCGACTGTGACTAAAGGAATAGCCACCCACATAAAAATGAGTGAAAATGATCCTAAATTAATTTCTTCCCCACTCATGTTTATTGATAGCACATGGAGGACTTCAATATCCTGAACCATGGACAAGATTTTGACAAATGGTCCTCGGAGAGGAAACACCTACAGCCGCCCACCATATATTGTTGCAATGTTGCTTTAAGGGACTATCTCCTGAATTCATCAAATTAATCCTTTTGTTTATTTGATCTGCTCAAAAAAAAGCATGCACTAAACCTATCAGGCAGTGACAAAGAACAACTTCTTTGATTGGTTTCAGTTAAAGATTAAAAGTATTGAGGAAAAACAGAGCTGTTGTTTCATTTTTAACTCACAAGTTTATTTTCAGCTCAAACTGCATGCGCTCAGGGAAATTTGCAATTGCTGTCAACTTGACTGGAGTCGAACTGTGAGCATTTATTTCGTATGGTTTTGGTGAAGGTTTTCATGGAGCAATGCAATAGTCTCATGAAATTTTTACATGGCACAAATAATGGCAGAGCACACTTTTGCCAACATTTCACAGTGCAATCAGATCCTGATGCTGTTGATGTGTCATTCAGTAGCAAAAACCTCCAGATAATCCTAGACCAATGAGTTACCATCCAGAAACTCACATGGTTTGAGAAATGCTCCCATGCCTATGAACAAGTTAAAACATTGACCTGCTTAAATTCTGTAATCTGCCCTCTCATTCCAGTGGTACATCACAATGTGGGATTGCTTTGATGGGAGCAAGGCCATCAGCGCATATTTTACCTCCAACATTGAATTAATTTTGTGTGTATCTAACAACCTTTACTTTGCTGCCCTTTCCTACAATCTTATCAATCACCATGCTTATTGTCAGTGCTAATGATTGAAACTCTCGCTTTTCCTTGTTTCATGGGCCAGAATTCTATGTCATTTTAAGTAGATGCACACCCGACCCAAACTCGTGTGACCCAAAATTGTTCAAGAGAATGTCAGAACTGTGTCCTGCTTTCATTGTGCAAACATGTAATATTAGGGTCTGTGGACAGACACAGGTGTCAGAACTGTGCCCACCAACAATCAAAGGGCCAATTCAGGCCATAACCTTATTAACAGGAGTTTTACCTTGTCTGTGCGATTTTGCAATTGTCACACAGCTTACACAGACAACCAGCCAACACATTTACATCAATTTCTCATCCAAGTGCAGGATAATAGGGTTCCACAGCATTGTTAGCGTCAGCTTGGTGCTGTTAGATTTGAGAAGTTTCTTTTTGATTTTGTTGCGTTTTATGCCTATTTAGTTTTTTTAAGGACTAAATTATTTTGCCAGCCTCCTTGGAGGATCTCAGCAGTGTGCACCCCGAGGTACACACTTCTTGCTAATGGAGATTGTATACTCAGCTGCTGGGACCTCCTCCTCCTCCTCTGAAGAGGAAGAGAGGGTCAGGAGGAAGGAGGCAGCCAGGTGCCTTCAGGCAGTGTCCCACTGAGCGATCTATGGGAGAGAGGCCAGCAGAGGGTCCCACATAGAAGGGTCTGCAGGAGACGCCACTACCCTGCAGTGAAAGTGTACAGGCAACATTCCAACTGCCTCAAAATGTCAAGGTCCATTGATAAAGGAGCCTCTCCCTCCCTTGGAACACTGTCACCACCATGTGAACAAAGAACAATGCTAGATAATTGAGTTGGATATCATCTCCAACTGCATGGGTGAACATTCCATTGGCTCTGAAGGTCAAAGTGACCCTCAACTGCTACACCTCTGGTCCTTTCCAGGGGTTTGTAAGGGATTTGTGTGGTGTGTCCCAATTAGCTGCTCCCAGTAACATCAAGCTCATTACTGACATTACTGACCAACTCACTTGGATGGCTGGCTCCTGGATGACAAGGGCTATCTCTTGAAAAATAGCTCATGACCTGAATCCTATATCCAAGAACAGAAGAAGAGGAGAGATACAATATGAATCATGCCTCCACAGGGGCAGTGATAGAGAGGTCTAATGGGCTGCTGATGTGGTTCAGAAGCCTGGAATGGGGGAGGGTGTGATTTTTGCAATGCCTTCCACTGCAGATGTCATTTGTAGTCATTGTGTGTTGCACTCAGCACCATCCTGCTCTGTCAAGGGAAGGTCCACTGGAGGATGAAAAGAGTGAGGCAGCCCCACATGCTGCTGAGGATGAATCTATTGATGGATCTGATAAGGAGCTCGAGGAGATACACACTGGAATTTTACTGCCCCACCTGCCACGGAATCCTAGCGGGCCAGGGGTGGACAATGGAAATATCTGTTGATCTTGGGCAGTATTTTTCAGACTGGGGTCGAGCGAGGTTGTAAAATCCCTCCCATAGACTGACTGACGTGAAGAAAATTAAGGGAGTCCAGGACACCAAGGAGGCATTGATATTATGCACCTTCAGCCAGTCTCTGATGGCATTGAATCTGCCTCATTCCAAGGGCACAATCACCTTACCAGACATTTGTGATGGGCCAGCCCAAATTGCCAAGTCCATCCAAAGTCTATTCAATAGACTTACAGCCGCTATCATGCCATGTACCCACGGTAACCATCAAGCATACTCATCTTCATCTCATATTGTAGAATAACAAAAACAAACAGAACAGTATCTGGTGTAAACATTCACACTGTAACAAGAGTTTACAATGACAACACAAATAATGTCACCTTTGAGAAGTCCCTGTTGTGTTCAAGGTGCCCTAAGCTTACATTTGTGGTTATTGCATCTTGATGAATCCCTTTGGGGGCAGTCTGCTGCCTGAGATTTCAGCCTTCATGAACTTTGGCAGTCATTCTCTGCATCCACAGAACAGACTCCACCACCATGGCTGGGAATCCCTCAGTTGTCACGGCCTTAACAGATGCAACAGTCACTGGCAGAGAAGTTGATGAAGTTGATGAGGCATTACCCTCATCCACAGCACCCTAAGAAGAACCACAGACATAACAGCCACTGCCAGCATTCCCTGCTCACTATTGATGGATGGACGGCATCGAGCAGAGAGACCGGCTCTCTCATCCATCTCTCACATTGACGGTAACCTCCTGAGGTGACTGCCTGTATGAGGGCTTACAGGTCTGAGCACAAGCCCAGGAATGCCTGATTCTGCTCCTGGAACTGTTTCACTATGAGAGTTGTCACTCTCTCAACAGAGGAGGATGTGAGCTTGGTGCTTGGATCAACGCAATTCTCATACTCCACATAAACTCCTCCATGACAAGACCATGGCACAAAGACACTCAGGGATCTCTGCCAGATCCACTTGTACCTCCCACTGGATGTCTGTCACCTGAATGATGACTCCAGAGACTCATCATCTGCATTGGACACAGCATGGTCCTGGTCTCCTGCAGTTCCCCAGCTGCCAGTGCCCTAAGCACTCTCTGCCTTTGCCAGCTGTTCAGATGAGTGTGATGCACCCTCAACACTGCATTACAATCCAAGCTGACTAACTAATGCCCACTATTGTGCTAGTATGTCCAATGGTGCCCAGTTCATCAAAAGGGTTGTGCCTTGAGTGCACACCACTGGGGTCCCTAGGGCTTCTTCCAAATGGTGCATCTGTGGGAGAAAGACAATATGTCAGCATATTCAATCATCACATAGGCAATATGCAAGCTAGGTGGGCTGATGAGACGATGGAGAACTGCATCATGGTGCCATCATGATCAGTGGATCAATGGATATTCTTGCTTTGATATTTCCATTTCAGATGAGATGACATTACAATTACTCCCTGCCTCTCTTGCATCTGTGCGCTGCACTCCTACCTCAATCTGAAACTCCTGTCTCACCATAATCAGTCGAACAAGCTCTGCAGTTAAATTTAAGCTCTAAGACACCCAAATCATAGAGTGTACAGACCAGCAAATTGGGCTCCCCGTTGTTTGTTCTTGTTCATGCCACTGAATTATGGCTTCTCTTATCTTCTGAGAGGGCAGAACAGAATTCATAAATAAAGTTTATTTATTAGTGTCACAAGTAGGCTTACGTTAACATTGTAACGCAGTTACTGTGAAAATCCCTTACCTGCCAGACTCGGCGCCTGTTCAGTTACACTCAGGGAGAATTTAGCATGGTCAATTCATCTAATCAGCATATCTTTTGGACTGTGGGAGGAAACCAAAGCACCTGGAGGAAACCCATGCAGACACCGGGAGAATATGCAAACTCCACACAGACAGTGATCCAAGCTGGGAATCAAACCTGGGTCCCTGGTGCTGTGAGGCAGCAGTGCGAACCACTCTGCCACTGTGCTGCCCTAGTTAGTGCTCCCTCTTACTCTGCAGCACCACTCCAGGCCTACCCCCATATCCAGGCCACACTCCAGAACCATGTGGCAGGTGTTACATCTGCTTCTGAGCTTTTTGCACTTGTTCCTGACAGATGTGAAATTCAGTCCATGGGGTTCTTTGGTTCTGTAAATGATAATGTTGGAAAAATCAGTAAGTGCGTATGAAAGGGATGAGCCTCAATTTCACAGTCCCCTGTCAGTAAGTTTTTAGGTATGGGGGGGGGGGGGGGGTGGCGTGAAATTGAAGGAATGAGGTTCCCGAGGCTTCCGTCCATCCTGACCTCACAGCTATTTCAAACTAGTGTTGGACAGGCCACCTACCTTTGCCCCAGTTAAAGCCCCTAAATAGCCAAATGTTAGCTACTTAAGGGCTGCTTCCCAACCAGTCTCAACCTTTAAGCTGGCGGGAGGACTTTGTTGGCGTGGAGGAAGCTGGAAAATGAATAGGCTTAGGCCTTGTGCAGGAAGTGGGTGGTGTGGAGGAGGGAGTGCAGGTTACTGGCCAACTCCATCAGAAGCCTCATTCTGACTTTAGGCACACCTCCCTCCTCCTCCACCATCCCATCCTACTCACACTTTCGCTGCCTCTCCCCCGACACCTCTGGCACTCACTTTCTATAAAGCCCAAGGCCCTTCTTTTCCTCTTTTCTCTGATACACCCAAAAAGTACCAAGCCGTCTAATCCCAGAGAGCTGGCCGACAGCTTTTTAGGTGGGATTTCCTCTTGAATGAAAGGTGGAAGTCCCGCATGCAGCCAAAAGATGCTCATTCGAGGGTGAAATAGCTGCCAGGCAGTCAGAGTTGGCAGGAGATGTGTTCAGATGATGGAAAAGGAAACCCCGCCATTGGAAATATCCAGGCCAGGTTTTCTGCTGGCTCCAGCTTGCATTGGAGAATGCATTCTGAAATGCTCCATAATGATGAACCTTTCATTGTGGAAGCATTTGTTATCATCTTCTATTGTATTTATAGACTTAGGATGCATTTGAACAATGACATTAGCAATGGTTTTACTTCATACTGATGCTGCAGCTATAGTGTAAATAGAACCTGAATATATATTGGAGCACAACCTGACATGGCGATGCAATGGAGTGAGACTCCCTAGAGTTGCAGGCCTTCACACCTAATTACAGTCCAAACTTCACACCAATGCTAAACCTGCGGAGTGGGAATACACTAAGTCAATCATTATAGTTCTACATGTTCCAAGTTAACAGTTGTTGCCTGTTTTCTTTGTGTTATATGCATTCCTTAAAGCACCAACACTTCCAAAACAAAAATAAGTTTCTTTACTCAGACAGTTAAGTAAACTTAAATGTAATGCTGCTTTAACTTAGTTACTGTGGGGCCAATTTCTGACCTTCAGCCTCAGAAATGAGTTGATTTGATTTGATTTATTTTTGTCACATGTATTGGTATACAGTGAAAAATATTATTTCTTGTGCACTATACAAACAAAGCATGTTGTTCATGGAGAAGGAAAGGAGAGAGTGCAAAATGTAGTCATACAGTTAAAGCTAGAGTATAGAGAAAGATCGTCAGCGGCTAACACATTGGACTAACCTATAAAATAGTTAGATAGCATCATAGACAAGGTTGACAGTTTAGATCAAGTGAACCAAAGAGCTATATCATCCAATCATTACATGTATAAGATATTAATGATGCAAGTAACATTATTTTCTAAATGAGTAAAGTGCACCCCTTTCAGAAACTTAAACCACTCATTTTGATAAAGACAAAATACTACAGATGCTGGAATCTGAAACAAAGCTCCGACAAAGAGTTGTCTCAACTTGAAATGTTGGCTGTACTCTCTCTCCACAGAGGCTATCAGACCTGCTGAAATTTTCCAGCATTTTTCTGTTTTGGTGCCACTCATTCAGAGTTCATCTGTGCAAAACATAGTCCTGCATAAAAAAAAGAAAATAATTTCTTCATGTCGGAGCCTTCTGCTTGGCCAGTTATCTGGATGTGGTGATCAGAAACCTGTATATATATGGTATGTGAAATGAGAAAAAGCTGGGCTCATCAGTGTTCAGTAAGAATCTAGCAACACCATTTTTAAATCCAACCAATTTATTTGATAGTAAATTTGTGAACACTCATCAGTGTTCACCATTGTCCTGAAGGTATTGTCCAAGAAACTAGCAATCTTTGGAAAAGGAAATAGTATAATTGAATGTCATTGGCACCAATTGACAATCATGTCAAAGGGTGAGAAAATAGTTTTGTTATACAAGAAAAATTATCCTTTGATCACCTGGTCATAAACACTTGAGCTGGATGTTCACAGGAACATAAAGTGCGACAGAGAAGGTTGACTCAGAATCTTTAACTTTGAGGTCTATTGAAATTGGTCTTTTCACCAGTGAACCTATGAAGTGTCTAGTAAATCTTATTGGAATGATCACCCAAAATAGTTAATGCTATCATCCACAATTGCTTGTTCTACATCCAATACTATTCATATTTTGGTACCCTGGTGCACAGCAATTTTGAATCTGGCCCACTAAGTTCATGATTCCCTATTAATTCTGACTATTTCTCATCTGAATCAACATATTGAACCATGGTAACCTGTGCTAATTGTTGATCAAAAATAATGGGAGTGCTGGATGAGTAGGAAGAATAAAGCATCAAGACTTAATTTGGAGAAGCTGATGAAAAGTTGCTGGTATTTTCAATTTTGGGCCTAAACTGAAGCACAAACATATATTGAGGATAATAAACTTGCCTTCAACTTAAAAATCGTTGAGTATTGACAAGTATCTGAATGATTGTAGCAACCAAGTATATTATAAAGAGTGACAACCTAGGAAAGATCCATATTCACCTCATATCCTGATATACATAAGATGCAGGCCCAGTGATTGGTTGTGTTTCAGCCTATTATTGAGCTACTGATAATCAAAACATCAGCTGCCATAGAAATCTTAGCCATATAGATGCAAATAGTGACCTTGCTGCTTTGGTGCATTGGCCGTGCTAAATTCTGCCTCAGTGTACCGGAATAAACACCAGAATGTGGCAACCAGGGGATTTATTTTCACAATAATTTCATTGCAGTGTTAAAGTAAGTCCACTTTACACTAATAAATAATTTCTTTTATAGTTTAAACTTTAAACTAATCATAGAATAACAGAAATCCTACAGTACAGAAGGAGGCTATTTGGTCCATCGAGTCTGCACCGACGCTCTGACAGATCTTGCCCGGGCCTATCCCTGTAACCCCTGCATTAGCATTTACCTGCTAATCCACTTAAACTATACATCTTGAGGCACTGAAGGACAATTTAACATGGCCATTCAGCCTAACATGCACATCTTTGGACAGTGGGAGGAAACTGGAGCACTTAGAGGAAACCCAAACAAATATGGAACATAGAACATTTCAGCGCAGAACAGGCCCTTCGGCCTTCGATGTTGCGCCGACCAATTAAGAAAAAAGCAATGACCGTCTAACCTAAACCATTCCCTTTTCGTCCGTAAACTTATCTACTAACCTCTTAAATGCCACCAAACTTGGCGCATCTACAACTGCAGCAGGCAGGGCATTCCATACCCTTACCACTCTCTGGGTAAAGAACCTACCCCTGACATCCGTCTTATAACTACCACCCCTTAATTTAAAGCTATGTCCCCTTGTGCTAGCTTTCTCCAACCTAGGAAAAATACTATCACTGTCCACCCTATCTAAACCTCTAATCATCTTATGTGTTTCAATAAGGTCTCCTCTTAGCCGCCTTCTTTCTAATGAAAACATGGGAAGAATGTGCAAACTTCACATAGATAGTCACCTACGAAGGAATCAAATCTGGATCTCTGGCGCTGTGAAGCAGCAGTGCTAACCACTCTGCCATTGTGCAAACTCTGTGGACAGCACTGTGGATAATTATAGAAACGATTCTTTGATCTCACAGTACAAATCTATTCTCAGACAAGATAGCTAGCCGCCAGGAGCAGAAGTTCAGTGCCAGTCCTTAAGAAGGGATGATATCCAATTGAAGCCTGTTTTCATGTCAAAATGTGTATTTTTGGTGTTCCACTTTAAGACGGTGACTGAAAATGCTTGCTACACTTACCTCTGCTCTGGCACTCCATCTTCAAAAGATGGGTGAGTGTTCTATCCTTCATCTCTCCAGAGCTGCTTTCCATTCTTAAGCCAATACAGAGCAAAGTGGGCAGGATATCATCGCCAGAATTCTGTCACATGCCCACCACAAAATTGGAGCGGGCGAGAGGCAGAAAACAGAAATATCCTTTGACCTTTCCGGTCTCAGTCGAGTGAAGCCATAAAATCTCATCCTATGTATTGCAAATGGTTTCAGATTATCATTTTAACTTTATTTCCTCTAATGCAGATGTATTTTACAAAGAAAAATAGTTCCATTAATGAAAATGAGTGCATGTATTAAAAAAGGAGAAAGACTATTTCTGCAGGCCAGTTAGTGTAACATCAAAGCTTCTAGAAACAATTATTTGGATCAATAGTCACAGGAAAAATGTGGGTTACTTAGAAAGTGCTGTATGGAATTCTAAAGGGAAATTGTGTTTAATCAACTTTCTGGAGTTTTTGAGAAGGTAACGAAAAGAGTTGTTGAGGGTAATGTCGTTGATGTGGTTTACATTGACTTTCAAAAGGTACAATTTGATACAATGCCACACAACAGATTTATGAGAAAAGTTATATTTCACCGATTACAAGGGGCAGTCGGAATGTGGATACAAAATAGGCTGAATAATATGTTTCATGGATATGCAAAGTTGATAAGATGAAGGTTTATTGTGACCTTGTATCAGTTAGACACTTCTTACCTTCCTTAACACAAATCAATGATGATCTGAATTTCTCTGTTCTAGTTTATCACATTTGTCCTTGGGAGTGATATTTGAATACAATGCCGTATTGCCACATCATCTTGTTTGGTTTACCAAATTATATAACAGAGATACACTAGTTCTGAGGTCAACCTCAAGTTAACATCCATACTGCATAAAAGTAAATTAATGCAGATGCTTGAATCTAAAACCAAAAGAGAAAATGCTGGAAAATCTCAGCAGGCCTGGCAGCATCTGTAAGGAGACAAAAAAGTTGACATTTTGAGTTCAGATGACCCTTTATAAAGTCATCTGAACTCAGAACATTAGCTCTTATCTCTCCTTACAGATACTGCCAGTATTGCTGAGATTTTCCAGCATTTTCTCTTTTGATTTAACGTAAGTACTGTTTGGAAATGTCTTTGCTACAATTAATTGAATATGTCATCTAAATATATACATAATTGCTGTTTTCATGACACATTTGTGAACATGTTACAAGATAAAAATATTGTTTCATTATTGCTGTTTCCTGGTTTAACAGAAGGACCATTGCCAAGAAACCCACCCATTTCCAAGATAATTATCATTCTTTATCAGCAGTGAGATTGTGATGATTGGTAAAACTGATTCATTGAAATCTAAGAGTTGAAGCCACTGTAAGTCTCATGCACTATCTAAACAATACTTACGTTTGAACATTTACATTCCTCTTTGGTGTTGTCTTCAAGGTGAGAGATGTCAGTGCTGAAGAATGGAGAACTGTTACTTTAGTTATCAGTGCCAATGTGACACTCTGCCGGTTGAGAGATACTTCAGATAAGTTACAAAGTAAAATGCTCAGTAATCTATTCTAGCAATTGGCTTTAACGCCAACCTTACAAAGTGCTCACCTTTACACCAGTATGAAAGTTCCCTTCCCCATATCAGCTCTTCCTATGACCTCTCCAACCTGTATGCAGTCAAAATCATCACGTCTACTCAGAATTGGACTGAAGGACCCTTACAGCTGACACATAAGGAATACTTTCATCTTATCAGTCTAGGCTGAATTCTAACTCTGGTCCCAGAGGGAATGGGCAGTGAGCTAACCTACTACACCACCCAGTCACTCAACCAGAATCTATTTGCATAGCACAGATCAGTGCTTGTCACAAAGAGCCTCAGTCCTTTAGTAACGAAATTACCTTCAAATGAAATTCTTTGACTATTGCTTTTTCTACCTAGTAATTGCGCCTATAAAGCAGCACATGCAATCTAAACTGTTCCTATAAACCAGTAGTTTTCCATTACCCTATGTAGGGAATTAATCTATGTCTGAGTAAATGCCCTCTTTAAGTGAACATTCTCATTAGCAGGATGTCCATTAGCTGACTTGTCCGACACTCGGTATTTTACACACAATAAAAATATTGATGTAAGCAATGCATTCTGTGTTCATTTGATAAACAAATAGCAAACCCTATGCTGATAACAGAGAAAACAATCGACTTATGGCAGGCTTACTTGTGTTTTTGTGTCTAGGTCTTCATTCCCTGAGTGTAGAAACTTTATTGCTCATTATCTACAGGGCTGTGATGATGTGACAGATGATTTATTGTGAGGCAAAAGCTGTGTTTCGATTGCAGACATTTTTATCCTTTTGTGATGCTGCCTGCCAACCCCTTCTAACTGCTGAGCCAACGAATAAAAGAAACTGGAAGCTATGTTTTTTTATCTTCTGGCTATCACTCATAAACGTCTAAAGTTAAAACTAGTCTGCAGTTTTAATTTGTATGAATTCCCATTTGTTGTTCAAAAAATTCAATTTGTTTAATTGAGTTGCTGAGATTAAATTCTGAATTGCATTCATTTGAAGCATTCGTGTTAAATCTGCCGCAAATTTCAAAGTGACAGTAATTTGTGTTAAGAAGGCCATATTAATTTATTTGCACTCACCTTTACCACTACTAATGGAGGTGACAGAGGTTTGTTTTATACACATTTTGATAATATTTGCCACCATTATCCAAATAACTTAAGTAGATAGTGAAAAATTAAGGAAAGAATCGTGGTATTGTTAATTATTGATGACGCCTTTTTGAGAGAAAGAAAAATTCCTCCAAGCTATTTGAAAAGAAAGCAAAATTCTATCTTTCACATTAATCAAAAACTTGTGTAGACTTTCAACAAATTTGAAGTGTTCAATTGCATTTAGCACATACGCACATCTCATTGTCATTCCTAAAGTTAACATGGGTAGTAGGTAGCAAAATTAGAGAATTTGAAATACATTGACTATATTAAACTGGCAATAAAAGGAATTCTACTAGTCATTGTTAAATAGGCCAGTCTATGTGTATTGTAACATATCATTGTTGAAAAGTGCATGAGATAATAAGTTTTTTTAGTGTAAATGATACTGGTTTAATTATTGTCATCTTTGACTTACACTGGTACAAAGGACATCCTGTATATAATTAAGTCCAAATTAATGTCAGAGTGATGACATTATCATTTGTGGTTACATTTCATCTCTGTAAATTGCTTCACAGGTAAGGCAAATTCAAATGATAAAAGTAACAGGCTGGTAATTCATTAGGGAAGTGTAGGTTGGCTATTTATCATTTCTTAAACTCTGCATAACCTGAGTTCAGACTCGGGATTTTGTTATTCATTAGCTGTATAAAATAGAAATGTTCACCTTCAATTCTGAAATATATCCAGATTTAGTTCCATTGTATTTATTTTTATTAGTTTTTCTCCCCCCACAGTTTAAATTTAACCTAATTAGGCAGTTCACCAATCATAAGAACTATGGTTTTACAAACTAGTCTTAATATAATGTGTTGGTTTTGTGTCAATGCTTATCATCATATTACTTATAGGCACGGAGGAAGTCTAGTCCTAGGAAACACTAATTCACAACATCTGAGAATGATCTAAAATGAGTTCCTGATATCAAATGTTTATTTATTTGAATATTTCCTTTATCCATTTATCCACATTCTAAGTCTTTTATTTCCACCGTCCTCCATTGATGAGGAGCTTGGGACAGTCTGACACCTAGCTCCATCATCTCTATCAGCATTGTACTTTGTAGGTCGGCAGAAGGTATGCTCTATTAGGTGATGAGATCACTTTCTTGATGTTTTCTGCTTTAAGATAAAGCTGTCCTTGCAAGAGATTTGACCATGAAAATATGCAACTTCTTTCATGGATTTTGTCATTTTGAATAAAATCAAAGTTGGAACTTGGACAGGAATCCTCTGAACAAGAGGCATGATAATGCCTTACGCCAATTGTGCTATTTGTAACATACTTCTTGGGAGCCTAGCATGTTGCATAATAGAGAAGGTAGATGCCATGTTGACTGGTAAAAGAAGGCATGTACTACAACAAGAAGAAAGCAAGAGCCAAAACTATCATGAAAATCATGCTGTCACTGATATTCTTATATTGAAGATGTTTTATCTTTCTCCATTTTAAAAGGTGGATGTCTATACAACTGATGAAGAATATTGTATTTACATTGAGTGAAATTTCATACATCAAAATGTTAGAAGCTACATCCCAACCCTGTGAGTCTAGACAATCGATTGTTTTTATACTGTTTACCATGTAATATTTGATGTATTTGCTTATTCTATACTTTGCAATGTTCATTCTGTCCGTACACAATGCAAAATATTATTTTCTGAAAGTGAAGATACTAAACTTGGAAATAATGAGACTGAATTTATGTGCTTAAACAATAAAATATGCACTCCATAGTTATGTATCATGAGCTCGCACACAAAATCCATATAATCTGTCAAATCTGGTTTGGAGATGTTTTTGTTTCAACATTTATTAAAAATGTGAATGTTAAATCTGTAACTTTTGAAATCCTGTCAGAACTATAAGAAATGATTTGTCATTTAAAGTTTGAGAACGGAGTTGTAGACTATTTATCAAACTTTTTCACTGAAGGAATTATTACACTATTTGTTTATAGACACCTGTAACTTTACAAACAGATTTTTTTTGTAAGTGAATCCTCTATTGCAGCACATTACATGAAAAGTTCTTCTTCTGTAATGTTGAAAAATAATAGCGTTCAAATTTTCTGACGTAATATTGTGTGCACGAGCTAATGATTAGTTACTTTTACTTGATTACTCTTATGGCTATCTAATGAAAGAATAGCCAAATGTAGGAAATCACATTAAACAGTTCTGTTGGTGAATACACTCCATATCAGTTAAAGGTTCAATTGTAGTCACAAGATTTTTTAAATTCTCGGTAATTTCCAAGTGTCACATAGATTTGATTTTCTATTTTTATGCCCATTAAATAGTAATAAGAACTTTCCATTTTTGTGAAGAATGATTTTGTTACTTTTTATTGAAAGTGGAGATTTTGAAAGATTGGCATTCTTCGCATTGGCAGCATTGCAGCTCTAGCTGAGTTCACTGTATATTCTGGCAACCTACAGAGCCAGGCTGGAAAGTCACCTGGCAAGCTTTTCCTTTTCAGCCTTCATTGCATCTCATTATCGTTCTGATTTCTGGAAAACTTTTATAACCAAAATTCATTTCTGGTCATTAGTATCATAATTTGATTTGTTATAAAAATGTGTCATATTTTCCACTCCTTTATTATTTTTCCCTGATTTCCAAATTTATAAGCAATACCAAAATAAAAGTCAATGAAAAATAAAGACAAACCCAGTAACTAAATATTTAGATGCACGCACACACACACACACATACATGTAAATATAGAAAACAATTGCAAGTTTTATGAACAAAAAGTGATGGTATTCATAACCAGAAATGATCTTCAGTCACAAAAATGTTCCAGGAAATTAGAGAATTATAATGAGATGCAGTGCAGATTTTTAAAGCAAAGCTTGACTTGTGACTTTGTAACATGGCTCTGTTGGTCGCCAGAATGTGCAGTGTATAGTAAGATAATACACCAAAAGAATTATTGTAAAGCAAAAGAAGAATATTAAATCAGTGTTAAAACCTTCTAGAACAAATGTTCTGATTAGTATTTAAAGACTGACAGAGGGAAAGGTGAAGACACATATTGAATCTGATCAGACTGATTGATTTAAAAGTACTGGGAGTCACAGTCTCACAGTCTAGCCAATCATGCATTGTGGTAATCTTTGTTTTAAAGGACATAAAATGCCTATTTAATTTCACTGCAAAATGTAAAATATATATTTCCCAACTATA